>OZ014487.1:0-437786 GCA_963965965.1 Trididemnum nubilum | reverse complement strand
TGCTGGCAAACAAGGTTCATTCAGTAACACCTAAATCATATGAAGCTGATTGCCCTATGCGAAAGTCACTTTGTAAGAAAGATAACATTAGGTGGAATTCTGAGCTAGCAAGACTTCGAAAAGAGGCTCGCCAAGCTTGGAGAAAAGCCATTAAAACAAAAAAAGATTGGGAGACTCAAAAGCTTGCCCTATCCTACTTCAAAAAAGCTGTCAGAAAAGCAAAGCGCGATTCATGGCATAGCTTTGTAGAGAGAATGAATAGTCAAACACCAAGGGCTCGGCTGGTTAAATTATTCAAAAGAATGAAATGGTGCGTGTTCGTAATGTAATTAAACACAACGAAAAATTCACAAAGCCTCCACTAGAAACTTTAAACTATCTGCTCAATATCTTATCACAGGGTAGCCAGCAGACAGAAAATTATGCAATTAAGTCCGACTTAGTGGACAATCCATTTATGAGACCTGAAGACACTGAAATAATTGCAAACATATGTTCATTCGAGCATATGGAAGCAGCTATTAACGAATTTCAACCATTCAGAGCACCAGAGCCAGACGGGCTCTATCCTGTACTGTTACAGAAAGGTTGGAATCAACTGAAAGGATATTACAACATCATTTTTCAAGCATGCCTGAGACACAGCTACCGGTATGTGCCATTGGCATGGAAAGACGGCACAGGTATATTTCTCCCCAAAACGCGAAAAGAAATGCTAGTTTAAAGCTAAATCCTTCCATACGATCAATTTAAGTTCTTTCCAACTGAAATGGTTGGCAAGACTAATTCTGTATCAAATTAATGAAGATAATAACATGCAGGTAAAGCTTTCCGCATCACAGTATAGATTTTGTGCAGGTGTTTCTATGGAAACTGCTTTGCATGAGTTTGTGCACCGTGAAGAGCATTGCCTTGTTGGAAAAAAGCCGGCTATGGGTTTTTTCCTGGATATTGTTGGTGACTCGACAAGATTACCTTCCATGGTTTTGTTCTGGCTCTGCGAGGGCTGGGCATGTCTAAGATTTTCACCAAATGGATAGAGAATTTACTATGACATCGCACAGTCCAAGTAGAATCATATGGTAGTCAAGTTAAAAGGGAAGTAGTGAAGGGGAACCCGCTAGGTAGTATCCTGTCACCTTTTCAGTGGGACTGTGTCTTGAACAGCCTGTTGCTAGAGTTATGTAGCAGGGGCTTTTATGTTCAAACCTATGCTTATGGTCTAGCAGAGTTGGTCTCTCATGCTGATATGCTTTGGATCAGAGGTATGGCCCAAAAAGCAATAAACATTGCTGCAAACTGGGCTTCGGAACAAGAGCCACAGTTTAGCAGCAAGAAAACCGAAATTGTACTGTTCACTCACAAACGGAATCTAGATTCGGTTTCCTTGTCAATGAATGGTTCAAAACTTGAACTTTCCAAGAAAGCAAGGCTGTTGGGTGTTACTTTGGACAGCAAGCTAACCTGGAAACCACATGTTACCCGAATTACCCGCAAAGCACCTACAGCATTAACGCAATGAACAAAAATTTTGGGTAAAACATGAGGAATAAAATCATCTATGATGACATGGATATACACAGCTATGATACATTCAATCTTGTCATATGCATGTGTGTTCTGGGCTGGCGGTCTCAACAAAAAGTATCTAGAGAGGAAACTCACAAATGTGCAGAGACTTGCTTGCCAGATGATTTCATCAGCTTTTCCTGGCACCCCTACTGGTGCTCTGGAAATATTGCTCAAGATTACTTCCATTGAGGAATTCTTATTGGCTGAGGCAGTACGAGGGTTATACAGAATCACTATCATTGGGCTCTGGCATGTCAACCCCATTGGTTCCTTTGGGAAAACGAAAAGCCATGTTCATGATTGCAATGAGGCTAAAAGATTCTTACCTCTGCTGCAAATGCCAGCTGACCGAATAAAGAAATCAGAGGTATTTGAGAAAAATTTCGAATGTCAAATTATGGATAAAAAGAATGCTATCAGATCTGAAAGGATTCTAAATCAGAACACTGTTAAGGTTTACACTGATGGCTTGAAACTAGATGGGAGAGTAGGTGAGGGTTTTTATGCAGAATACCCAAACAACTCCCCAAAACAAGCATTTTTTCACCTTGGAATAAACAGCACCGTATTCCAGGCAGAAGTCTTAGCTATTTCAGACGTGACCAAGAACCTGCTTTTGGAAAAAATGCACAATCAAAGTATTGTTGTGCTGGTTGATAGTTTCAAGTACACTGTAACATCAGCTACAGTCCTCAACTACATCAGAAACCCAAATCAGTTACGTAAACAAAACCACGTCAGTATTGCCTGGATTCCTGGACATGTAAGGTTACATGGTAACGAAGTGGCAGACTATGTAGCCAAATCAGGATCTAAATCAAAAATACATGGCCCTGAACCTTTTACGACAGTCCTGTGTCCTAGTTTTGTTAGCATGGTTAAGGACTGATCCACAGATAGATGGAAATCTATGCAGAATAAACGACAAGACTGCTTAAGGATGAAGGAGTCTGTAGGTTGGACATCTTCACAATTAACAAAACGTCTTCTTAACCTTACGAGGCCTCGACTGAATAGAGTTCCAGTAGTGCTAGTTTTAACTGCACACTGCAATCTAAAGCGGCACAAGAAAACTACAGGTCATGCTGAGTCTTCTTTGTGACCAAAATTAAGCCTAGAAGATGAAACACCAAATCATTATGTTGGCACGTGTAAGCTTTACCAAGATATTCGCATTAAACCATTCGAAATCACTAAAATCACTGTTCACAACGTGGTAATGAAATGTAACATTAACAAAATGGCCAAGTACTTAAAAGAAGCTGAAAGGCTTTCTGGGTTTGACCAGTAACCAAACAAAACAACAGTAACTAGCAGCTACAGTTGCAATGGGCCCAAATAAGGCCTACGCAATGTGTAGGTGAACTTTACCTAACGATAGCAGATTTGCTTGCACCACTGCCTATTACTAACAAAAATAAGTTTTCAATTAATACCTAAATGGTGACAGTTACCGTTAGTTAGCTTTAAAAATACCAGCATAAATGGGCAACTAAAACATATTTGTTGCAATTAGTAATATTGTTCAAGCATTCACAATGATTTCTGGCTATTAATTTAAGAATTAGCTTTTTTAAGTAACTTACAATAGAATGCTCCCAAAAGTCTTCAAAGAATTGACATTTTGCTGCTTGCAAACCAGAGTCAGTGTCATTTGGAAGAAGCATATGGGCCACTCATAAAAACTCTGTTGCTCTTCATCATTTCTTCAAATCAGTTTTCAAAACATAGGAAAAAATGTCGCCAGGAACAATGGGACATGTTTCTTCTTGTAGGCGTATACGTATTCAAGCAGCAGATGTTGATGAAGTCTTGATCTCTCTCTTATTGTTTATTTCCAAGGCAGGATAATATCATCTTCAAGGCGCTATATTCTGCTTTAATTAAGAATGACATTTCAAGAATAGTACTGAGCATTACAAGGCAAGCACCACTTTTAAGCAAAAAAATGGATGGTAATGGAAAAACCAATGTACATTAGCAAAGCAAAAATGCTTAGTTCTATCAAAAAATCTGAAAAACATAAATATAAAAATTTAGTGAAACTTCTTACAACATAAAACTGAATCCTAATACTTGGTTTAAATTGCATATTCAGTGCTAAATACCTTTGGATTCGAATCGCTTTGAATTCACTGTTTTACATTGCCTATTGCTAACAGTAGGCTAATCGTAACTGACAGTTATCTCACAGAATTTTAGGATGAACACTTGTTGCAGTGCTGCAAACATTTAAGCTTAAGATGTTGATTTGAGAAATGAAACAATAAATTGCTGTATCGGTAGTTACTTATGCTTAGGTATCACTAACAGTATTATTTAGTGTCTTAGAGGAAACCACAAAGCTGAATTCAAAAATAAGTCAGAAAAATTGAAAGCAATAATCATCACCTTTTTTTGTGATATGATTTTAAGGATTAGAGCAATGGAGCTTTTCTCCAAAAAAAAGTATTTTTTCCAAGTATTTTATTTCATTTTTTTGGTTTCAAATAACAGTTTGTTTTCAAAAAAGCAGTTTTTTTTACAATTTTTCATGTAAAACATTTCATACAAGAGCTATAGTTTAAATTTATGATGCTCAATGCATTCCCTGCAATAGAAATAAAGAGATGAAAACATATCAGTGAGACTACACATAGTCTGTCATTGAGGGTAGCCCTCCAACCAGTCATTTCACCTCATTCTTAAGAGGGTGAGATCACAGAAGAACTCTGAGGAGACTCAACAATTGGACCACACCCAAGGTATGAGCCAGAGCTCAGAAGTCAATGATAGATAGAGAGGAATGGGCTCGGCAGTCACCTTTATCAAAACTTCTAACCCCACCCTCAGCCAACAGAAAGAATTCGTGTACAGCTTAAAGATTGCACACAAACACTGCTCTCTCATTGATCCTTTTCCCACCAATCACTACTCGGCTTTTTACTATAGCCGCTACGTTTCCTGCACTCTCCATTCTGACGATTTTTCTTGACAAGTGTCAGGTGATAAGCTTCGAAGATATTAAAAGTGAAACTTTTTTGTTCGAAAAACGTTTTTTTTGGAAAAGGCTTTTATTTGAAAATAAATATGTTTAAAAAAATTTTTTTCACCTCTGGTGCTTAAAATTCCGGGTGAAGAATTGGCGGCACCTAAATGTCCTGTGCCTAAAAGTCACGGTCTATCCACTATGCTATCGATACTGCTACTAGCAGTAATATTGCTACTACAGTATTACATTGCAATAAATTACTGTCCATAATTCACTCTTCCTGATAATACTCAATTATTTATTTATACTGTACTGCAAATTTTGACATTTTAACAAGGAAGTGCTTATTTGCTCTCTAGCATATGAGTAAGAATTGTGAAAAAGAGAATATGAGAGCAAAGAAGGGGCGCTGATTTAATCTCTTTTCGTTTTTAAATTAGTCACAGGGTTTTCGTTAAGATTTTAAGTTTGGCTTAGGATTAACATTAGGGTTAGAGCTAGGAGAACAGTTGGGGTTAGATTTAGGGTTGGGTTAGGATTAGGATAGCAATTTTTTTATTCGTGCGTCAGTGAACAAACAAACTCTGTGTTTTAACAATACAATAACACTTTTTAAAAGACCTTCACAACACAAATTATTACAACAATAGCTTTGTACAATTACTAAGTGCCGATACCAGTTATTATAAAAAACTTCACATTTTATCCTGGTAAATTACGGAAAAACTTTCCACGTATTTTTCAGAAATTATAGACAAATTTTAAAAACTTTTTAAAGCAGAAAAAAAAATTCTTGAGTTTTTCCAGGATGTAGCAACCCTGAGTATAGTATGCAGGGTTTGAAATTAATGCTTGCCCGAGGCAAGCTACTTTTCGGCTTCGCTTGCCTGACTGGCCAAGTCAATAAAATTCAACATATAAAGTAAGCAACGTTGAACAAGATTATTTAAAAACACAAATTATCGCTTTTGCTACAGACCAGTAAAATAAATGCAAGTAAAGTAAGCTCTTGCTTGTATTATTTTAGCACAATCACCAAACTTAGTACTTGTTAATTGAAAGCAGGTCGCAGATTTGTTCGGTAATCAGATGCGCTTTGCAATTCTTTCGGCATAATATGTTTCTTTCTTTTTCAGCCAAAATTTTTTTCATGCTTGCCAATCTAATCACTCTTTTGGATATCACAAGTACTACTCTGTGTTGTAAGACAGCGAGGTCGAAAATTCGGCAAATTTTTATTCAATTTTTTTTAAGTACTTTAGTTTTTCTTCCATTTTTTACACAAAAAAATTAAGCTTTTTAGCTGCTGCAATTTGCGAGATATTTGTGATTGAAAAACAACAGGCAATTGTAGTAAAAAATTGTTAACGTAACAATTAAAATGATTATAATCCCAAAATCAATTTTTGTAAATTGAATGATTGAGAAAAAAGCGATGATGGCAATCGCATCGATGATTTTTTCTGTGACACTTGTTATGCAAGAAAACTGAAATGCGATGCAGAGTAGAACAATAGATGTGATTTTTTTGGGGTAATTTAAATTTTTTTTTATGTTATACACTCGCTATTAGTTTTTCATTGAAATACAGATTTTTTTGATTAGTTTTGAAACTAAAGTCTGTCATCTAAAACAACGTAAACTGAAGCTCAGCCAGGGTAAGACTTCAGTTTAATTAGATGCTGTGATTGTGACGTAACCAATGTCAAAATATTCTCAAACTTCTGTTTAAAATGTGACTTATGACAAACCAGAGAAAAACAAAAATAATGTCAAACATCGAAGATTTTTTGTTAAATTTTATGATGTGACGATGGATGTTGATTCCTTTGCAAGTTTTAATGTAATATTTTTGGGAAAAAACGTGCAAATGCGATTGCCATCCACAAAAAAAGTACCATTATGTCAATCTGATTTAAAAATCGCACACAAGAACTGGATTTTCTCAAGATATGATATTATGAAAATTCAGTAGTAATCACAAACTTTTTCAAAATTAAAACATCAAAATGCACTGTACCCCTATGTATGGCATAGTATAACACAGTAGGCAATACGCATAGTTTCACCATAATGCAGAGGCTCCTGTTACGTTACATAAGAATATGAAAATCACTATCTTAGCCCTTACCCCACCCTAAACCTAACCCAAGCCCTAACAATAACTTAAAAAAGAAAAAAGGAGGAAATGAGTGCTCACTCTTTGCTTTCTTATTTTCTTTCTGGGCATTACGTAATGTAACACTAGCCACTTACTTTCCTTAAATATCACCTTAACTCAGTAAAAAAGTTAGCGTGTCTCCTTGAACTGTAAAGCTCTACTGACTGAAGATTCAATTCTCCACAAAGGGTTATCTTGCCAGAGCGGTCTGATGATAGAACCAGATGAAGTATACTTCAAATTGAACAAGATTTCAAAATTTATAGACTACTGTGATTTAGTGTGAAATTAAAGGTTAGCGACACAGACTTTTCTTAGCACACATTTTCAAAATGATCCTCTGACAGTTGTATTTTTACTTACTGGCTCAATTGTCTACTACTGAAAGGATAGACTTGGGTTTGATCAAACCAAAGGCTATAAAAATTGGTATTCACAGCTTCTCCACTTGCTCAGCAATTAAAGAGACAATGTGAAGCCTCCATCAGGTGTGGTAGACAAATGGGCAACTGGCAGATTGACTCGAAGATCAAAAGGTCCCTTTGCTGTCTTCTGACCAAGGCAACTTGGTGAATAATATGTATCATGATTTACAATTACACTTTTGCTATTAAAATGTTTGATCAGCAATAGTGAAATGTTTATCATTTATAAACTACTTCTAACAAAGCATTTAATTTTGGAAGGCTTTATTTCACCGGAAATTTTTATCTAGTTTTTTATTAATTCTGACTCAAATCTGACACAAACTCAAATGCTTACTCTAAAACTATTCCCAAATCGAACCCTAACCCAAACCCTAACCTAAACCCTAATCTTAACCCCTAAAAAAGCAAATGAAAAAAGCGCGGATGAATATTTCTCATTCTCGTTTTATTCTCTTTAAGTTGAAAATTTTCGGTGAAATAGTCACTACCTTTAATTTTTCAATGTGCTTGTTTAGCACATAAACCATTCAACAAAACTGATAGGCAAAACAAATTTTGTCAATTGAGTGTCAGATCTGAGAGGATGTTGCCCTTCCAAAAGTTGATGCCAGTGTTGTTAAAGTGCATACCTATTTACTTTCCTGTCACCAGACAGCGTCCGACGCACCTACCGTACTCTCTATTGGACGGTCAGCACACTTTTTATTCTGATAATTGTATCACGCTTGGAATAATTTGCACCAGCTTAGGAGTTTCCACTGATCAAATGCATGTTCCTGTAAACATCCTGTACCTAAGAATGCTTGACCAATGCAGACTAAACTTGCTGTTTGTTCGAAGCCACTGAGCAGAGAAAATCATCGTAAAGCGTTTTATCCAAAAACACATCAATGTGACCAGAGGTGATAGCTGATAATGCAAATTAAACCAAAATCATGCAGTAAGGGTCGTCAGAAAAATGATGCCTTTTCTTGATCATGCTGCACACTAATTGCTAATTGTACTGTATATTTTATTAATATATAGTTGATTGTCTACAGTACATAGGCCAACATAGCGTGGGGGTGGGCTATAGCCTACTGCCTAACCATTTAGCCTACAAAACAAACTGCAGAACAAGAAAAATGAAACACTTCCGAGACAGTCTTTTGAACAGGATTGGACTAAAAATAAAATGAGAATTTAGGAGGGACTAATTTGTCAAAAATGAAACTTACCAATCAGTTAAAAATTTGAAAAATGGCTCAAAATATGTAATCAATTTTGATTGCTTGTTGAAAAATGCTGAACAAAATATAAAAGCTCAGGAATATTGATGACATGGGGAGAAGGATATACCGGTAGGCTACAATACTTCATACAGCATCAGTTAGTAGTTACCGGTACCAGTAATTAACTAGGCTTAACACTTCTTTCAAATCTTGTTCAGTTGTTCCATTAGCCTCTGCCCCACTTATCTTTCTCTATAAAATACATCCTAGACAAAGTAGATTATTGTGTGTGGTAGACAGGTGGCAGCTTGACTCGAAGACCGAAAGCTCCCTTCGCTGTCTTCTGGCCAAGGCAACTTGATTAATAAAATGTAATTACAATTACAATTCCACACTTTGTAATTTTTTTTGAAATACCCATATACGGTAAGGTTTTATGTTTTACCAGCTGCTAAATAAAAATATATGACTGAAATTTTATCACAGCCACCTCACACTTACTCACACAGAGCCGCACTGCCTTTTTATGCAACCAGTCCAGAGTTTTCAGTCAAATCATGATGCTTTTGTACTTCTCATTTCTGTGCAATGTTTTAGAAGCATCAATTTATAACAAAATACTCAGATACTGTAGGCCTAAAATTAAGCTCTTTTGGCAAAAAAGTTATAGAATTATCAAACACTGGGGGCCATGCCCCCAGATCTAAAAAACAGCCCTTCCCATTCTGCCATTGTATTTGCAGATTCCTGACTATGCACCTGTTGCAGTAGCCTATCTTGTTAATCGTCTAGACAAGGCAACTTATTTTGCTATTTCTAGCTTCTAGCAACCTGGCAACCCTAATCGTCACATAGCTGCATCGCACTAGGCCTATTTTATTGACCTAACAACACTGTTCCGCCTTTTTTTCGTTTGATGGACGATCATTAGGCTACGCATTCAATGCAAAATCACTGTGTACCACTGGGGGCAAAGAGACGCCCGTTCTTGCATTCTAATGTGGTAGGCCTACCCCATTATAATTCATCAAACAGCTAGTCTATCCAGTTTCCACGCTATGACCCGATATCTAGCTGCCATTCGGCCTACTCCAACATGCGCTGATCTACTGACCTGAGAAAGCAAGCCCCACAACCCACATCCACTGCTTATTGCGCTTGTAGTGCAACACTCTGCATCGAATGCAGAAACGTTGCACTACATAGTGCTGTAGTGCGCACTACAGGTGCATATACATGCGGAAAAATGTCAACACTATCCCGCACATAAATGCGAAAAAAAAAGTCGAATCGGGTGTTTTTGTCTACCGTAAAATCAGCAGTTATTCAAAAATATTTGATTATGGAACCTCCAGAAAAGTAGAGTCAAAATATTTGTCAGTTAAATATCTACTGATATCATAAAACACTGGCACCCTAGCTTGAGCCGTTCAAAAAAATGATTTTTGGGGGTCCATTTGGGGGGTCCCTGGGGGGATAGCACACCCAGACTATGTCAAAATATTTGTCTGTTAAATATCTGCTGATATCAAAACAGACTGGCACCCAAGTTGAGCTATTCAAAAAATTGATTTTTGAGGGGTCCATTTGGGGGGTCCCCGGGGAGGTGGCACCCCCAAACTATGTAATAATATTTGTCTGTTAAATATCTACTGATATCAAAAAAAGTAGAACTCTAGCTTTAGCCATTCAAAAAATTGATTTTTGGCGGTCCATCTATGGGGGTTCCCGGGGGGGGGGAAGGTGGCACCCCCAAACTATGTCAAAATATTTGTCTGTTAAATATCTATTGATATCAAAAAAAAGTAAAACTCTACCTTGAGCTGTTCAAAAAATTGATTTTTGGGGGGCCCATTTGGGAGGGTTCCTGGGGAGGTGGCACCTCCAAACTGTGTCAAAATATTTGTCTGTTAAATATCTACTGATATCAAAAACAACTAGCACTCTAGCTTGAGCCGTTCAAAAAATTGATTTTTCGGGGCCCCATTTTGGGGGGATTCCCGGTGGAGTTGCCCCAAAAAATTTTGGGAGAAAAAATTGCATTTGCAGCTCAACAACTTTACACAAAAATTAGATTTCGATGTGTTGTGGTTTAGGAGAAGAAGAGCGTACAAAATTTAGGAAGAAAAAAAGCAAAAAAAAAAAGAAATATACCTCATCGCAGCCAAAAGTGGGTTGGTTGGGATGAAAGGGTATCTTAAGACATACAACCCTATTAAATATTTTTTGCCGTACTTAAGCCGTTTTTGACTGAGACCGCTTTTTACGCCAAACTTGTGGGGCGGTTTTCGTGTTCTAAAACCAAAGTCACGTGACCTATTGCCTCGAAATTTGGTACAAACATAAAACTCATTAATCTCAAACTGCTGTCAAAATTTCATGTAGCTAGATCAAAGTGTTCTCGAGTTATAAGCAAAAGTCTGAAATTTCGCACTCGTTAGTTGGAAAATGGCCGAGTAAAAACAGAGAAACACGCGACGCGAGCGTAGGTCGTTTCTATTATCAACCTTTCCAGTCATATCACGTGACCAATCCAGTTTTGATAAAAACACCCTTTTTCGTCTAAATTGGGGCTGAGGGAATCACATAGAGTGTATTTAATCCCCCCAATTCTATTTCATCCTCCCAAACCCAAAATAAATGAAAAAACGGGGGATTTATCAAAATTGGATTGGTCACGTGATGTGATTGGAAAAGTTGATAATATTCGCTCTAACCTTACCCCGTTAACTAGAAGCACATAAATTTTACTTATTGGAACAACCGACGCTCGCGTCGCGTGTTCCTTTGTTTTTACTCCGCTATTTTCCAACTAACGGGTACGAAATTTCAGACTTTTGCTTATAACTCAAGAACACTTTGGTCTAGCTACACAAAATTTTGACAGCAGTTTGAGATTAATGAGTTGTATGTTTGTACCAAATTTCGAGGCAATAGGTCACGTGACTTTGGTTTTACAACACGAAAATCGCCGCGAAAGTTTGGCATAAAAAGCGGTCTCAGTCAAAAACGGCTTACGTAGGCCTACGGCAAAAAATATTTCATATGGTTGTATCATTGTAAGTCGTAGGATACCTTTTCATCCCAACCAACCCACTTGTGGCCGCAATGAGGTTTTTTTCTTTTTTTTTTTTTTCCTTTGTTTTTTTTTTTTTTTTCTTCCTAATTTTTGTACACTCTTCTTCTCCTAAACCACAAAACATCGAAATCTAATTTTTGTGTAAAGTTGTTGAGCTGCAAACGCAATTTTTTCTTCCGAAATTTTTTGGAGCAATTCCATCGGGAATCCCCCCAAATGGAGCCCCAAAAAATCAATTTTTTGAACGGCTCAAGTTAAGGTGCGTTTAGACTGGACGCGAAGCAACGCGAAGCAACCAAAATTTGACGTCATCGACAGCTCGCGAAAGGTTGCAACCGCTCGCAACCTTCTCGAGCAGTTGCGCTACATCGCTTGCTTGCAGGCTGTAGTAAGATAACCTACTAAATCACTGATTGGATTTTTACGATCGCAGTTTGCTTGAAAATCACGTAATCAGTATATTGGTATGGTTTAGCGCCTATTTATCAGTCCAAAGAGTAGGTTGTTGGCAAAGTTAGATTCGGGATAGCCCTACTAGGCTAGCCAAGTTAATTTGAATCTAGACTGCTAAGGCTGAAAATCCTAGAGTGATTTTTCATAGCTATGCTTGATCTCAGAGCTTCATTATAATGAATACACCAAAGCAGTACGACATCTAGCTTTTAAAACAAAACTTTTTAGTCTGTGCAGCGTAGCAGAAGCTATTGTATCAGTCTTTTGGCTGAGCAGCTTTTGCTTTTTTGTCTCAAAGTAAACTTAAACTAACATGGTGTTGTTGTTTTTTTCAGAATATCAAACAACCCACCAACAGGCTAGTTTTGAATGTGTTGATAGTGTTTTTACCCATTGTTTGTTCGCTTGTTGTTTTAAAAGTAACCACAATTGAACAATTCCTTGAATACTGGAAAACTCGCAAAAGTTTTTTCACTGTCTCCTTGACCAAGCCAACTTGGTGAATAAAACTGTATTTAGAATTGGTTTCAAGCTACATTGCTACATACAACAGCTAGATAGATACAAAAAATCGAAAAATTTCTATGAACTTTTGGATTGGCCGAATTAGTAGTTACTTCTTTGAATAGCCTAGCTACAAACATGGAATTTTTTCTTCTGAATGTCGTCTTAAAAGTCTTCTTGTTTCTGAAGGTTTGTAACCGTGATCAAGATGAACTAGAAGCATTGGTTTTGGACTACCGCAAGTTTTATAATCTTGAATAATGTAGTCTGGTAGTGATTTTTAACTCCAGTCCTATGTGATGATAATAGAAGTGTCAAGTAAGTTAAATATTCATTTACTGTGTCTTTGTGTAATATCTGAATTTAGTTGCTTGTGAATTTCAAAACATTTTTACTGTCTCTTAAAATTTTTACTGCTTTACATGGTGAATAAAGTGACAAAGTAAACAATTTTAAGTCTGAAATTTAATCATTGCAATTACAGTCAGTGTATTTAGATGAACTAGAAAGCCAATATATATCTGACCAGTAGAAAGTGAGTTCTATTCTTTTGCTGAGGTTACTATTATTGGTAGAGAAGTACCCGCCAAGCAAGTTCATTAATATTGTTCCATTCTCATTAGTCACCACTAAACAAAAAACTTGATACAGCATTTACAATAAAAATAATTGGACTGGTGAAGGAAGCGTCAGTTACATAAAAATGTGAAAACTAACAACACTTTTATTCAGATGCTTGAGAAACAATTTTCACATAAAAAAATCTAGATGTTTTTTTTTTATCAGGGGCATAACCAAAAACTTGCTAAGAGGGGGCTTGACCTTGCAGCTATAAGTTTGAATCTTACAAACGGTGGTTTGGAGCGAAGCCCTTTGAGGTAAACGCGACCGTCGCAACGTAGCCTACTGGTACCGCAAGAAAATGCAAACTAATAAAATGCTCTCAAAAGCATTTAACTTCGCACTAAACATCGATAAGCGCTCCGCTAGCGAGTAAAACACCAAACTTAGTTTTAGATGCTGACTTTTCCTCAAAGCAACTGCTGGTATTACTGTGCTAAATTCTTGTCCTTCGATGATAGTGTCAAATCATGCAAAAACTGCAATGTTTTTTTGCTTTCTCCAGCAAATCAACACAGCAATCCATTGCACAATAAGCAAAAAATTTACTACATAACTGATGACAAATCCAGCTTTCAGTTTCACTCATAGCGTTAACATTGGGAGTCTTCATAAACAGCACAAAATAACAAATACAAACTACTGTTTAAGCTTACTACAGGTATGATAACATGCTTGCCTGAAAAAGAAAAATCACATCAAAAAAACAACATAGTTTATGCTTTAAATGTACCTGTGGACTAGCCTATTGGTCTACACTCTACAAGATAGATCTACCACTTCCATGATGAGACATGGATGGTGAAAGCGTCGAAGGATTTGTTAACTGAGTAAACACCTAAGGAGAACTTTTGCCATCTGCTTCCAGCTTTTTGCGTTTCAGCAATAAAACCCAGAACTGTCATCGTCAAAACAGATTATGGCAAGTTTTCAGTGGAAGGATCATTGATAGCTAGTAAATAAATGTGTTTGGTTTTAAAGGAATTGCATATTTCGATGCTTTGGTGATAGACCTAGGGGAAGTTGCAGTTTTTTTCTTGTGATATGACGTCACTTGGTAAATAAATAAATATGATGATGATGATGATGATAAATAGGCTAAGTACTATGGTACTACTACGTTTTTGAAGAAATGATTAGTCTTTTCATTTCCAAATTCGATCTACTGTACTTCGTTTTTCACTTATACTTTACAAACTTTTTTCTCAAGATTGTTTTGTTACCTGAGCTATTAGTCTAGACTCTTCTTCACGATTATTGCGTGATAATATAATATAAACTCAATATTCGTTTTACCCGTAATTTCAGCGCGCTAAGACGAAACAGAACCTGTGATTACTATAATAGCGCTTCAATAATAAAGTACACAAAGCTTTCTGCTCATTGAATACATTTTAAAAGTAAGTTATTAAAATTAGCCTATGAAGCGACCAGTGGTGGTGGTGGTGGTACTACCCGACCCCTTCCGAAGGATGGCGGCGCGGAGGAACTCCGCGGAGACCCAACAGTTGGGCCACACCCCAAGTTCTGGACCATAGATCGAGAATAGAGAGAGAGAAGCCAAAGATAGATTTGCGAAGGGGTTCAGAAGCAGGACAGTCGAGGAGGAGATGATTGAGGTCCTGTAGAGGGTGTCCACAGGCACTACAATCAGAATTCTCCTTCCGACTGATCCTGTGAAGATATGAAGATAAAAGAAGACTGTGACCATGGCAGCGAAGACGAGAGAGCTCACTGCGTATGGAGCGAGAAAGAAGAAGTTCCTCCAAAGAGACTTCGGGGACTTGGAAGTTCAGATGGGAGTGTGAGATGTGACGTCTCCAATTGCAGTATTGGGAATAACGGACTTTGGCAATACCTGGGAGGAGAGGGCTTGGGATCGCATCAGTGGGTAGAGAGGCACCAGTTTTGGCAAGTAAATCGGCTTTTTCATTTCCGGGGAGACCTGCGTGTCCGGGGACCCATTGGAAGCTCAAAGTGGTGTTGTTGGAGAGGGAGGAGGCAAGGGACCAAACATTCCATAGGGACACAGACAGGAGATAAGAGGGGGCTGAAAAAAGGATAGAGAGGGCTGATTGAGAGTCGGTTAGGAAAAGAACTGACTGGAATTTGCAGGTCATCAAATGGCTAGTACACCAAGCAAGACCTTGCTTGAGGGCAAAGGTTTCAGCTGTGAAGCTGGAGGCAATTGGACCGGAGGAAAAGGATAAGAAATGGGATGTGTTGCATTTGGAGCATGTTGCATACACTCCAGCGCCACCAGGACCAAAAAGGGAGGGGACAGATCCGTCAGTCCATACTTGGATATCAGAGGGGGGAGGGAGGATAGTCTGCTAGAAGCAATTTGGAGTCGGGCTGTACTGTTGCCTGTGCAGTCGGGAATGAAGGGGGAAACAGTGAAGTGGGTTGTGGACCATGGTGGAAAAGGGGGGCACGTGATCAGAGACTCGCGTGGGGATGGGAGTGGTTGTGTGGCTGAAGAACAGAATGATCTCCAGGAGGGTTTCTTCTTTAGTCGGCAGGGAACGTTTCTAATTGCCTGGGCATAGAGGCTGGAGAAGTCGGGGGGAAGGTGCAGAGCACGTTCAAAGGAATAGAGGGTCTGATGCTCTAGAGTCAGCTTTAGAGGAGGGAGTTGGGCCTCGAGAAGGAGTAGTGAGGAGGGGGTGGAAGAGATGCAACCAGTAATGACCCTGCATGCAGCTCTGTGTAGAACTTCCAGGTGATTGGTTGCAGTGTTGTAGAGGAATGGGAACCATCCAGGAGAGGCATATGTGAGCACCGGACGGACAAAGGCTTTGTAGAGTAGGGAGAGAGATTCTTTTGTGGGACCCCTAGAGGCAGTGGCATTTGAGCGAAGGGCTTTGTGGCGTGGATAGAATTTGGAACACAGAGATTGGACATGGGCCCCAAAGGATAGAGTCCGATCAAAGGTTACTCCAAGTAATTTAGGGGTGGGATTGAACAAAAGAGGGAAGCCCAAGAGGTTCAGTCGGGGTTGGAAAGTGGCTTGATGGGGATCTGTAGAGAAAAAAGAGGACTCACACTTCTTTGGATTGAGTGGAAGCCTCCATAGGTTGGACCATGTTTCTAAGCGATGGAGGATTGGACAACAGAGGAGGCTTTGAGCGGGTCTGGGGAGGAGGACCAAATGGCCAGATCGTCAGCATACAGGGAGGCATGGGCATCCGAGGTAAAGCCTTAGTGATGTCATCAACAAACAGAATGAAGAGGACTGGACCAAGTACCGAGCCCTGTGGGACCCCATGTCTGATGCGGAAGGAGCGGCTGTGGGAACCACCAACCTGGACTTTAGCTCTACGATCAGAAAGGAAGGAGCGCACCCAAAGAACGAAGCAAGGGGGGAGTTTGAGCGAGAGGAGTTTGTGAAAAAGAGCAGAGTGCCAGATCGAGTCAAAAGCCTTGGAGAAGTCAACAGAAGCCAAAATGGTTCGGTCTGGAGGTTTTTTCTTTTGGAAGCCGTCCCAGATTGATTGAGACAGAGTTAGAATTTGGTCAAGGGGTGACCTACCAGGACGAAAGCCGGCCTGGCAAATGGAGAGGAGATGATTAGATTCAAGGTGAAAAGTTAGGCGAGAAAGAATCAAGCGCTCAAAAAGCTTGGAGATGCACGAGGTGAGGGAAATGGGGTGGAAAGAGGACGGAGAGGAAGTGGGTTTTCCAGGTTTATGAATGGGAATGATAGTGGTAGGTTTCCAACAAGAGGGGAAGGTGTGAGAGTGCCAGGACCTGTTAAAAAGAGAAAGAAGGAGGAGCTGTGCTGGTTTAGGCAGGTGCTTTAGTAAAGGGTAGGCAATCTGATCAGGGCCAGACGCAGTGGAAGAGGAGAGATTGCTGATGGCAGTGGAGAGTTCAGTCAAGGAGAAGGGGGAGCAGAAAGAATTGTGGAGGGAAGAAGCATCCTCACTGCTAGCTTTCCGGAGTTCATTCATGAACTGTCGTTCAGCTCTGCGCGATGAACGGGGTGTCGCTTGAGATAGATGTGAGCGAAGATAAGAGGCATAGTGGTTGGCAGTGTCAAGAGGGGAAGTGCAATCAGGAAAAGAAGGGTCATGGGAGGTGTTCTTTTTGCCCGAGATGGCATTGAGAAGCCTGAAGACAGCACGAGGATCAGAACGGGGAGACAGGTTAGAACAGGTGGCTTGCCAGGTTGCAGATTTGACTCTAGAAATGACTGAGGACGCCCTACGAGAAGCGTCTATGTATCTGAGGCGGTGCGACTCAGATCGGTGTGCTACGGAGCGGGCCCTCCGTCGTTCCCGCACTGCAGATTCCGCTTCCTGGGACCACCAGGCTTTGGGGGAACGACTAAGGCGGCCAAAGGGGATAGAGGCCTTGGCAGCTTCGACTAAGAAGAGGGAAAAGGAGTGGGCAGCCTGGTGGATGTTGAGTGCATCAAAATCAAGAGAGGGAAGGTGCTCAGCAATATAAGATTGGTAAACATCCCAACTGGCCTTTTTGTAGTTAAATTTGGGGGTACGAGTGTTTGGGTGACGAACTGAAGAGAGGAGGAGGACAATTTCAATGGGGAGATGGTCAGAGCCAAGGCCAGGGAGAGTACGCCACTCACAGTCAGGAGCGAGAGACGCAGGAGCTAACGAGATATCAGGGGAAGAACGGCTCCCAGTGGAATGGTGAAGGAGCGTGGGAGAGGCGGGGTCGTTCAGAATTTCCAGACCGGAGGAAGTGATCCAGCGAAACAGGTCATTTCCGAGCGGGTTAGGGGGAATGAGTCTGTCCCATGTTGGGTGGTGAGCATTGAAGTCTCCGAGGATAAAAGTGTCAGGGGAGTTAGGAAGGATGTCAGGATAGAAGGTCTTGGTGCGATAGTCAGAAGGAGTGCTTCTGATGGGAGGGGAGTAGAGGTTAAGAAATTGAAGAGGAGAGTGGTTGGAGAGAAGGACTTTAACACAAGTGTAGTCTGAGTAGGGGTCCTGGGAAGACAGAGAGGAGACAGAAACAGGAGAGAAAGCCAGGTCAGAGTAGATGAGAGTGAGGACACCACCACCAGTGTTATGAGTACCGGAGGAAACAGGGCCTTGTCTACCGAATGTCCGGTCCGTGCGGAGGGTGTAATAACCAGGGATTTGGAACTTTTTGGTTGACGATAGATGTGTTTCCTGGAGAAAATGAGGTCATAATGGTTGGCAGAAAGAAAAGCAATCAGTTCAGCACGGCGGGAGGAGGAAAGACCGCTGGCATTCCATTGAAGAATTCTGAGGTTGTGTGAGAGGCGTGGATTTCCTTGAGGGTGGGGTGGCAAGTTGTGGACCGGCTGTGAACCTGTGGGCGGTGGTGATGAGGCAGGAAGGGTGAAGGTGGAAGGAGGGTAGGTGTTAAGGAGGGGAGGATGTGAGGGGAGAGGCAGAGATGAATCCATGAGATCTGAGCAAGCAAGTGGAGGGGGTGTTGGTGGGGGTGGAGCTGGAGAGAAGGGGCGGGGGGACGCTGGCAGGTGGGTGGGAGAGGCAAGGTCCCCATTAAGACAAGCAGGGCAATTCCAACCCATGGGGGAGCCGGTCGTGCAGATTTTGCGAAAGTCAGCCCGGGTCAGAGAGGAGCAGGAGAAGTGCACCCACTTGGAGCAGGTGGAGCACTTTAAAGAATCCTTACCTACCTCGAAAGAGCAAATGGAGCAAGGGTAATGTGGGGGGCCCCGAGGTGGACGTGATTGATAAAAACCAGGCGGTAGTGGGGGGAACCCTGGGGGAGGGGGTGGAGGGGACGCAGGCGGCGTAACAAGGAGACTGGTCTGAGTGGGGGAGCCAGTTGTCATTTGGGGATGGCACGCTGGGCATCGCCAGCCCACTGCAGTGCCAGTTGCACAGATTGTGCGAAAGTCAGCACGGGTGAGGGAGGAGCAAAGAAAATGCACCCACTTAAGGCAAGCAGAGCATTGAAGAGAATCTCTGCCCACATCTAGATGGCAGATGGAGCAGGGGTACCTGGGGTGAGGATGGTTGCTGATGGGGCCTGGGTTAGGGTGGACATTGCCACTAAGAAGGAGCAATGCCAGGATAAGGAGACGCCGAAAGGGGTCCGGTCAATAAGAAGAAGAGGAGCCGCCCAGTTGTGACCGGTCAACGGGCGGCCCAGTGAAAAAACAGTCCAAGACAATGGGGGCAACCTTTTGGTCAAGCCTCTCGGGAGATCTGTCCTGCCATTTCGACCCATCCCCATTGGGGAGGGGACTGCACCACCACGTTGAGGTGGCAGGACGTTGGTGCAGAAGCGACCAGTCGCGAAGATTAGCAACCACTCACGAAGACTCGCGAAGGTTGCCAACCTTCGCGAGTGACGTAATCGACCACTCGCGAAGGTTGGCGAAGGTCGCCAACCTTCGCTTCGCGTTGCTTCGCGTCCAGTCTAAACGCACCTTTACTCTTCTTTATTTTTTAAGTTATCGTTAGGGCTTTGGTTGGATTTTGAGTTTGGATTAAAATTAACATTAGGGTTAGAGTTATGGTAGAGTTTGGGTTAGGTTTAGGGTTGGGGTTAGGGCTAGGATAGCGTTTTTTTTATTCTTACAAAACGTAACAGCAGCCTCTGCCTATTTTATATATTGTAGGGAGGTTGGCCTATACTGTAAGCTATCTGATTAAACATGTTTGGTAAACTTTAAACTGTGTTTGTTTTGAAGTATTGTCACTTCCAGGTTAGGGTTTATTGTGCTGTTTGGCGTAAGCCTACCGTTATATACCAGTACTTAACCAATAATTTGTACAGTCAAACCTCGGTTTTCGAACATAAGCTGTTCGAAAAGTGAATTGTTCGAAATCCGAAACAATTTTTCCCATTAAAATTAATGCAAATAATTTTAATCCGTTCCAACTCTAGAAAACAACTTTTGTAAAGTATTTCTTTACTATTTTACACCATAAACTGTACTGTGTACTGTAGTACCACAAATAAAAATGGGTTGAAGTAGATTGTATTTTATTTTAATAAAGGATTTCCTATCTAAGATGATGAAAAAAAACAAAAAGTAAACATTTCTTATGTTTTATTTTTAAAACATCAAAAACATTAAAGGTTAAGATGCAGTACAATACGAAAAATTTTGAAAAAATTTGCAGAAATTACTAATCAAGCAGTAAAAAAAAATACAACAGCTCAGTTACACCAAAAATCGTGTGAAAAAAGCCGACATATGCAGCATCATGGCGCATTTGTGTTCGCGCGGCTTCTTTCGGTTTGGTCGAGAGCCGAATTTTTGTTCGAAGTCTGAAACGTAAAAATCTCGAATTCATTGTTCTAAAACCGATTTGTTCGAGAACCGAAGCGTTCGAAAACCGAGATTTGACTGTATTTAAAAATTGTAATGGTGATGAGCCCTATCTATGCTGTATGTTTACTAACTAAATCAATACTATAGGCAGGCTCGCCTACTAACTGTTCTTCCGGTAAAAGGCGCAAAACTAGCAGAACCCTGATTTATTAGCTTGACACTTCGCTCAGCTGAAAGCGCCGAGCATCATCAGAAGCAGAGCTAGAGGAGAGTCTAGTAGAGATGGCAACAGCGCAGCGTACGCGGCCGCGCGCTGTTGTTGGTGCTCCGCGCCGCGCAGCGTGGCAACTAAAATCTGCATTACGTCACAGCATCAGCGCAGCGCCGCGTACAAAAATCTTTTTACATTTTTTTTACAAATATTGTTGGTGATTTTCTCTTTATGAACAATAATGGTTAGTCTGGATGTAACTATTATACGGTATGAATTGAAGACAATGCATGCTACTAAAACAGGAAAAGGTGCCTTCAGTTCAAGTTTATTTTTTCAGAATTTGGAGCATCCTAGAATCGGCTATTTTGGCTACAAGAAACTTAGTTTTGATCGGCTGAATGTGTTTTTTTTTTGACACTAACAAAAAGATTTTGGTTTTGGTAGGCTAGACTAGGAAAGGTTTAGGACATTGGGCGAGCAGGGGTGCCGATCTTTGTTGAGCATTGGGGGGGATAACTTGCAATTTTACCCCAATTTTGCCCTATTTTCAACTTTGAGGGGGATGAACCTCGACCACGATTTCTTTCAGGTGAGCAAATTAAGTGAAGACCAAAAAAAAGGTCTTCACCTAAAGAAAGAAAACTTTGTTCTCCAAATTCTAGTGGAGAGGAGACCTGCGCTCAAATGCACACCAAAGTCAAATTATTGGGGGGATGCAGGTGCAGACTCTACTCAAATTATTGGGGGAGATACAGTCAAATTTGGGGGATATATCTCCCCATCCCACCCTGGGTTTCGGCACCCCTGTCGGTGAGAAGATGAAACAAAGGCAGACAAAAGTAGAAGAAACAGATTTGTTGGAAACAATCATCAGAGTAGAGGCACAAAACAAAGCCTAGCGACACACCCTCCCTTTACGCAGTAGGCTTATGCCTATAGTATTGGTACAAGCCCTAGGCTAGACAACAGTTTCTACTACACATGCACTTGCATTTCAGAGTGAAAGAGTTAGTTCAGTGTAGCCTATTCGTCAACAGGTCATGGCATCAACAATAAGGCTTTTGGTCCTATGTCTGGAGCCTATCTCATACACGTAGTAGCAAAATTTATTCCACAATCCAACACACATGTAAACGGCAAAGGTATTAATACATAGGGTAGTTTCATACAAGTGTGGTAGCTTGTGACAGCATGCAGAGCACGTGATACCTTATATTTCATTAATTGAGCTACTGGTTCAGGATTAGTACAGTAGTTGCATGAAATCATCAGGTTGACTGGTACTGGGTAGAATGTTTTTGATTGCCAAAACATGGTGCTGAAAAACTGATAGCAAGCACACACAAGGTAGATTAAACCTGAAAGCCTATAATTGAAACGACTGATCTCACGTCGCATGTTTTTTAGTTTTTACTCGGCCATTTTCAAAGTTAACGAGTGCAAAGTGTCAGACTTTTACTTATAACTCGAGAATGGTTTGGTCTAGCTGCATGAAATTTTGACAGCAGTTTGAGATTCATAAGTTATTTGTGTGTGCCAAATTTCAAGGCAAAGATTCCCGTAACTTTAGGTTTAGGACCTAAAAACTACTTCAAAAGTTTGGTACGGTATAAAAAGCGGTCTTATTCAAAAACGGTTTAAGTACGGCAAAAAATATTTTACATGGTTATATGTCGTAAGATACTCTGTCATCTCTATCTACACTTTTAGCCGCATTGAGTTTTTTTTCTTATTTCATTTTTTGCTTTCTAAAGTTTGTGCACTCTTCTTCTCCTAAACCACACAGCATTTATATCTAATTTTTGTGTAAATTTGTTGGGCTGCAAATGCTATTTTGTCTCCTGAATTTTTTTGAGGCTTCTCCCCAGAACCCCCCCAAAATGGGGCCCTAAAAAACTAATTTTTTTAATTGCTCAAGCTGGTGATAGTTTTTTGTTTTTATTGGTAGATATTTGAGCAACAAATAGTTTGACATAGTACGGAGGTACCACCCCCCCCCCAGGGGCCCCCCAATCTGGAAAGAATGCCCTGCACGGAGGATTTATCCTCCGTGCAAAGCTCTCTGTTATTGTCTCCAATCCGCGCAGTTTTCCGCAAAGTTTGAAATAATCCGCGCAGAATTTTATGTTAATTAACTCTCACTTAAATCAACTAGCATAAAACAAAACCGAGTGATTTTTAATGACAAAAGCTGCGTTGCATTTTAAACTTAAAATTCTGCAAGGATTATAATGTCGTGGGCAACAAATATGAGCCCGCTGCCCGTACCGTGCCTCAAAGTTTCAGCCTGCGGACAAAGGGACAATGCACCGCACCACAAAAAGTTTGGAAATTTTGTACTGCGCGTTCAATTCAGTCTAAATATTGCACGGCGATCAAACAGGTACTAGGCAATCGCCAATCGCATCACTATTACACATCAACAATTTTGAAGTATTATTGATAACAAAAATTTGACCAAATTGCAATTAAAAATCCTGTTGCGTAGCGGTATAGTGGAACACTTTAAAAGATACGTTTCAACTCTTGCCATTTCCACAGGAGTGGATGCATTTGGACTTGGTATCTGAACTAAGCACAGCTTGCATTTCCAAAGCACAGTACGAGTTACGGAAGCACGAATGCGAGCGTAAGCGAATGATTAATTTTAAAAAATGAGCTCGTTGGTTATACCCTGCGGACTGCGCGGACGAAATTTGGACCGCGCATTGAATCTTTCTAGCGAATTTTGCATCAGAGCCAGTTTTTGTGCGGCGTTTGCACAGCATATTATGCTTTACCAATCAGCGCGCTCGATTTGGTCCATGTTAGTTTTGATCACGACCTGGGTTGTCGGAGTTTGATCCGCTAGTTTTCATAGATGCCGATCGCGTTTGGTCGAATTTTTTCAATGCGCGACCTTTTTGCACTCAAGTAGCCTTTTGCACTACGCCCTTGGTAAATATCAATCTAAAAGAGCTGATAGAACAGCTGAGGCTGGAAAGAAGAGAAAATGAAACGGTTTGTACTGTAGTAGTGCATTGCACAATACTTTCTGGATGTTTCTCATTATCATCGTGCCGTATTTGTGACGTCATAAGCATACCTGCTGTATAAAGTAGTTTCCGCACATTGTTAGTCCTTTGTTTTCGTCCATGTTTTCGTCTCTTTCGTTTTAGATTTTTGTATCCAAACATTTGATTATTCTTAATCTGTTTGACTTGTCTGTTCTGCCGCATCCGCAACTTTCCGAAACAAGAAAATTAAGCTAAATGGAATTGTTTCATAAAGAAAGACAGGTTGAGCGTGAGACAGTGTGCTGAACGAACGGATCGACTTGGAGAGATGAAACCCCGAGCGGTCATAAGTTGGCTATTCTCGACTAAACGCCCCACTTCATTTCATTCTTATATTACTTGTTCGTTTATTTTTTGAGAATTTACAATCCTTGTTCGTTTGGTAACCAAGTTTTGCATTAAAATTGTATTATTTTGGTAAACAATTATCAAAGTTGTAGCCTATCACACTGCAAATTGTGGCAAATACTTTCAAGACTATTCTGAGTCTTGTTACAGCACATGCTTAAGTGTCGATCTTGTATAATCTCAGACTAATTTGGAACATAATTTATTTTTTAGTTTCAACTGTGTACAGATTATTCGTTTTAGTTTGTTTGTTGTTTTGCCTGTTTTGTAGCTGGGTGGCGTTAGCATGGCAGTCTCTATCTCTATTGCAAGTTTATTCTATTTTACTGTTATGATTTTGTTTTTGTCATGTTATAACGTGAGTTAGCGTTTTTCTTGCGTCTCCTTTTTTAATGTCAATGTTGCGACTTGGCAATCAAAATCAAACTTTAAAAGAAAGAAGATTTTGGTACCCCTTGGTGACGATTTTCCTCACCACAAGTGTGAGCGACTGTCCAGGCTATGGATTAGCATAGAGCTTCCCCTACCCCGCATTTTATAAACGATATTGGACGTAATTTTATGCTAGTTGTCCAACTCATCAACAGCCTCAAGAAAGACTTATATCAACCAAGTCCGGTAGGGTAGGGTTGGGAGCTTATGATACACTTCAGGAACTTTTTGGGATAACACTTTGTACTAATTGGCTTGCCCAACCAACCACATCTCTAAGCAAATGCAAGAAACAACTTCGCGCAAAATGCTTCAGTGTCTCGCTGCTGTAGGCATTTACAAAACACCGCATGCATTCGTGAAGGCTAACCAATGACATAAAACTAGACTGATCAGTGGTTGAATAGATATAGCGTTTGCTGCTGAAACGGTAAACCTGGGTTCGATTCCCGGTCGGGTCAAACCGAAGAGTATAGAAATTGGTATTTACAGGATTATAGCTTCCCTGCTTGACGTTCAGCAATAACCGGGACAGTATGAAGTCTTCACCGTGTGTGGTAGACAGGTGGGCAAAGTAGTAGCTTGACTTGAAGACCGAAATTCCTTCTCTATATCAAGGCCAAGGCAACTTGGCCAGGAAAATAAATCCAGTCAAAGATAAAAAGAATTGCTCCGTGGTAATGACGGAAATCTGAAAATGCAAGCAATAGTTTGTTCTTCGATCATGAAATATTATTCTCGAACTTTATCAGCTTCTACAACAATCTAATTTGGGAAGAGAGGTAAATTTCACTTACCATAAGCAAATTATTGTCAACATTACATTGACTCGCAACTAATCATTTTAATAACAATTTCATTTACAAAAACTACTCTGGACGTTTTCAGCAAAACTCTATGCTCTTGTCAAGGTATCTAAAGAAATTCCAAGTTTCCACATAGAATAAAATTAATTTTCTCTCACTAACTTTTACTGGTCGCTAAGTTTGGATTGACACAAATTGTGTTTCGCTTTAATTCGAACTTAGCAACAGCAAAAGTCGCCTTCCTCCTCATGCTACTCAGCCAGTTACTTAATTTTTCAAGAGTTTAAGTTTACACTCTTGTAGTCCTATTCCACCCTTCAAGCTAATGTAATAGAAATTCATTCATTCTTCACAGTGAAATGCAAAATATCTTCCAAATATGAGAACAAAGATTTGGAATATTATCTTTCAAAACTAATAGATTACTCGTACTCTAAATCTGAAACAACTTCAAAGAAAACATTTAATTCAAAAGTATGCCTCGTTATCAAGTTAGCAATACTAACAAAAATATACTCTTTTTATATATAGTTGTAAATTAACTCTCGACTGTTGTCATGATTGTGTAAATTATCACTTATAATCAAGAGTATAATTTTTTGCATCGATTTTAATTAGGACTGAGGCAGCTTGACTCGAAGACCGATTTGGTCCTATCGCAAACTTTCCTTGCAGCAATATATAGAGTTCCTAAACCAACAGTCAGCGTAGGCAGATATTTGAATTCGTTTTATAGTCTGTACGCTTAGTGCATTTTTCTTTTAGTACGCATAAATAAACAAATAATAGCTAATGTCTCTTATTGAATTTTGTTTGGGGTAGACGAAGCTCTAGCTTGGACTGGAAGAAATTAGGCTTTTTTTTGAAAAATTTTGCAAAAATATATTCAAAGAGATGCTTGACAGCCAGTGCCAGGTTGCTTAGGCCAGGCGCGTAATCACAAATCTGCTATAAAGGGAGTTAGTTATGTATATGGCGTGTTCGGTGCACAGAGGTCACGTGACTGCACTGTAACCGTCCTTGTGTCTCAAATTAAGAGAGGTCACGTGACTGCACTGTAGTCGGCCCATTCTCAATAAAAATTATTCAGTGCAAAGCAGGTCACCTGACTCTTAAAAAATGCACTGGAAACAAAATGACTTAAAATGCACTGAAACCGTCCTTGTGTTTCAAATTTTTTTTTAAATCGTGGTTCTCAGTCCCCCCTCCCGATGTTAGTAGGAGGTATTAAACTCGCAATTGAGCGCTTGTCACATGTAACCAACTTGTGCTCATAATTGCGCTTCAGTCGCGTTTAATTCTTTTCAATAATTAGTTTGATTTTGTCATTTTCTATAGGTTTCACTTTAATTGTAAAGCCATTGCTATTAAATATTTTCACTTTGGGTTTACCGTACGCCTTTTGTATTCTTTCAATGTCTTCTTTTGATAGAACATCACTTGATACTTTTGACCACTCGTGTTTATAAGTAGGATACATGATAGAATCTATACTTTGTGAATGGGTTAAACCTAAACAATGACCTATTTCATGAACAGCTACTACAAATAAGTTGTGTTTGGGAGGTGTTTCTTGGTCTGTCCAATCTTCATCAGCATCGAAATGTAAATCACCCCCAATTCCTGAACCTGGATAAAATCCATGAGCTAAAACACCGCCTTTACCTTTAAAAGGGAATCCATCGCCATGTTCCTTGGCACAAAAACTAATTTTTATGTCACAGGGCTCATTTGGCTGTACTTTCTTAAATTTAAGTGCTGTAGGTTTATCCCAAACTTTGAAAGCAGAATCAATTTGTTTGTGTATTGATTCTTCTGTAAGTTTTGGTGTTAAGTTCGTGATACAATACGTTAAAACACGTTTATTCCACTTTTGTTTTATATCTTCCATATTTTCTGGAACTGATAAATTTGAAGGTTGAAATCCACAAAACATCTTTTATTTATATGTAGATTTAAGTTGCTCTAATTCTTCAATCGGAATCCAGCTATTAAAATCATTGCTGTATCCAGACCACTTAACTAATGCCGATTTCTTTTTATTATCTTTGCGAACAACTTTTTCTATTCTGAATTTAGTTTGATTCGTTTTCAAAAGTTCTTGTTCATAGAAAGTTCCAGAAATTAAATCACCACGAAGATCAGTGATTTCGTAAGTGTGTGGATTGGTATTTAAAACTTTAGAAATTAAAAACAGTTCCTCTGTCCAGTTTGGAGTAAAACCCTTGTCAAAAAGTTTTCGCTTGTATTTTGAAAGTCTAACTGTGTCACCAACTTTAAATTTTGCTTTTGTTTTTATTGGTTTAATTTTAGCGTACAAATTATAGTAAACAATTCCTTGATTTTCTTTTTCGCTTGCTTGAACAGGCGTCATTTTCACGGATGAATGATTGCTGTTGTTGTATTCATCAACTATCTCAGGTAGCATGTCTAAGTACTGAGTTGAACTTTGTTTTGTAAATTGCTTCCACATTTTATTTTTGATAGTGCGATTCCAGCGTTCAACAACAGAACTTTTTTCTTCATTTTCAGTTGAATATAATTTAATGTTGTGTTGGTCCAACAGGCTTTTAGTATTTTTGTTGTAAAATTCTTTTCCCTTATCAGTCCATAAGAATTTTGGGATTCTTTTTTCTTTGAAGATTTTCTTGAAAGCATTAGCAACAGTTTTACCCGTTTTGTCTTTCAAAGGGACTATCCATCCGAATTTAGAAAATGCGTCAATCACCATAAGTAAATATCGGTAACCTTTATTCCATTTGCTAAACTTTTGCATTTCCACTAAATCAGCCGCCCATATTTCATCAAGTGATTTGCTTATAACTCGGCGTCGAAGAAACTTTTTCTTTACTGGTTTGTGTAGTTCATCAGCTAGTTCTGTTTGCCACGACGCCTTTTCCCGTTTTTTGCACCTAACCCCAACTTATATTTAGTTCCAATTGCTGCTTGTACTAACTTTTTATCAAACGATTCCCGGATACCTTTCGTTTTTGTTTGCGATAAACTGTCTAACATATCTTTATCACATTTTAGTTTACCTTTTTTATTGTCATTATCACGGTAACAAATATCATGTTTCATTGCAATAGCATCTATTTGATTGTAAGGTTCTTGCCCTGGTAAAGGTTGGTCGTTCGAATCAAGTTGTTTATCCAAAGGATTATATGGCCCAGTGTACTTGTGACTTGGAAGAGTGAACCCACCTTTTGGTTTTGGTAATTTTCCTATCGCAGCATGAAGGTCTAACAAGCCTCCTTTTTTGTTGGTTTTAATGAAACTATGCTTTGTAATACCACAACTAGCACAAATGCAACGTAACATCAGGCGACCATTTCCTTTTGCTTTTATAATTTCATCAGAACCTGGAACACATTTAGTTTTTTTCTTTTCTCTAACACAATAAGTTTCCATCTTTAATATATGATACATAAAACTTCATAAACATTTCATTAAAAGGTGTAGGTTTTTCATGAAAATCTAACAATAGTTCGTTTGCTGTTCTACCCTTATTTCGCTCTGTTATATAATACACACAGTAGTAACCACAAAGAATTGAGTTAATATTTTGAATTTGTGCATCATTGTAAATAATGTTTTTGTTTGTAGTGCTTATATATTTAACAACTTCATTTGGGGGTACAAGTCCAAAGCTGTCGAAGTATTCTACTTTATCTGATTTTTCTTCGTTGTAAACACAAACCCAATGAGTTCCACTACCCGCAAAATAATCTTGCAAGTTTACGACAGCTGACTCATTTTTATTCATTGCTTTTGGTAACATATCTTTGCTAAATGTTCCTCGATAATTGTCACACTTAATCATGATTTTATCAATGTCTAAGTTTGTTAATGGTTTCATTTATTTACTGCTTTATTAGTTGCTCCTTGGATGGCCCCGGAAGCAGCTGCTAATCCTAAAGTTGGCAAAACCTTTTTAGCTAAAAACGGTAACACTAGTTTTCCTAAATTAAGTAAGCTGCTTAAGAAACCACCTTGTTTTTGCAATTGCGTTTTACTAAAGTTTATTTGTATACCGTGTCCAGACGCTTTTGATTTGTTAATTCTATTTATCTGTCGACTCGTCAGTTACAAACTAACGTTGCCTTTAGTCTGTAAACTTGCATTTGTTAGTCTAACACTTACACTAGTTTTGCTTTTATATGCATTTGCAATTTTTTTCTTTTGATTTTGTGTCAAGTTCAATGAGTAATCGTGGTACATTTTATATTAGACTTTATAAAATCAAACCCAAGATTGGAACATTTTTGAAAGGAGAATTTTTTCCTAGTATTAAACCTTTTCCGAGAATCTGAGGTTCGTCGAAGCGATAAGACCTACCTTGTCTTTTTGTTCCAGGCAACATAAGCCCTTTACCCTTTGATCCAGGTAACACAAGTCCTTTTCCTCCTAACAAACTGGGTAGCAAGCTACCTGCTAAACCTGCTAAAAGAGTTCCAATAAAACCACCCTGTTTTGAAATTTGTAGTTTTGATAGCTTCAAAGTAACACCTGAACCTTTTGCTTTAGCATCATTTATTTTGTTAACTTGCGTCTTTGTTAAACCAAGAAAGTCTGATCCTTGTAACTGGTGGTTATTAAATGTGAGTGTAAGCCCAGTTTTGTTTTGAAAAGCTTGTTTTATTTTTTCTTTTTGAAATTGTGATAAATTTAATCCGATTTTAACATACATTTTTATTTATACTCAGATAATTATATTCATTCGACCTGAAAGTCCTTCTAACTGAAGGTATCTATCAGAAAGTACGACTGCATAAACATAGAAAGCTTGGTCAGCGTTATTTGCAATATTTCTAAAGTTACCACCAAGACTAAACCTTATTTCAATATCTGCCGAGCTGTTTTTAAGTCGTTCATTGTGTTTACTAACATCAAAATGATGAATTGGATACAAACTAGCCCAGTCTTCAGCTGATAATTGACAGCCCGTGTCGGCGTCTTGGTATTTGTTTACAGCCTCTAGAAAACTCATGTATAAACGCGAATAATTTCTATTTTGTGGAGTAAAATTACATTCAAATTCTCGTTCAGGATATTGAATGCTGTTTATTCTGCAACTAATACGTCTTAAGTTTGCATTGTCAAAAATCATATTATTTAGCTGCTGGTTGTTATCTCGTTCACTCGATTGAAACGCAACAAACACATGCCTGGGAAGCTCTGTTCCCGGCTGGGTTGTTATTCTCCAAGTCATGCTTGTTTCTGTTGACCAAAACATTGTTCGATACACTCTCATTTGTTCAAAGTATAGCTGTTTTGTATGTCCTTTTACTAACATAGCATCTATTTCCGATTCAACTCTTAAACGTGGTTTCACTTTAGGCATCCACAAAGAGATATGACTTATGTTAAACTTACCAGCAGCTACACCATTAGCACGTAAAATATAGTTATTAGATGTTTCTCTATCCACGACTATACTGTGTTTAACACCCCTAAAAACCTTATCGATATCACGACAAAATCCAAATATTTGGGAAAGAGGAAGCATTAAAGTAATTTGCTTATTTCCCGTAGTAATGTTCTGTCTTGCGGTGAAACCAATATTTGCTTGTAGATTGTTGTTGTATATTTCTACGATTGCTCTAATACCATCACGTACAGCATTTGCATTCGCATCATCAGCTACACCACCAAAATTTTGTTTAAGAGATGGGGAACCAGTTCCAGTGTCTTTAAACCACAGCATGTTAGAGGCGGTTGATCTTGAATAATCATCACTAAAGCTAACTAAATTGAGTATTGTTGATGCTTGAGGTAGATAAAGGTTTATGTTTTCTATAGTTTGGTTATTTAATTGATATTGCGCAGTTTGAAATAAAGACCAACCGTTATTTACCAATGAAATTACGTCATTGTTATTGTAATTAGCATTCGCATTAGTTTGAAGTTTTCCTCTGATTTCTAGGTATGCTTTATGCGATAGAAGAAAAACATCTTCACTTTTGTTTCAATAATGTGCTGACCATCTTTGTTCATGTTATTGGAGTCTCTCGGAAGGTATTCGACATATTCGAACTCAGTAATCGAATTGTCGACTAAGTTTGTTTCTTTAATTTGCAAATATGGATTCGTTAGTTCTGTCATTTTATAATTAAGACATATAATTTTCAAATCCTGATCCAGCAATTAAATTACTTAAGATAGCTCTCGATCTGTCGTTGAGATTTTCTAATTCTCTGTCATTGATAATACGCTTGTTTATTGGTATATTTTCTAAGACTGGTTCTAATGTCTTTTTTGTGGGTTCTAAGGCTTTTTTCAGTAAAGGTGCAGCTAGTTTTTTAATCTCAGTCTTCACTCCAGTAGGAATTCTGTTAAGAATCTTAGAACCAGTGCTGATTACGTTTCTTACCTTGTCGTAAACATTTTTAAGCAAACTTCCACCTATGATTTTCTTTTTATGAAATCTAGTTTCTCTTTGTGATAACATTTATAGTTAAACTACATAATCTCTCTCAGGTGAACATAGTAAGTCACTCGTTCATTATTCATATTTACAAAATTGTTATCTTGATCTTTTATAGAGAATCGGATACTATCAATTTGACTTAAATTTTTGATTGGAACGTAAATGTTTTGCTTAGGTTCAACTTGAATCAAATATCCCGGTGGTACGTTTGGACTAAGAGTATAAAGTAAGTCACTAGACGCTCCGTTTATGTAACTTCCATCAATTAAGCTGCAATGAATCTGAAGGCTGTTGATATTTGTAATATTTACAGGATTTTGACTATTATGAATTCCATTTACACCCAAAAATGCCGAACCAAATCCTAAAACGTCACCTATTGAATTTGGAATTCGAAAATCAACTATGTAATCATTTTTAAGTTCAATTCTTGATTTTAATGTATTAAAATTTGGTGTTATAGTTATATTATTTTTGTCATCACGTCTCTGTTCCATCAAGTACTTGATTTCATTATTGAGATCTTCAATATTATAGCTACCTGGAGGAATCGTGCAGCTACTCCATCTGGTGAATAAAAAAATTTATTATTGCTGCTCGTTATGTTATGCCAAGAGTACCATATTTGAGCATTGATTAAGGACATCTCGTAACTTTTTTTAATGTCTAGTTGCAACGGTGGATTAAAGCTAGTTATAAAATCTTCTGATTTTCCTTGTCCTTTCCTAGAGTCAAAGAAAAGTGGTATTGATGTCATTTAATATATTGTCAAATAATTTTTGGTGGTCGCAGTGTGAAATGCATTTGTTTAATTTTAGTTTTTTCAAAATGTTTGCAATTTCTTGATCCAAACGTTTGTTATTATTGCCGGCTTGTTTGGCTGCTACTAGTAAATTAAGTCTTTCACAAAGTTTGTTGGGATCTTTAAGCCCTTTTCCAAAGGTAAGTTCCATTCCTCCTAATAATTTATTTAATTTTTCTCTGTACTTTTTAAAAGTTTTTATTTGCTTATCAATCACTTCTGTATTAGCATCGCGTCTTCTTCGTAAACCACCTAATCTTTGATTGATTAATCTAGCTCTGTCTTTCAATGCGTTTATGTAATCTGGCCCGCGTTTTACAAGCTCCACAATATCAGTCTCAAAATTGTTTTGTGTAAGCAATTCTTTTTCTTCGTTATCGAAAGCACTCTCAAAATGCACAGTATAAATTGATCGAGGTTTATCTTCAATGGCAAGCTGTTGCTGTATGTGTTGAATTAGTTGGTCTTGCCTTTTATCAGTTTTTTTCTGAGTTTCTTCAAACGTTTGAGTAATGGGACGAAATACTTCAGAGGCAGACTTTTGCAGTTGTTGTTTGGCTACAATTTCTTTTTGCAGCTTTTGTTTCAAACGCTTTCGGTTATTAATATAATCCTTTACAAGTTTATTTCTGTTTTTCAACTCTTCTTCATTTACAAATGGCATGTTTACTATATAGCATATAAAGCTTAAGCCCAAAAATGGTCAAAGCATTTTCTGTAACGAAGGGGTAGGTGTTTGGCTGTTTTGTCCAGCACCATAAAATTGTAAGGATCTTTGGTTGCTTCACGGTAAATCGACTCCATTTCTTCTTTTGTTATACCTTTAGCATGATCGTCAGTAATGTGTCTGATATCTTTGTTGTCTAAGTTCCCGAAAAAAAACAAAACTGTTAGTGTTTCTTCTTATGTACTTCGGAGTGTTGAAGTATGACTGGGTGAGGTAAATACAGTTGCAATTTCTGTTTCTAGATAAAGAAAAGTATTCCATCAGTTTTTTCATGTTGTCTAGCTTAATGTCGTCAAAAACTATTACTTTCTGTTGAGGGTCAAGCTCTTCTACTGGAGGCAAGTCTTCAGGGCTTAGCACTTTAATACCTTGCTCTTTTAAAAATCGATACTTATCTTGCTCAGGATTAACAGTATAAACACAACAAAGGTCGTAATTCATCCACTTGAGAACCATGTTTAAAAGAAAATTTGTTTTTCCTGATCCTGTCAATCCTACTATCATGTAATGGCAATCTGGTAGAAGATAATGATGTTTGATTTGCTTGTTGTCCCCACTTAAATATTTATCAAAGTTTATTATATTCATTTATAATAAAGAAGGACAAAATGAATATTTCAAAATTTGGAACAAGTGGAAGTCAATCTTCAAGTACTGTTAAGGTTGTAGGTATTGAACACAAAGTTTCCAAGTCAGGAGATATAATGTATGGTGATTTAAACTTAAACAACCACAAAATTACAAACTTAGCCAATCCTGTAACAGAATCAGATAGTGTAAATAAAGGATTCTTGGATAATGCAATTAGCAACATTGTCCACTTTGCTGAAAGCTCTGAGTTTGGTTCGAGGTTGGCTACTTTAGGTATAAACAACGATGATCAATATGTTGTATCGCCCTCTCAAATTCAAATTCAGAGGTCTCAAATATATGGTGTGGAAGTACTTGGTCGTTTACCAAACAGGGTCTTTCGTATAGAAAATATTCCACCTAACAACGCATCAATTGAATTAGGTGAATCATTGATTCTAAAAGGACTTGTTGATCCCAGTCTACCTTCTGATGCGGCAACTAAACAATTTGTTGAAAATTTAGTTACAAATGTGAGAGATACTATTAACTTACAAGGATTACACACTATCATAAATTTATGAGATCCCACAGCACCGGGTGAAGCAGCAAACAAAAATTATGTTGACCAAATAACGCAACACATTCAAACCGAAGACGATAATGTAACCATTTCACGAAACTTAGATATGAAAAATCATACCATTTTCAACGTAGGTAGACCTTCCGAACCTACCAGTGCAATAAATAAACGTTATTTTAAACGAAATATATATCGTCCAAAATTTCAAATATTTTTGGGTGCTTCTTCGACACCTGATTCGAGGCCAATTCCATCAAGTGCTATTCATTCAGTTCGTACTAATACAGATCACAATTTGCATTTCGTGAGTGCACCTCTTGTCGCTGGGAACAATTTTCTGTCTTTGCAATCCGATAGTATTCATTTGAGAGATGAGGTAACCAGCAGTTACATCGAAATAAGCGTAAGCAGACTTGTGAAAGTTACCAGTTATGACGATAAAGACAAATTACATATTGATATAATTCGTGTTAGTCAAGGAGAAACAGATAAAATATGTAAAACAACAGTAACACCCCCATTCGATTGTTTTAATTTAAACTGCATTGTTTTTCCTAATCCTTCTCGAGATGTGTTTCGCATACAATACAACTATGTTTCTTCAAATTCTTCGGTATCAATGAATATGAGCAGCGTCGTAATTAAAGTTAAACAGCTTGAATTGGGTGATCAACCAGAAACGTAATTGTATATCGTAAAATAAACAATGGACTTTAACCACATTAGTAGAAAATTGACTCAAGAACAAGTGAATGAATTGACAAAACTGTATCACACTTATCACAAACAGTATTGGTGTTATAAGAAAATGTTTAAAAAATTTAAAAGAATGGACTTAGCTCTAAAGCTGTCATCTGTTGTTTTTACTACAACTGGGGCCGTGGTTGGTTCTGTTACATTAAATCCGATTTTCTTGGCGTGTGTTAGCGGTACAGGCGTTCTTTTACAGACAATAACGACGCAGAAAAATTTTTCCAAAAAAACTGAGTCTTGTAGATATGCTTATCAATCGTATCAGAAATTACTCAACAAGTTAAAATTGTTTTTAAGATCTGGTGATATTGACGAGTTTTTCGAAAGAGAACTTGCTATGGTTGATGACCAAGTTGCTGATATATGTCCACCAATTTCTGAAAGCTATGAAAAATTACATGCTAAACGATTTTCTTCCACATAATCTCATATTTCTTCCGTAATGCATCACTAATTTTGTATGAAGGTTGTTTGGAAATGTCCAAATATTCTAAGATTTTATTTATAAAAAAATCTATCTTAGGAAACCTTTTACCAGTGAAGCTTTGTAGTTGGTTTTCCACGGTTGTCCAAATGTCCATAAATGCTTGTATTTCATCAGCAGACAATTCAAGGCGTTGTAATTTATTTTTAACATAAGCAGTTCTGCAGTAAACTGATTTACGTAAAACAACATTACGTGGGTTATAATCAATCCAGTCGTTTACAAAATATGGGTGATGAACTACACCACAGTTAATACAAGTTCTATTTCCATTTATAATTTTTATGTCAGGATTTTCACAACAATTTTCATCCATCTTTTTTTTATAATAGTATATATTTTTTTAAATTAATAATGACCATAAGCAAAACTATCAATTCCATTAGAAAGAATATATCGTTTATCATCAAAACACGAAAGAGACTTCTTGTTGATTTCAACGGAATAAATTTTGTGGTTTTCACTTCTAATTGATTTCATTTTATGAAACATTTGACGATTATTGAAGAGCGTGTTTTTGTAATCTTCGTGCTTTAACAGATTCCTCACTACATTTTTTTAAATTCCTTTTGCAGTTTTGCAACCTTTTTCATCTTTTGTGACGTAGCTGTACATTTTAGATCTAAGTCCTACAAATTCTACTATTGGCACACCTGCGGTTTCATCTTTCATCTTTCCAATTACTTTCTTATTTTTTAGGTCATAAAAGTCTGAGGTTTCTTTGTAACCACTGAAGTCGAATTTGTCTTTGTCAGCCCAAAAATCTTTGTATACGTCTTCTGTTTTTATATCATATGTTACTGAATCTGTATCTGTAAATAAGAGTTTTGCATTCTTACTATATTTCTCTCTAATGTAGTTGTAATGAAAATCATACATCAACGTTTTTGAAATATCGAGAATACACATTCCTACATAAGCAGGTCGGTTTAGGGTTAAAGATTCTTTAATTTTATAAACTGCAACAAGACTTTCATTAAATATTTTGCTGCTAACGTAGGTTGGTTTTGCACAGTGCTTTAATAGTTTTTCTGGTTCGTTGATCAGAGTAACATTGACACGTTTACGAAGATTTTCAATTGTTTTTCCAAACACTGAGTTGTTCATAAGTTTAAAAAAATCTTTCTCAAAGTCAGACTTGGCGGTTTTTCGCTTTTCTGTATTGAAATCAATATACTTTTTTAACCAAGGTGATTCGTTAAATTCTAATACCCGATTTACTTTTGTAACTTTTAAGCCTAATTCAATATACTGCTTTAAGTTTTTGTAATAAAGAACATAACTCTTTTTTGACTTTAAATTAGGTATTAATTTTTTAACTCCTTCAACTTTTATATTAAACTGAGTTTGTAATTGTTTACAGTAGTCTGAAAGGAGGTGATGTTTAATTTCCATTTTTTCTGGAGCTAGTGGATAGTCATTATGACTATCATGAAGGTGTTCAGGATAGTCCAGGTCAACTTCTAGTATTAGTCCTTTTCCTTTAGGTAAATTTGCTAAATCAATTTCTTTTTCTGATAGCCATTTAAAACCACCCGTTGGTAAATTTTGGCTCATTGCCCATCCATATAAATTGTTTGCATCAAGATATGTAATATAATTTGATGGCTGCTTTGAATCGTAATTATTCATGTATTTGTTGTTAGCTTTAGCATATCTTTTAGAAATGTATGAAACTCCCCCTCTCACACCTTTTTCAATGAAAAGAAATTTGTCAATATCTGTCATTAATTCCAGTTTTATTTCAGTCATTTTAAGCATTGCATCCCATGATAAACCGGGAGAAGTAAAATAATGGCAAGGGTCTAATTCGTAATATTTAAGACAAGTCTTTCGAAATTTCTCAAATACATCTGCTAACAGCAAAACATCTGACTTAAGGTACAAGTCGTGGTATTGTCCCATGGATTCCAACTTGAAAGTAGTCCACACATTCTGCGCATGCTTGTAATCCTCATCGTTTATATCTTCATCTGCTAAAAGACTATAGAATTCCTTTTTTGGCGGGAGGTTTCTGTCGTCAAACTTATCAAAGCTGTTCATATAATCGTAGGGATAAACTCCTTTTCTTTTCATTAGTTCTAGTTTTTCATCCTGAAATTCTTGTGATGTGTATTTTAAGTCAGAAAGTGGAACGTTCTTAACCAGAGTTTCTAATGAGCTACTCATAAATTGGAAGCTATCGATAAATTTTAAATCTTTGCCTAAGAAAAAAGCCATGTATTTTTCTAGATTGTTTGGAATTACTTTGATATCTTTCTCAAACTTTCCTATTTCTTGCATAATAAAATGTGAATCATAACCCCTTAAATTATGAAAGATTACTGGTATCTTATGAGTAAGTCTGAAGTTTCTATTACATTCATTATGTGCCGCCCCTCTGTATTTTCCTGTAACGTGACAATGATCTCTAACCCTTTTGTCTTCCTCAGAAAAGTCTTTTTTACAAATGTGACATTTTGTAGCTGCTTGAAAGTTTGCTTCATCTTTGTTCGTTAAATCCATAGGTTGATTGAAATGTTCATTTTTCGTTTTTTCACAATAATCAACTTCTTCCAACATAGCTTCCAAAAATTTATAAACAGCGTTTTTACCTCTATACAATTGAATTGGTCTACTGAATTTATCGTCATAGCAACAAACTACCTTGTAGGAATAGCCGCAATCGATGTGTTTTTGGTATCTTTCTGTGTAGGACTTTTCATCATTTGGCTGACAGCTGTCAATCTTTTGAGTTATTGCTTCAAAATCAGCATATATAACAAAGGGAACTGGTAGTTGTTTATGAAAGTTATTAAACTTCACCGAGCTACCTTTTTTGGGCATTTCTATTGCTTGCTTTCCATTTATTATTATGCAGTTTGGTGTGTGTTTGTGTAGAATTTTCTCGCTGCTAAAACATTGAAGACAATATCTGCAGAAATGTTTTCTGTGTTGGTGCTTGCTTTGATTATACATAAATCTATTAAAGTCTTTTATCCAAACATAATGTTGCTTTTCGTCTTCCATTATCAATAATAAATCGAGAGTTGTTTCAAACACCTTTTTAGACACAAATAAAGGAAAGCGTTGCTTGTTTTCATAACCAATAACATTAATGCTGATGTTATTTTGTTCTTCAATTTTTGGTATTTGCTAGATAGAAACTGGAAACTCTATACCGTCATAATTTAGTGTGTCTACATATTTTTTGTAATGACTTATTCTTTCACGATTGCTTTTTACTTTCTCACTGTATACTTTAGCTAAATGACACCACCTAAAGCATTCGTTGTCTTTGTTTTTGATGTTAATTAGTCCTTTCTTAGCATTTCTAAGTTCTTCCGGTAATGCAATATAAGTTGATCCATGAAGAGGGGTATATTGAACTAAGTTAACATAGTGCCCATCAACAGAAAATGTAGACCATCCAGAACCTTCACTAAGCCAATTTCCAATTTTATTTATTATTTGATTAGATGCATTTTGTAATGTTTCACTTACATCATCTTTATTTAAGATGACAATTGCTCTGCTGTTAAAAAAAGCCGTCTTGGTTACTGCTTTGTCTTCTGTTTGTTTTTCAAAGGTTATTTTAAGAGTGACTGTTGCTTTCAATCCTTTCATTTTAACCAGGTCTAACCGCAATTTATCTTGCACTACTTTTTCTGTTTCATTCAATTGTTTCAATGGGCTAAAATCAACAATATCTACATCATAAGATTTAGTATAGTTTTTCAGAGCAGTTTTGAGTAACTGCACTTTAATTACCCGTTTAGGAAAAAGATTTAAAATTTTTTGAAATGCTGCTGAAGCACTTGCTTTAATAGTTGGTGGTACGTAAGCCATCAGCCAATCGGCAAAATCATTTATACGCTTTTGAACTTTACCAGCTGCATTAAGAGCTATTTTCTTTAAGGTTGGGGGAAAATTTCTAAAAGGTAACGGTTTTAAAGTAGAAACTCCAATATCTGGAACCGCCTGATCTAAAATATTTGATTGGTTCATTTTATTATATAAGAGAAGTTATCTTTAAATACTTTTTATACTTAAGAAAATTTTGTCTGTGGTTAAATAAAAATGAGTACTAAATTAGTGATTGAAAATCGTGAGTTTTATTTTCATCCAACACATCAAGCATATGCTGGGAGCATTGATGGATGCGTTGTTCATGTTGTTACTAGAGAACCAACATTTGGTAGAATAAATGAGAAAGGATATTTTGAAATGACTGTCCAAGATTACTGGGGTCGTATGTATGTTCATAATTTTATATGGGAGTGTTTTCATGGACTACTTAAAGATGGACAAAAGATTAAACATATTAATAAAAAATGTGAAGACAACAGATTAATGAATTTAACACTTCGAAGTTCAAATGTAAAAACTACCTATGTTTAATTAGAATGACTTCATAGGGAAGAAGTGAAGCTGATAACAGATTAGATAATTTGAAACCACACAGTTCAAGCAAGCGGCCCGCTCCGACCGCGAAGAGAAATTCTAAGTTAAAAGCAAGCGGCCCGCTCCGACCGCAAAGAGAAATTTTAAGTTAGAAGCAAGCGGCCCGCTCCGACCGCGAAGAGAAATTCTATAACGAAATTCGGCATTCGAGAATTTCATTGACTTCACTGGGATTCGAACCTGTTCGTTACTGTAAAAGTAGAGTGACGTCTTAACCCACTCGGCCATCGCACCTTCGAGCGACGCCTTAACCCACTCGGCCATCGCACCTTCCTTGCCAATACTGGAAAAAACGCGTATTTCAACTAAATACGCAATTACGTCGTGTTTGTTGACAGCCAAACAGCTTCGCAAGGAAAGCGGCTCGCAAGAAAACTGTTTGTTTTACAAAATCGTTTTTCAATTAAGCGTGCAACAGTTTTGAGTTCATGACCTTCGAGAAAACCGTTGTCACGTCTTATATAAACAATCGCAAATCTGTAGGATATCAAACAATGTGTGATAAAAATTAAAGTAGGCTGCTTCAACAAAAAAGATTGAAGCTGGTTCTGATAACGACAAATAAAATCGACAACGAGCACAAGTTGGTTACATGTGACAAGCGCTCAATTGCGAGTTTAATACCTCCTACTAACATCGGAAGGGGGGACTGAGAACCACGATTTAAAAAAAAATTTGAAACACAAGGACGGTTTCAGTGCATTTTAAGTCATTTTGTTTCCAGTGCATTTTTTAAGAGTCAGGTGACCTGCTTTGCACTGAATGATTTTTATTGAGAATGGGCCGACTACAGTGCAGTCACGTGACCTCTCTTAATTTGAGACACAAGGACGGTTACAGTGCAGTCACGTGACCTCTGTGCACCGAACACGCCATATACATAACTACTAAAGGGGCTGTTTCGGGGTCTGCGAAGCGGAGTCCCTAGCCCCCAAAGCCCACTAGGGTATAGAGGCAAAGCCCTGCAACAGTCTGTTTCCCCCTAACGGGATCATCCGAAGTGAACTTCTGCAAAAAGCAAATTGATTAGTTACACGTAGAAATAAATTGACCTTCCGATTGGCCCAGCAGTAACGAATTGGTCGGAGGGCTGCGGTTTTAATCTCGGGGCCGTCAAATCGGACGCAGTGTTTCCAACGGCTTGTCACCGCTGCAACATTTGTTCGAAAGAAGCTGTGTTGCCCAGGCGCAATGACGCGGAGATGTGCCCGGCAAACTCGTTACACGCGTCGGCGTAATACCGCGAGTGTAACAAAAAATCGAAATAAATTTGTAAACTGAAGAGTTTTTTTCACAACAAAATAATGCGTCTGTTTGGCCTCGAAACTATATCAAATAAGCCACAAAACAGCTGTTATAGGACTTTTAAGTTAAAAGACGGACAACATTGTGTTTACAAAATACTACTATGTTAGGTTTGTCGTCGGCTACGTTTCAAATCTGAGTGACTCATTATTAAATAACTTCTACCCGATTAAATTCGGGAGGTAGGGGGTCGAAAGCACTAAAACAACTCATACGAAAACCAAATAGCGCTGCTAGTCGGTTTATGAGTTATCTGAAAAAAGAAATTTCCAAGCACGTGGGATTTAATCAAAATTTTTATTTTGGTGCCTAAAAATGCACTTGAAACGCTTGTTTCACAATGCATTTGGTTTTTGCGATGATTTGCATCTTGCCAAATGAGGGCTGCGTATTTTTCATTTTGAATCACAGCGGTTGAAGCTTTGTTTAAATACGCTTAAGCCATGGCCACCTAGATAGCAAGATCCGCATGCTCAGTAGTCGTCCCTCTTAAAACCACATGAGATGGTGGCTCGCAAACTAGGCAGTTTTTCAGTCTAAAAAGCTGCCAGCAAGTTTACAAGCCACCATCTCGTCTGGAATCAAGAGGGATGACTATTAGGCTTATGGCTCATGCTCAACGGCTTTTGAACAACGCTTTAACTACCACTGCTATTTGTTTCGGCACCATCAGCGCTTAGAGGAAAGTACCGAACTATCGAACGAAGTTTGGAAGAACAAACACAAAGCCAAATCCGATGAAGTTTTATTAAAGAAGCCACATTATACCATAGATTGGCACAAGTCCGTTCTTAATCCATTAATAACGAAACTAACTTTTTCACTATCTCGTTAATAAGTTAAAAAGTTTTTTCATGTTAACGAACTAAATTAACTTCCGTTAAGTTCTGTTAACTTCCGTTAAGGTTTTTATCATTATTATTTTGCACCATTCATTCATCATACCGGTACAAACCAGTTTGCACTGGTAACACTTGTTGCATATTAGCACGAGGTTTATAAAAGAAAGCAAAGAAAGGAGCCCTTTTTCGTGGCAAATAATAAGCTGCAGCCTCATAGATCTATTAATTGTCGCTGTTCGCAATTTCCAAAGATTTTTCGATTGCAGCGTCGTTAGTGCATTTGAACTTATTTTTATCTTGAAATTAGATTAGACTGTAAAATGTAACTTCCAAAACACAAAAAGACCACCATAGCAATAAATATTTCCTTACGATCAGCTCAACAGCGTCAGTACGTGTTTTAGAAGTGAGTGAATAAAAAGAAACGTAAATTCCACGCAAATTATTAACGAATTAACGTCCGTTAATTAAAGCTGAAAATAAAGGATTAACGTGAACGGAGGTGTGAAGTTTGTTAACGGCTAGTGGTTAACAAAGCTAACGTTTTCCATTAACTTGCCCACCTATGCATTATACCGCTCTAGTGCAAAAATATGCAGCCTTTATTAGGCAAGCTGTAAATCATTAAAGCAAAATCAGATGCATCGCTGCAGCAGCAGCAATCGTCTCAACGAAATAACCATTCAGGTAACTTAGTGTCGTTGTCTCTATGTGATACCGTATACTATATAGTGTATGCATGGGACTCTAGGTGGATAAACAACAAAGCAGCGACTAATTTTTATGTAGAAAGCCAAGGCGCAGTCACGATGCAACAACAGCAGCAGTCGTACCATGATCTATATATAGTTCGCGTCGAAAGTTCTTTTGTCTTTTTGTTGTTTTTTTTTGGGGGTGGGTGGGCAAAATGAACGATTTTTCTGCTACCAGAGGTCGAAATCGCTGACTTCGAAGCGACTGAAAGCAAAAACTTGAAATTCTGAAGTTGAAGCATTTCTTTAATTAATCGCTTAATGGACTCGAATTACAATGTTTTTAGTTTATATTATGAATATTGTACATGATTTTTGCATTGTGGATCTATACCCGTAACCATAAGCCAAGTTTTTGTTTATTTCAGCTTTCATGAATCTCTTCAAACGACCTACCAAAGATACCATTTTCCACCCAAAAGAGCCAAACATGGACATGAAAATACGAAAATGGCTTTTTGCTTGTCTTGTTTTCGCACGAACAAACCTCGCTTCTGGCTCAGTCGCTACAATAAATCTACAATTGCTTCCCATCTAAAGCATGTTCATAAAGGCGACATGACCATAGAAGAAGACGTGGTTGGGGAAAATTCGCATGCAGCCAAAGATGCTCTTGCCGCTTATCAAAGGTGATTTGAAAGGGGGGTTTGGCATCTTGGCGCTGGCCTAGGGAAGTCACAAGTGTGCCAATGAAAAGTATGTCAAAGAAAGGATGGGGTAGAAGAACTTTGGGGAAATTTTCTGGACAAAAAGCGATTATGTAAGAATTACATGCATAATTTTGCTCTGATATACTGTAGGATTCTTAAAAGGTTATCTTGAATTTAAAAAATACTCTTTTAGATATGTCAGTGGTAATAATATCTTAGTCCTACAGTTACTTAATATAAAATTTAAACATACTGTATTTGGCTTTTAAAAGCGAGAAAATTTCTAATAAAAAGCAGTTTATTTTTTTCTGCTATACACTAGAGTATATAGGAAAGAGGAAACTCTTTCAACTTTAATGAAACTACATATCGCGGTTTTAATGACAAAATCCAACGATAAGAAAAAAGAACGTCATTTTTTTTCTGTTAACTCTACATGCTAGTCGTCTTTACAGCACTTTACATGATAATTATGTTCTTTAGGCAGGAAAAATCAAGCACTACTCTTTCAAATACCAGTACCATTTCTACTATTACGTAAGTGTTTATTATCGTATACAGTAAATGTTTACCATGGTATGGAGTGGGTTGAATGTTTTTGACCACGAATTTGCATTAGCGATGATGCTTTGGTAGAATTTCTTGGAAAAGTTAGATTTAACGCATTTTCAGCAAGCTGTTCCAGGGAGCGTTTACTCTAAGTAAATTTTTTACAGAGCAATTTGTTTTAATGAGCATGAATATACTGCATTAAGACTAAGCTAGCGGAACTTTACGTAGACGGCAGTTTTTTTAACGAACGTATTAAAAGTAGTAAACTGCTATTAATAATGAGCAATGTATTACACAAGTTTCTTGCAGGTAGATGATTTTTTCTTTCGGGCTTTTCCAGTGTTTGTACACCTCAAATCAAATCTTTCATTATACTCGCTGTATTACGCCGCAGCGTGTAACGCGTTTGCGGGGCCCATCTCCGCGTCATTGCGCCCGGGCAACACAGCTCCCTTTGAAATGTTGCAGCGGTGGTGATCCGTTGGCAACACTGTGTCCGTTTTGACCGGCCCGAGATTTAAACCTCAGACCTCCCGCTCCAGAGATGAACCCGTTACCACTCGACCAACTGGTGTTTGCACCGTGCACACTTTATTCAAGTATATCCTGATTCTTGATACGTAGCTGAGTGTGCACCAGCGTTAACAAATTATAATGAAAAAAAAAACAAAAACAGAAGACACTGAACTGCTGCACTCATCGTGTAAACTACACCTAATTGCATTTTTTACGCCATTTGTACTCTTAATCAAGCAAGACTCTATTCTGTAGTGGATACGCTCTGCACTATTTCCAAAACATTGAAAATCATTAGCAATCAAGTTAGCTATCACGCGTGAAAAAAACAAACAAAACAAAAGAAATCAGCTATCCCGCTTAGATCAAACGCAAATGCGTACTCACATTGTTAAAGTAACTAATGAAGCGTAATCGCAATGTCGTTCTATAATTAGATAATTACGGTATGTTAAAAAGCGTTTTTTTGCAAAAAAAAAAGTAAGTTTTGTTTTGGTTTTAAATTAGGAATTTTGCAACTGCGCGAGAATATTTCACTGCGCGAATCTTGTGGAAATTTCTTCCTAATTCACTCCGATACCGATACCACAATTGGCTTAACCAGATGTTTGGAGTTGTTTAAGTTCAAAACAGCTAAGAAACCAGCGTCAATAAAAAGTCGATTTCGATCCAAGCGCGTTATCTTCAGTTACCTTATTGAATTATTAATCAATTGGAATACATTCTGATGATGACCCGCTTATTTATTGAAAGAAAAACCCGATATTATACTTCAGTTAATCTCTCTACTTGGTTCTAAAATGAAGGAGAAATATGTTTTTCAGAGGGGAAAGAGCAAGCATTTTGCCCAGTGAGCCTTCAACATCCTCTGGCCACACTACTACGTAAGTAATTGCATTATTATGTTTCTGCTTAAATAATTTCTTAAAGCGTTTTATCAATCTCAAAAAAATTTGAATAATTATTTAATCTCTCTATTTGGTTCTAAAATACCGGTGAAATATGTTTTTCAGAGAGGAAAAAGCAAGCATTTTGCCCAGTGAGCCTTCAACATCCTCTGGCCACACTACTACGTAAGTAATTGCATTATTATGTTTCTGCTTAAATAATTTCTTAAAGTGTTTTAACCATCTCATAAAAATTTGAATAATTATTTGTCATGTCAAGAATTAATTTTAAACAACACAGAGCATTCAAATTGTCTCGCACGCTTTTATGCTCATGTTCATGCATTTTATGCTCATGCTGAGTTAATTCTAGATTTGCGCCGTTATTGCGGTACTCGAACTGCGATATTGCGGCGAAAAACTAAAGAGTTTCTTCTACTTTTTCGCTTAACAGTACTTTAATTTAAAATATAAAGTTTTTATCGTGACACAGATGCGTTTTGACCGGTCACCGGGGCTAGATTTAGTCGAATATGGAGGAAGCGTTGGCTACTAAGCTTTATGATTTTGATTAGTGAATTTAATATAAAATATCTAAACTGCATGAAATCGCATTGTGATGGAGCACATCAATCTGTTAAAGATAAATGCATATATAAGATATAGTCGTACAAAACTTCTGACTTAAAAAAGAACAAGCGAAATACTGTTTTGGCACATTAATTTCACTTGCGTGTTGCATTGAAATTAGTATTTGTGACACGAAATAATGTTGTTATTGCAGTTTAAAACAGTCCTTCTTCTCGACATCCACAAAAAACAATCAACCGCCTACGGCCGATATCGATCTGGATATGCCAGCGGACAAAGTCGCAAAAAAAGTTAAAAAAATCATTACTGCTTCTCCTGCGAACCCGATGATCCAAAAAGAAACCCCTTCAGGTAGCCACATAACTAGCAAAGCTAACAATTTGACGGAGTTCGTCGATGATTATCCCGATTTTGAAGTTTTGTGCGATGCCAATCAATATATCCTAGTTTGTAAAACCTGCAAAGAGTATTTTTCAACGCTGCTGGCCTTTAATGATGTAGCGCCTACCAGGGGTACATTAGGTTCTTTGGCTAGAGGATTGTTTATCAGTTCAGAAAAATACGAGCAAATATTAAACGGGCACAATGAAACGTGGTATCATCAAAAAGCAAGGCTGTTGCAACATCTTGGCAGTAATGTACATCAGAAAAGCTTAGCCCATAGCAGAAAAATCGCTGCAAGTTTGAAAGCGCAGCAAAGCGTTGTAAAAAACCAACTTAGAACTGCTTTGGGCATAATTAAATCAAAAGCAGCTGCTCTTCAGTATGAGGAGAGGATTGCAGAATTATACGCAGCTGGTGCAAATATAGGTGATTTTGGGCATTCGCGAAAATTGTTTCCCGATATGGCAGCCCTAGCATTTATTCAGCAAAAATCGACTGTGTTTCTGACAACACCTTTGCCCAATACAGGATTTCCTCCCCATTTCTATGTTTCTTCTGACAAGTCTACAAACCATCGAGTCACTAATTAGGTAACCTTGGTCTGTCCAGTTGTAAATGGCAAGCGTCAAGGTATTATTGCGTCCGTAGACCAAGTATATACCACATCTGATGGGACTGGTGGGAGTTCAGAAGAGCTTGCTCAAACTCTACTAAACGGAGTGAAAAAATTAGGAGTGGCTGATGAAAAAGACACAGGCCTCTTTTATATGCAAGGAAAGGTCATGGATGGTCAATACCTTACCGATCGGTTTATTGGCACCATAAATAACGCTATTCTTGGTTCTTGGGTGGTTCCTTCAAGTGAAAACTCCAGTGATGCAGTTAGATTTTGGTGGCCTTGCCAGTGGGATCCAAGTCACTGGATTGACAAAGTTTTTTCAAAATTCAAAGACAGTTTATTTGTTGAAAGGCTTCTCAAACGGGCAAATATGTACCACCAGTTGTTTGGGTATGGCAAACTGCATGGTATTGCTAAAGCAATGTCTCAATTCATTTCGTGGTGATAATGAATCCAAGTTTCCGGTGTGTTTTTGAAAAACAGTTTGAAGTGCCTTTTTGTAACTGTAATAATTTTCTGCTTCCACGTACTTATCTTCTGCAGTCGCATTTTTCGTTGAACAACATCCTGTACTTTTTACATTAGCTTTTCGCAACACATCATATAATTTTCCATACTCGGAAATTGGCGAAAATATTTCACTCTACTTGCTTTGTTCATTATTTCGCGCCATTTTGTAGGTTGTATTTTTGCGCATAGCAAAGCACCAAACGAAACACAGGGCAAAAGGCACATGAGCAGCGCCTGTATCACCCTGAGACCCAACTACCGCTATTTTGGTTCTCACCAAACTATTGCTTTTGTTTTCTGTCAAGTATCTGGTCAGGTCTGCATTGTGCGTAAAATCGTGACCGTATTTTGTAACTATATTTTAGCCAGAAATTAGGTAGCTCAACATACTGCCTTACCAGCGTACAATCCCCATTTGGTTAAAATAAACTTATTAGGATACGTTAGCTAGCTCACGATTTTACGCCCACAGTAAACTGAACCCTATAATGTTTAAGAACCCATAGGGCAAGCGTCACTTGTTTAACTTTAAGCTTCCAATTATACGTCTACTATTCAAGCTAGGATATAATCAAGCCTTTAACTGTATTGTACACTAGTTTAGTATCTTGACAGAGAATACGCGATTGCCTATAAGTTGCTGTCATAACTGCTAAGGTTTTCTTTGCGCCAGAACTCTGGTTGGCTAAGAAATTGTGTTGTAGCGCAAAGGTGAAAAGAACGCGTTGTGTAGAGGTACTCGCTGTAGGATCTCGTGGCAGACCTTTCTTATAAAGAAGTATGATTTGGTAAAATAAAGCTGTTTTTTCAAATTACTTCTCGTGTTGGTTTGTTTGACGTCTTACTTTGATAAAATGCGAAGGTAAGCATTTTTAAAAATCTTTGATATAACTCGACGGAGTATTGAACTTCCCACAACACCAGCCATTTTGTTGGTGTATTCGAAGATTTGCGGGAAACATTTTTGTATCGGATAAATTGATAAGCGTGTTTTTTCACAAAAATGAGTAAAAATTAACGATTTTTAGCTTGATTACGGTACCTTTTTTGTCAGCGGCGGCTGGGGACTGAGTCTGAAAGCCCCTGCCAACTGAGGACGTCGCCACCAAACTCCCGGCAACAAAATTTAGTGCCACTCCAATTAGTTTTGGAGTCTTAAGCAACTTGAAATTGATCTGATCATAGACTCTTTATTAGTAGAGTGGAAACTGACAGTTATGTCTTTTTTCTTCACAGTTCATTTATTCTAGAATATGTCGACTCGTCCAATCGGCGTGACATTTGTCTTCACGGTTCACTCGTTTTACGAATATTTCCAATCAAATTAGTCGAATACGCGTGACCGCAAAAATCCTTTGCAACAAGAGCAAACTTATTTTCTTCAATTCTCTTTTCTTTTTGTCCGCGCGCCTGTTTCTAGTCTACTAAATAAAGAGTCTATGTTCTGACGATCCTAAAATAGTTCAAGCTCACTGCTTAAATTGAAAGTTATTACTCAATTGATGATCAATCGCCGAAACTGGAACAACTACTGTTTGCTCCATTCCGCGCAGCAAATTGCTCGAAGGAGTCGTTAATCCGCGCAACAAAAAGACCAGAAAAAATATCCTCCGCGCAACTTACGTACTTTCCAATCTGGGAGGCCCCCAAATGGACTCCCCAGAAATTAGTTTTTTGAACGACTCAAACTAGGGAATTACTTTTTTTTTATACCGGCAGATGTTTAAAAACAAATATTTTGACATGGTTTGAGAGAGCAACTCTTTTGAAAACTCTCCAAAATAATACCCCAAAAATCAATTTTTTTATATGTCATAAGCTAGAGAGCTAATTTTTTTCTGATGTTAGTGAAAATTTAAAAGATATTTAACTTGCGGTGCGGCGCGGTGTAGCGTGAAGTTAGTTGTGTTTGGAGGCGGTGCGGTGCAGCATGCGGACAAAGTTTGCGGACGCAGTGCAGCATGCGGATTAGGGCACCCAGATTTTCAACTTTTTTTTCTTTTCAGGTGTTTCGTGACTTTTTTATGCAGTTTTTTGTGCTGATTCCGAAAATGTGCTTAAAAATGTGATCCGATCAACTTCCGGAAAGTTATGGGGAGGTTTTGACCCACCACTTTTTCAAAATTTGGTTATAATTTTGAATAGCGTTTTTGGTTTTAAAGTTATGATACTGAGAGTAATTTTATTTGAAAGAGCATTAAATTCTGTGCAATTTAAAAAAAATTTGTTTGAATTGACCCAATAAGTTGAGAGATATGAAGCGTTTTGTAAATAATTTTTTGTTACGCTTGAGTGATTTTTGACGCAAATTTGCTTTTTACAGTTTTAAAAGCACTGCCACTGGCCTAATTTGAGTCAATATGACCAAGAGGCTCCAACTTTGCTCAAATGAAGAGTCAGAAAATCTGCTGGCATAGTTTTCCAATCACGTTATGCATGAGTGATTTTTAAGAGTTTCACAATGAAATAACTCTTAAGTAATGTTACACATGAGTGATTCTTGCTGTATATTTGGCAGAAACCTTCGCAATATCTCAAATTTTATTCATAATTTTAAATAAGACAATTCGGTGTCAAATGGAAGAATATGTTACCAGTAGAATCATGCGTTTTTAAATCGCAACATCAATTTCAAAAATTGTCGCAACTTTCTTGAAAAGAAAAATGATGTAGTAAGCTTTTGCATTAATGCAAAGCATGAGGAATGTAGTTAGCATTTATGACACATTTTGCAGTGAAAGTTATACAACTGTATTTAGGGCCAGAAAGTCAACAAATCATGATTCTGTTGGGTCTGAGTTTTTATAGATGTAGCTGTTATGGGAAAATACGAAATAGAAGTACGTATAGTCAAGAGCAATCTTCACAAGTATTTTGAAAAAACATTGCTTTTTTGGCTCAAGAGTAAATTTTTGTGTTTCAACTTCATGCATTGTTGCCTGTCATCTTGCTCTGTTTGTCATAATGACACTTGTAAAATCACTCGCAAACTTAATCGTGCCATCTGCAGCATCGTTTACCATTTAAATAGTTCAAATAAAGTTGTTAATTCAAAATAGAAAGCATTTTCTTTTTTTCACTTGCAAGCAGGGTGTCGAACCGTTTTAAATAACGGTTCGGGTTCAGGTTTAGCTCCTGCTCAAAATATTTTAGCGGTTCAGGCTTGGTTCGGGTTCACTTGAGCACCATTTTCAAGGTTCAGGTTTGGTTCAGGTTCACTCAAGTAAAATATTACTGGTTTGGTTCGGTTCGGGTTCATTGACTTAAAATTTAACTGTCGTTACTCGTTTCGTTTCGAAGAAAAAAAGGAGAAATTGCTGATCCTGTTGATGATTACCACTGCTCTTATTGAGCGTGTACCAGCGCCAGCGGCATCCGGATATGGAAAAATATATTCTTACTTTTGTTAGGGGTTTAGGTTCGGTTTGGGTTCACTTGAGCACAATTTTGAGGGTTCAGGTTTGGTTCAGGTTCACTGAAGTAAAATTTTGCTGGTTCAGGTTCGGTTCGGGTTCACCAAAATGAAACGATTCATTCGAGTTTACGGTTCAGGTTCGGTTCGACACCCTGCTTGCAAGGCAGCTGGAAGAGTTTGAGAAAACTTAAAGGAGTCAAGATTTATTGTTTATAAAGCTGGAGAGAATGGATTGTGAAATCATCATAAATTTTCAATTTCTCTTATTTTCAGACTTTAAATTTACGTGGTAGCTTTTTATTATGCTATAAACACAAGTGAGCACTGAACATTCTATGCAAGATGGATATTGGTGATTGGATAGAAGGTTTTGCGGTATATTTTGAAAATAATGATTGTTGTACAAAACAAATTTCAAGTTTGTGCTTTTAAAGAAATAACATAGCGTTTTAGGGTTGACATTGGTCATATTATAATGTATTTATGTTACTGGTTTTTCTTCTTGTCCCAGTGCCAACATTTTTTGCTCTTTAAAGATTTAAACAATTGAGAAATAAAAGAGCTTCCTTTTTTAGCTGTTTGCCTAATGACAAAGACGTTTATTTTCGCACTTCGAAATCACTTCAGAGAAACACAAACATTTGTTTAAAATAAAATGTAGCAGGAAGCTGCAAAGGACCTCTTGGTCATCAGGTTGAACAACCACCTTATAATTATGAATCAATTACTGAGGTTTGCTGTTTTGAATTACTGTATTGTAGTAAAATTTTATTGACTTTGAAAACTTTATCAACCGTTGTAATTTATTTTAATTAATAACTCTTTTTTGGTTCTTAAAACAATCATTGGAACGACCGACGCTCGCGTCGCGTGTTCCTTTGTTTTTACTCGGCCATTTTCCAACTAATGAGTGCGAGATTTCAGACTTTTGCTTATAACTCGAGAACGCTTTGGTCTAACTACATGAAATTTTGACAGCAGTTTGAGATTAATGAGTTGTATGTTTGTCAGAGGTGGAGTCGAGGACACAAGGCTCGAGGCCAAGGCCAAGGCCAAGGACACAAAAAAAATCCGAGGCCAAGGCCAAGGCCAAGGACAGCCTTTCCGAGGACAGACACTCTCGAGGCCAAGGACAGGAATGCTCGAGGCCAAGGCCAAGGACCAAGGACACAAAGCGCAAGTGCTCTCCAAAAAAAAAAAAAAAAAAAAGGTCTTCACAAAAATTTTTCAGGCGATCTCCAAAAAAAAAAAAAAAAAAAAAAAAAAAAAAAGGTCTTCACAAAAATTTTTCAAGCAATCTCCACTAAAAAACGTTTTCCAAAAAATTTTTCAACCGCTCCACAAAATTTTAACATTCCAAAAAATAGTGCTGTCCTCGAGCCGAGGACAGGCCAATTTTCGAGGACTTGAGGCCTCGAGGCCAAGGCCAAGGCCAAGGACTTGACCTTCGAGGCCAAGGCCAAGGCCAAGGACTTCAAAATCTGTCCTCGAGGACGTCCTCGAGGCCAAGGACGTCCTCGAGGACTCCACCTCTGATGTTTGTACCAAATTTCGAGGCAATCGGTCACGTGACTTCGGGTTTATGACCCGAAAACCGCCCCGAAAGTTTGGCGTAAAAAGCGGTCTAAGTCAAAAACGGCTTAAGTACGGCAAAAAATATTTCTCATGGTTATATGTCTTAAGATATCCTTTCATCCCTACCAACCCACTTTCGGCCGCGATGAGGTTTTTTTCTTATTTTTTTCCTTTTTTTTTTCCTTTTTTTTCCTTTTTTTTTCCTTTTTTTTCCTTTTTTTTCTTCCTAAATCTTGTACGCTCGAGTTCTCCTAAACCACAAAACATAGAAATCTAATTTTTGTGTGAAGTTGTTGAGGTACATACGCAATTGTGTCTCCTGAAATTTTTTTGGGGCAACTCCCCCGGGAACCCCCCCAAAATGGGGCCCCAAAAAATCAAATTTTTGAACGGCTCAAGCTAGGGTGCCAGTTTTTTTGGATATCAGTAGATATTTGAGAGACAAATATTTTGACATAATTTGGGGGTACCACCCCCCCGGGGACCCCCCCAAATGGACCCCCCAAAAACAAATTTTTTAACCATTTAACCTAGGGTGCCATTTTTTTTGATATCAGTAGATATTTAAGAGAGAAATATTTTGACATGGTTTGGGGGTACCACCCCCCCGGGAACCCCCCCAAAAAATCAAATTTTTGAACGGCTCAACCTAGGGTGCCAGTTTTTTTTATTATCAGTAGATATTTGAGAGACAAATATTTTGACATAATTTGGGGGTACCACCCCTTCGGGGACCCCCCAAATGGACCCCCCCAAAAATAAATTTTTTAACGATTTAACCTAGGGTGCCATTTTTCTTTGATATCAGTAGATATTTAAGAGACAAATATTTTGACATGGTTTGGGGGTACCACCCCCCCGGGGACCCCCCCAAATGGACCCCCCCAAAAGCAAGTTTTTTAACCATTTAACCTAGGGTGCCAGTTTTTGTTTGATATCAGTAGATATTTAAGAGAAAAATATTTTGACATGATTTGGGGTACCACCCCACCGGGGACCCCCCCAAAATGGGGCCCCAAAAAATCAAATTTTTGAACGGCTCAAGCTAGGGTGCCAGTTTTTTCTGTTATCAGTAGATATTTAAGAGACAAATATTTTAACATAATTTGGGGGTACCACCCCTTCGGGGACCCCCCAAAAATAAATTTTTTTAACGATTTAACCTAGGGCGCCAGTTTTTTTTTGATATCAGTAGATATTTAAGAGATAAATATTTTGACATGTTTGGGGTACCACCCCCCCGGGGACCCCCCAAATGGACCCCCAAAAATGACTATATCAGTAGACACTTAAGAGATAAAAATTTTGACATGGTTTGGAGGTACCACTCCCCTGGGGACCCCCCCAAAATGGACCCCCCAAAATAATTTTTTTTATTGGTTTAACTTAGGGTGCCAGTTTTTTTTTGATATCAATAGATATTTAGGAGACAAATATTTTGACATGGTTTGGGGTACCACTTTCCTTGGGACCCCTTCAAATGGATCCCCCAAAATCAATTTTTTGAATGGCTCAAGCTAGGACGTTAATTTTTTTTTATACCAGCAGATGTTTAAGAGACAAATATTTTGACATAGTTCCAATGGCTTATGCTTGAATACGATGTTTTTTTGTTTTTTTATTATTATCCGTCGCTATGTTGTCGATAAAATAACGCATGTGCATTGTACAAGTTAATCAGGTTTAGTTACTCAGGTTTAATCACCTTCACAGGTTTAGACAAGACAAACTATGGAAAAGGTTACTGGAAACTGGGAAGACAGTGTACAAGTTGTCGATAAAATACATATTTTGACAATGTTTGAAATTCCAAACCCTCTTGGGTATCCAAGAAGATAGGAGGGTTGGGGGCTACACTCCCCTTAGCCAAGACACCGCAAAACTTTAACCAAAAATACAACTGTTTACATAATACATATGTCTTGAACTGGACCTAAAAGTAAAGGGAGCTGGGCAATTCTGAAGTTTGCCATCTCGAAAAAGCAGCTCAACAACAAGTTATGTTGTGCTACATTTACTACAATCAATGGTTATGTGATTTGGTAATTCTTCGTATTGTGTGGAATGTATCCACCATACGCTTGCTATGCTTCCCACAAGTCACAACTTTTGACTTATGTTTGCTAATCAACTCTGAGCAGATCACTTCGGGACATGGTTGATTGCAAAACTCTTCCACTCGATTCATAAAAAGTCGCGGACTTGCGCTTGCGGACTTCAAGAATTTTGAAGTTGCGGACTTGCGGTTGCGGATTCAAGAATCCTGAAACGTCGTTGCGTACTTGCGGATTAAGCTTAAAAACATGCAATTGCCGACTTGCGGTTGCGGATTAAGCAATTTGAAATTCGGTTGCGGACTTGCGGACTGCGGACTTAAAAAAAAAAACTTGCGGTGCCCAGCACTGGTGCTCAATATCCTGTAAATTCCAAAAACCATAAATTTGCCCTCCAACAATTGATTTTTCAATGACTTAACCTGATGGGTTATTTTTTAGGATCAAAAACGATAACGTTGATAATTTTTTGACTTGATTTGTACTTTTATGAAGGTTCCAAAATTAAATATTTTGAATAATTGCTGATTTCACAGTTGACAAAAAGTACTTTTGAGCGTCACAGCATTATAAACTACGCGTCGGTCGTTCACTGGGTTTGCTGGCAAACTCCCATCTAGTTTATATTTTGAGAGTAACACTTTTGGTACTTTATTTTATTTTACCCATTTTTAAGTAGTATTTCATTTTGCTTTTTATTCAAGCAAAATAAATGATTAAGATTGTGCTGCCATAGCCATTACAAGGAAAGAAAACGCTCCAAGTCCAGTTAATATTTAAAAAAAGAACATGAACAGTAATATGGAAGCTGACATAATCTACCTTTGAAATTTAGAGTAAATTTTGGTTAGTTCCAAGCTTTTGCAAATTAAGCAAACATGATTTTTTTTGCTGGTAAGCAAACGGCAAGAAAGTAATGGCCCAGTACCTTTTGCCTTGAACTTATAGTTGAAATACCTGTCTGAAATAACCTAAATCAATGTCTTATTACGTCTTGAACACAGCAACTTTATTTGAACTATTTAAATGGTAAACGATGCTGCAGAAGGCACGATTAAGTTTGCGAGTAATTTTACAAGTGTCATTATGACAAACAGAGCAAGATGACAGGCAACAATGCATGAAGTTGAAACACAAAAATTTACTCTTGAGCCAAAAAAGCAATGTTTTTTCAAAATACTTGTGAAGATTGCTTTTGACTATGCGTACTTCTATTTCGTATTTTCCCATAACAGCTACATCTATAAAAACTCAGACCCAACAGAATCATGATTTGTTGACTTTCTGGCCCTAAATACAGTTGTATAACTTTCACTGCAAAATGTGTCATAAATGCTAACTACATTCCTCATGCTTTGCATTAATGCAAAAGCTTACTACATCATTTTTCTTTTCAAGAAAGTTGCGACAATTTTTGAAATTGATGTTGCGATTTAAAAACGCATGATTCTACTGGTAACATATTCTTCCATTTGACACCGAATTGTCTTATTTAAAATTATGAATAAAATTTGAGATATTGCGAAGGTTTCTGCCAAATATACAGCAAGAATCACTCATGTGTAACATTACTTAAGAGTTATTTCATTGTGAAACTCTTAAAAATCACTCATGCATAACGTGATTGGAAAACTATGCCAGCAGATTTTCTGACTCTTCATTTGAGCAAAGTTGGAGCCTCTTGGTCATATTGACTCAAATTAGGCCAGTGGCAGTGCTTTTAAAACTGTAAAAAGCAAATTTGCGTCAAAAATCACTCAAGCGTAACAAAAAATTATTTACAAAACGCTTCATATCTCTCAACTTATTGGGTCAATTCAAACAAATTTTTTTTAAATTGCACAGAATTTAATGCTCTTTCAAATAAAATTACTCTCAGTATCATAACTTTAAAACCAAAAACGCTATTCAAAATTATAACCAAATTTTGAAAAAGTGGTGGGTCAAAACCTCCCCATAACTTTCCGGAAGTTGATCGGATCACATTTTTAAGCACATTTTCGGAATCAGCACAAAAAACTGCATAAAAAAGTCACGAAACACCTGAAAAGAAAAAAAAGTTGAAAATCTGGGTGCCCTAATGCGGATGCATTTTTTGTTATCCGCTCCATCTCTAGAGTCTAGCACTCCTCCAAGTCCAATACTAGCACAAACAGTACATGTCGCAGATAAGTTACTACAGAATAAATATCAAAAGAACCGAGTAAATTAAGTGAGGTATAGATGATTATAACGTCATAATGATCAACTTGCGAGCTAGGGCTAATTCAACAAAACATAAAAATTCAATTGCTACCGTATACTGTGATGAAACAAGAGAACGTGGCTTAGTCATATGCAGAGGTGGACAAAGTAGTCGAAAAATCTACTTAAGTAGAAGTATTGTTACTTACTCAAAAATGCCTTTCAAGTAAAAGTAGAAGTATGGCGAAGCATTTCCACTTAAGTAAAAGTAGGAAAGTAGTCAAAATTAATTCTACTTAAAGGCGGTGAATCATCCAGCCAATTCCAGTGGTTTACAATAGCTAAAATTGAACTATAATTTTTGATATTTTTTGTTTTGATTTTGGGGCTGCGTTTGCAAAGACATTCAAAAAATTCAAAAAGATGTCCCCCCGAAAAAAGTTTTTGGAAACTCTGAGTTTTGATCTTCCCACCAAAACCAACAGTTCTCTAAACTATTAGGCCTACTGTAATCTTATTAAACTATTAGGCCTAACTATCTCTAAACTATTAGGCCTAATTGGGCCTAAACTATTTAGAAATAAACTATTTCTAAGCTATTAGGCCTACCACAGTTCTCTAAACCATTAGGCCTACTGTGGTTTTGGCGGGAAGAACAAAACTCAGAGTTTCCAAAAACTTTTTTCGGGGGATATCTTTTTGTATTTGTTGAATATCTTTGCAACCGCATTCCCAAAATTAAAACAAAAAATATGAAAAATTATAGTTCAATTTTAGCTATTGTAAACCACTGGAATTGGCTGGATGATTCACCGCCTTTAAGTAATGAAAGTAGAAAGTAATTTCGAATTTCACGTGTTTGTTAAGTAATTTCGAATTTCACGTGTTTGTTTATTCTTCGAAGGTTTGCTGTTGTGACGCTTACGATCAGTGTTCAAGCAAAGCCATACTTACGGTAGCATATCAAAAAATCAAAGTTTTATTATTCTCTTGAAATTACACCGAAGCGTGTTACGAATACGATTTAGTAGGGACTCTGGGCTCATCTCCGCGCCTGGACAACACAGCTTGAGAAGAAATGTCGCAGCGATGGCGAGTTGGTTAAATCATCATTAAAAAGGATTGGCTAGGTGTTTACTTCTACTTTACATAAAAGTCATTACTACTCAAGTAGCGTTACTTCGAGAGGATTTTACTTGAAGTAAAAGTAGAAGTATCAGAAATGAAAAATACTTAAGTAAGTCGCTCGTTACCGAAAATGCTACTTAAGTAGTCTACTTAAGTAGAACTACTTCGTTACTGACCACCTCTCGTTACCGAAAATGCTACTTAAGTAGTCTACTTAAGTAGAACTACTTCGTTACTGACCACCTCTGGTCATATGTGGTAAAAAAAATGAAATTAGCAATAAAACAACATTTTCTGAGCAGTTTAGGCTAAAGATCGGTACACTGATGGCAACGTCTCACCATCCGAGTGGTTGATAACATTAGTGTGGGCATTGATAAACCAACTTTCAGCAATTATATAACCGTCTATGATAACTGGTCACATATTTTAAAACAGTGGATTCTTCCCAATTAATACAATGATTAAACGACATTCAATGTTTTTTCATAAAAAGCGGATTTTTCTGGTTCCGCATTTTTGACGGCTCTTTTATGTTCTGCAACACGACTTTTTGAATCTCATTTCGTTTGCCCCATTTACGCAAAGTCACAATCAGCACAAGGTATCTTACAAACTAATCGACTCTTTTTATGCTCTGCAATAGGATCTTTGGGTGAGGTAAAAATGTTATCAATGGTTTTAAGCGGCTTCATCGCAACTTTCACACCAGTTTCATTAAGAATATGACTGATACGTTCTGAAATACCCTGTACAGTGTACATAACGTAACGGTGGAGGTGAAGTGCTTAAGATGCTGTATTGTGTTCCGTTGTTTGACCTTGGGGATTGGGTAGGAGTGGCGGAGAGGTAAACCGTTGAGTTGTAGAATAGACAGAACATGGGTGGTTTCGTGTCGTACATCTGCTGGGATAGTGTTGAGTGTGTTAGCTCTGTCATGTAGTGTCTTGGTAACTGCGACTGCTAATTGTGTTTGGTAACTGCTAATTGTGTGCCTTTTACCGGAAGTACACTTAGTAGGCTAGCCTACCTATAGTATCGATTTTCTTGCCCAGTAGACCAGGTGGTTCTAGAAACTGCTCTTATTCGGTTTTTAAATTTACTAACTGAAGTAGACAATGTGACGGTGAAGTGGCCTGTCTTGTAATTGTAATTGTAATTACATTTTCGAAGTGTCTTGGCGCACGGAACGTGCGCGGTTAAATAAACAAAGATTCCGATGACGTCACTCGTTTTCGGAAATTTTTATTTTGATTGTTATAGTTATAGGTTTGGGTTAGGGTTTAGGTTAGGGTTTGGGTTAGGGCTAGAATTAGGGTTAGGGCTAAGGCTAGTGCTTTGGGTTGGGTTATTTAGCCTTATTTACGAAATGTCTGCGCGCACGGAACGTGCGCCAAGCCTTTTCCTTACATTTTATTCACCAAGTTGCCTTGGCCAGGAGACAGCGAAATGACCTTTCGGTCTTCGAGTCAAGTTGCCACCTGCCCATCTGTCTACCACACACGATGGAGGCTTCACACTGTCCCTTTAATTGCTGAACGTCAAGCAGGGAAGCTGTGAATACCAATTTTTATAGTCTTTGGTTTGACTCGACCGGGAATCGAACCCTCATCTACCGCTTCAGTAGCAGACGCTCTATCCACTCGACCACTGATCGGTTAAATCTTCTGTTAAGTCTTCTGCATTCATTAAGCTGTAATAAAAGAGTGACCCATTTTAGGTTCTCATATCTTACCATAGTCATTATCGATATTATGCAAGTTAGGCCTATACAGTGGAATTCGGTTAATAAATCCACGGTTAATAAATCCAGCCGCTTATTACATCCAATTTGCTTGGAACGGAATCATTTTGTGCATTTTAGAAAACGCCATTTATTAAAGCCGCCGCGTATTAAATCCTAAACCGGCTGTCCTGAGGTGGATTTATTAAGGAAAAGGCTTGGCGCACGTTTCGTGCGAGCAGACATTTTGTAATAAAGCCAAAAAAACTAACCCTAAGCCCTAACCCTAACTTTAACCCTAATCCTAACCCTAAGCCTAACCTAAACCCTAACCCAAACCTATAACTGTAATATTCAAAGTAAAAATTTCCGAAAACGAGTGACATCACCCGAATCTTTGTTTATTTAACCGCGCACGTTCCGTGTGCCAAGTCACTTCGATTTATTAACAGAATTCCACTGTATTTAACAAAGTTCACCTTGCTTATCCATATTGTAATTTGAAGTGGCTTGGTGAGTGGAAGACGTGCGGTTAAATAAACAAAGGTTTCAGTAACGTCACTCATTTACGGAAATTTTTATTTTGATTATTACACTTACAGGTTTGGGTTAAGGGTTTAGGTTAGGGTTAGGGCTAGGATTATGGTTTGGGTTAGGGCTAGTTTTTTTAGGCTTTATTTCAAAATGTCTGCGCGAATGGAACATTCGCCAAGCCTCTTCCATTGTAATTCAATTTGTGCCGAATACAATGTAAATCTGAATTGTTTTGATAGTTAGGCTAAGTAAGAATTGAAAACTTAATCAGTATTCTAACATGACTATTTAAAGTTTATTTTTTGTATTTTGTGATTGATGAACTTATACGTATTACGTACGTTGCTGCTTCATACTGATGTAATGATAACAAAATTGCAATACTGGTGCTGTAAATGACAACTTTGTGCATAGCGTAACAACTGTTTCTGCAATCTTGTTAATAATTATGGAACAATTATGGTGTCCTACTGTCCAATCTACCTTTCTGACTATTGTTAACCAATTAACGTAACATAATGGATAATTGGATTGTGGGTGACTGGTAGGGTTGTACAAAGTAGAATTTCGAATCCTTGAGATTCAAATCTCCAGAGAAATGAATCACAAAATGCATTTTTTTTTGGGTAATTGGATTTGAAAAAATCTTTTAATGTGCCGCCAAAACGCAAAGTGGTGCATATTATGCAATTTTAAGCAACCTAACTGTCTAGTCACATTTCATTGAAATTGCATTGAACTTCAAGAAGAGTGCACGCACTCCAGAAGTGACAGTTGTCTAACTGAGTCAGGAGTCAGGATTGTGTTTTTTTGAATTTTTGCAATAAAACTTTATTGTCACAATTTGCGATGAGTTATTCTAGAATAGGATTCAAAATTCTAGATTTGAAATGTCTATTCTAAAATTATTATATTCTAGAATACAGCGTTATTCTACTTTTTACAACCTTAGTAACTGGATATGGATATATTTCATATTCACTATCACTTCGGTTTTAGTAATGTCATGGGACTATACCTGTGTCTTATGTTAAATGATATAACTAATAATAACCCTAACAATACTATACTGCCATTTTATTTCTAACACTTGGATACCATGTGCTATTTAACCTTGCTGTGGTACCACTGCGCTTGATCAGCGTGTATATTATTATTATTGTACTGTTGTTGGTACAGTAATAGGTGGAAGCTTCTGCTTGTTTAGTTAATTCTTGCATATGCTATTAGAACAAAAAATATGTGGATTTTAAATTATTTCTGAAGTGAAATAGGCAGAACTAATTTAATAGTTCACAGAGACATCACGTCTTACAATCCTACTTCATTTGACAACACCTTAATGCTGTCTCCGCATCGAAATGGGTAATCATTTCAACCCCTAGTGACGCAGGTGAGGTGGAGCCCCCTATCGCGGGAGCATTCCCGTGTTTTGAAGTTAACTGACTTCGTCATCAGTGTGAAAAGGAGTCAACACAATGCAGAGAATTTTGGTCTCTGAATTAGGCTAACTCAACTCGATTTTATTATTGAAACAAAAGCACTTGTCACTTATTTATTGTCAGATCTAAACTGTAATACAGTATATTCAGCACTTAAACTGTAAAATGTTGGATGGGGGTGATGCTTCTGCAATCGTAACCAGACACATCCTGGAATAAAAATGTTTCTGGGCCAAAAAGTAAAAATATTCATGTTCATGAAAGGTAAAAAAAAGGTTTCCACATCTGAATTTGCGATTATTTTGTACAAACTCTTGGCAGATAACAGAAAAATAGGTTTTCGGGTCCGAATTAGCCAAGGTACATTCTTTCTGCAGGGAGACGCTGAATTTTGATAGGGGGGACACATCCCCCTGCATTCCCCCACAATTTAAGTACTGAGTATAACACTATTTGTACCCCTTACGAATAAGAAGACTTATACACTGCACAGTCAGATAGCCACTTCGTAGACACTCTGAAAATAGATCATTTTTCTGACACTATATGTTTTTTCAATAAGTAATTACAGTAATCTCGTTTTTTCAACTAGCATCTAAAGTTTCCACATGTCGTGTAAGGTTGCCAACGATCCCTTCACAAAGTGATCTCATGTACGAGTAAAAAGAAACAAGAATACCTAGTGTAATTAATTATCGTATTGAGAAGTATAGGGTGTTCACAAAACACTCCATTTTTGGCATGTCTTCATAGTCGTAAAGTGGCTATCTGACTGTAGGTCTACGGGTACAATGGTTTAATTTATAGAAAACTGTTGTTTCACCAGAAGTGTATCGTAGAACAACGATACTTCAGTTCTAACTTTGAACAGCACCCCTGATAGCTGGTTTTTAATTTTTTCTATTATGAAAGGGTTCAACGAGATTCAAAAAAAAAAAACTCAGAAAAACATAAATACTAAAACTCAAAACCAACCACTGAAGGAGCTGTCTCAATTTAGACTGTGCTGTTTAAGGTTGAGTCATTTCACAGAATACTATATTTATGTTTGTTTACTGTAACAATATCCCATTGTGCATTCTAGTCATATCTGGATTGCTTGAATAAACTAAGAATTTATCAAGTCTTCGGAGTACAGGCAGATCAAATTTGATTTCATCTAGGCCAATTGCACCACCTATTTACCATTTATCGACGGACCATCTTGGTCATGCAGCACTTGTTCATTTTCTCTTTTTTCTGCTATCTCTTTTAGTTGTGGAATACCAGTATATGTTGATGAGTGTAGTTAGGCTTACACTTATAGTAACACTGTACATCACAGCATAATACACTTATAGTAACACTGTACATCACAGCATAATATTCTCATGCGATAAGTGTAGTAACTGTGCAAATAAAATTTGCTTGCTTTGTCTCAATACCTTCTGCTTGTTTTAATGCTAGATGTTGTGTTACCACTTCCTTTTCTTGACTTTGAATGCAATCTATGTGCTATTATCAACTCACTAATTATTGTTGTGATCAAGAATATAATTTTAAAGTTTTAACTGTGTAATGGATGCAGTATATCATTTCCTGTGCCATTTCAAAGAAAGTTATGTGAGAGTGACTATAGCATGTGTAGGCGTAATCTAATATTAGATCCCTTTTTTTCAACCATGTGTGAATAAATGTACTGTTAATGATTTCATTTCTTTTGAGAGTTTGTCTTGTATGGAATAAGTATCAGTACCTGACACTGCTCACAGTATTGTTTTTGCTTTGTTTACCTGACAAAGCTGGGCAGTCGTTATTTGAAAAGCAGAGGTGTGCACAAATAACATTATACCAAAGCGCAGTGCAACAAAGCGCAACGATCTTTTTAACCCGCAAAAGCGCAGAGAAAAATGCGCAATTCAAATTTTTTGCTTTCTGAAGTGCAGTGCAACTTCCGCAATAAACTTTTTGATTCAGTTGAAGCGCAACCCACTTCCGCAATTGCGGAACGGCATTTTTGTACCAAGTTACAGCGCAACCTAACTTCTGTAATTGAAATTTCACAACACAATGCAAATACCGCATTTTTTGCAATGTTAGACTGAGAAAGAATAAATAATTTGCTAAACAAGCTCGACATTAATTAATATTACGATCGAAATGGAGCAAAATTAAGTTCAATGTATAGAATTGCGCTTTTAATTGCAAAAAAATTTCAAAGCGCAGCGCAATTAAAGTGCCACAAATTTTAAAGACTTTTTTCTGCAACACAACTTCCGCAATGTTTCAAAATAAAAAATTAAAGCGCAACGCAACTTATGCAATTGCAGAGGTTGCGGAAGTTACGCTTTGCGCTTCTAATTACGCTTTGCCCATCTTTGTTGAAAAGTGATAGCACTGCCACTGGTGCTATTTGACAAAAAAAAGCAGCAACAGCAGTGGGTGCTGCCACTATTAACTGTTGGTAGTTTTTAAAAAATAAGTGAGTTTTGGTTTTTGATTTTTTAAAAAATAAACGAGTGATATTTCAAAACAATAAGATTTTCGTAGATTTTAAGTTATTTACTTAAAATAGTTTCCCTGAGAAAAAAAAGATTAAATTTTCATTTTTCAATCATTTTTTGGTAATAAATAGCTCATTTTGTTGTACCGAATGACAAGCTCAAATGGAAATTTAAAACTTTAAGTGCTATGTTTTCAAAACTGCAAAATGCGACTCATCAACTTTTGCCAAAACGTGCTTCAGTTTCTGTTTGAATGATTTTGAATGTTTGCATATGTTTTTCACTGTGGTCGATTAAAAATCACTTCATTATTTTAAATGATTAAGCAATAAGAGTATATCAACGATAAATGAAATGCTGAACCAGTACTATGCTGTAGTAATAAATTAAAATAATAATCTAAATTGATTAGTTTCAACTTAAGGGTAGAGAATATCTCCATAACTAAATTTTCTTTCCAGCTTATTAAACACTCTTTTAATTTAATAGTTCAATTTTCAGAGCACTATAAATTTACCTCTCCAGCTTCCAGTGCACAAACTGTACTGGAGGATTTGACCAGATGGCTGACAAATCAGTTTTTCAACTAAATGCCTACATTTTTTGTGATTGTTGTGGAAAACCATCTGTACTGTAAGTTGACAGCAATTTATTGGACTGCAATTAGGCTTATTGTACAGTATTTTCGATTTATCGTATTTTCGATAGCGAGGAACATTTCCACATCAACTGTATTCTGTACGAGTGACAATGTTAGAATGAAAAGGAGAAACACTATACTCTATTTAATTTTGGATTCCGATAGAGCATTGACTGTCAATCGGCATTGTGTCACAAACAGGTTGTTTGTCTAGTTCTCCAAAGGTTAAAGTTTTGAAGAGTGAATATAAATTAGCAGAATTCCAAACAGTCTTCAGAAGAGTTAATTTACTTTATTTTCATTAGCGGCAGTGGCAGATTATTTTCTTTTAATGAGGTTGAGGCTAGGGGTGGGCATTTCAGAATAGTTCACTATTCCAGAATTATTCCGAATAGTTCAAACCTAATCCAGAATACCGAAATCTATTCTGGTTTACCTGAACCTATTTTTGTAAACAACTGCGACAAAAGGAGTGAAAACATCAATTTATTTCAAAAATTGATTTCAAAGTAACGCTTTATTGCAATGAAGAACATTCAGTGCTTCTAAGTGTTCGCCAGTTAATTGAGTTCTTAAATTGCTGGCAGCCAGCCCTACACTTGAGAAACTTCTCTCTGATGATGCAGAAGTGGCAGGAATGCAGAGGTATTTTGAAGCTAGTTGCTTTAGGAAAGGGAATTGTTGCGTTTTGGTAGACCACCATTCCAAACTATTGTTAATTTTTGACACATGTTTTAATTGCATATAGCTTGCTATTTCAGCAGCCGGGGTAGAACATTCATTTGCGTCAGTTCCGTCGTTCATGAAGTGGGAAGTTTGAACCTCAATACCACATGACTGAAGGTCATCCACATCATTTGCTCTTGGGTTTGCTTCATTTTCAACAATATTAGCAACGTTGACACTAGATTGTTGAATATTGGAGTTCTGAATGGCATGTAGCTCCTCTTCAACTGCTTCTTTGACCTTTAAACAAAATGATTTTGTTTTAACTAGTTTATTGCAATAGCAGAAGTATTATCCTATACAAAATAAATCTGGTTGTTTAAAAATCACTGGTTACCAGTAATGTTTTTTGATTAAAGACAAAAACGATTGTATTTACGAAACTAAAATGCAAAAAATAAAGCCAACTTACTCGAATGCTTTCCACTGGTGTGAAATAGCTCCCTTTAAACTTTGGATCCAGCAAAGTCGCAATGCTCATGTTAGTGGCACTCATGGAAAGATCAGGTGATGGCCCACCAGTGCCAGCTAAAGCATTGCACAAGTTGACGGTGAATGGCATCTTTGAAGAGGCAAGTTGTCCGCAAATCTTCGTTGCATGGCATTTTTTGGTTGAAAATGAGGTGCTCTCCTATCGCACCATTTTACACTTCACTGACTTGATTGTTCGTGGCACATGACTACACGTACTTACTTCGCGTTTGTTTACGCAAACCCTGACGTACATACACGCAATGATCAACAATACTGCTAGTGTGTATTAAAGATGAAAAAGCAACGTGATTTTTTATTTTGGTCTATTAAAACCGAATCCAATTACTTGAAGAGTTGGTTGGTGGTACAGAACTTGAGAATTGCCTTGATTAAAATGTTCATATCTTCGAAGCTTTTCGTCTGACACTTGTCAAGAAGAATCGTCAGAATGGAGAGCGTAGAGAAAAAAGAGCAGCTATTTATAGGAAAAAGCCGAGCCGTGATTGGCTGGAAAAGGACCAATGAGAAGGCGTCATTAGTGTACAATCTTTAATCTGTATACGAATTCTTTTTGTCGGCAGAGGGCGGGGTTAGAAGTTTTGATGAAAGTAGCTTCCAGAGCAGATAGATGAAAAGGTGAGCGGCCTTGGGCAAGAATAGAAAATCTGCTGTCATCATAATGTTGAGCGCAGGTAGGATTTTGTAAAAGATGAAGTCCAATGGCTGAATCAGAAGCAAGAGACTGCGTATTAGTCTGGGTGGAAGATTTGCACCGGCGAGCAGGAAGTAAGCGTTTTTGGGAAGAAGAGCAAGAACGGATAGATTTGGGGACATGTTGTTTGATTCTGTCCTGCAGCCTTTGGGAAGTACGGCCTACATACCGACTGTCACAGTGGCATGAGAATTGATAAATCACGTTGCTTTTCTGTAAAGCAGGCAGTACATCCTTGTTGGTAGCGGGGAGAAGGTCCTTGGTAGAGTAAACAACACGTGGTTCCAAAGCGGAAAAGCACTGTTTGACAGCAGATTTAACTTGCTTTTCAAATCGGGTAGAAACAGAACTAAGCCATGGGAGACGTAAATAAACAGGGCATTTTTCGGGTCCAAACTTGGGCAGAGCGTGAAATTGCTTCATCTTCATAGCCATAAACGACTTGATCACGTGCTCAGGGTATCCATTACTCAGTAGAATGGACTTGATATTGTCTAGTTCCGATGGCAATCTTTCAGGAGAACAGATGGCAAGAGCCCGGTGAGTTAATGTCAGGATTAGGTTAGTTTCGCGTTTCCGAGGACTGAAGGAATTCCAGCGTAGATATAGACCGGTGAATGTGGGTTTCTGATAGATGGAAGTAATGAACTTGGAAGGGGATTTTTCAACAAGAACATCCAGAAATGGGAGAGCCAGGTTGGATTCTTTTTCAAAAGTAAAGCGGAGAGAAGGGTGAAGCGAGTTGAGGCTGTCTAAGATAAGATCGCATTCATCTTCGTTGCTGAATACTACGAAGGTGTCATCCATATAGCGGTAATACATCTCCGGTTTTGAAGTGGTCTGAAAAAGTTTAGATTCGTAGTAGCCAACAAAAATATTGGCAAGGGCTGGTTCAAGAGGTGATCCCATGGCGACTCCATCGATTAGGTGATGCATGATGTCATTAAAGCTAAACTCAACAGAAGAAGTAGCCATCTCCATGAGTTCGACGAAGATTTGCCGTGGAAAAGGTGCAGGAGGGTGTTCTGAACTGTAGAGAGCGTCAGCACAGATTTGAATAGTCTCCGCTAGAGGGACATTAGTAAATAAACTCGAAATGTTGAAAGAGCAGAGAAAGACGGAAAAAGGGTCCAAATTTGAAGTTTTAATGATGTCAGCAAAGGTGAAAGAGTCCCATATGCAGTTGCTTGAATAAAGAGTGAGAACAGGTTCGAGAAGAGAAGAGAGATATTTGGCTAGCTGGTGTTGCGCTAAACCGGTCATAGACAGAATGGGTCGGAGTGGCACATCTTTTTTGTGTGTTTTGGGAAGGCCGTACATGCGCGGCCTCTTGCTTCTGATTCAGCCATTGGACTTCATCTTTTACAAAATCCTACCTGCGCTCAACATTATGATGACAGCAGATTTTCTATTCTTGCCCAAGGCCGCTCACCTTTTCATCTATCTGCTCTGGAAGCTACTTTCATCAAAACTTCTAACCCCGCCCTCTGCCGACAAAAAGAATTCGTATACAGATTAAAGATTGTACACTAATGACGCCTTCTCATTGGTCCTTTTCCAGCCAATCACGGCTCGGCTTTTTCCTATAAATAGCTGCTCTTTTTTCTCTACGCTCTCCATTCTGACGATTCTTCTTGACAAGTGTCAGACGAAAAGCTTCGAAGATATGAACATTTTAATCAAGGCGAATCCAATTACCCAGTTTATACCTTAGAAACTATTCCGGATAGTTTAGGATTCGGATCCTTCTGGATTCGGTATTCTAAAATGCCCATACCTAGTTGAGGCGCTGAAGCACTGCCACAACTTGGCTGCTTTTCGCTGGTAACCAAATTAAACAGTGGTGCTGCTGCTATAGCTATCAAACAAGAAACACTGCTGTACCCAAGACTGGAGTTTTTTAATATTGCCATATTAAAAAAGCACTTGAAAAGTTTTAATTGAATTCTGTGGTGTCTCTCGTATTATTATTGTTTAACTTTAATTTTGATAATGCAGCTTTAATATTTTGCATGATTTTGTTTAGTAGTCAGTGTTGGTTACAGTTGAAACTTAGTGTTACCTTTGGCTTGAATGTGTCACTTTAACCTTGTCTTGTTTCCGTTTTTAATTTGCAATTCCATTTTATTTGCCAAGTTGTCTTGGCCAGGAGATAGCGAAGGGACCTTTTGGTCTTCAAGTCAAGCTACCACCTGCCTACTAGGGTGTTGCAGGCGCCACGACCTTCACTGATTTTGCTGAACTATTTTTTGGTATTGCAGTTTGATCAGTAGGTCGTGAATACTAAGTTTCATAAATTTTCATCAGTTTACCTGCTCCTCCAGAACGATTCTGAGGCCCACTTTTCAAAAATTTTGTATTTTTTTGCCACCAGAAGGTGATATGGATAAGTTGTGTTAATGGACATGTTTTTGAAAGTTGCCCCATGTTAGTCTCCATCTTTAAAAAAAGTTGAATGAAATTGAGTCATCCTATCCAGAGATATTGCTATTTTATTACTCTTATCAAGTGTTGCTCCCACCTAGTGGTGGAAATTAAAGTGATTATATCAAGTGGTTAGCCTCTTAGTCAGTGTTCCCTCTAAGTTTTCACCTTCTGCAAAAATGCCGGAAATAGTGCGAACGTTCTAAAACTCAATGTAAAAATGCCGAAAATTTTCTCATCATTTTTGTCCGGTTTAAATATGATCTCCAAAAAAAAAAAAGGTCATCACGCCGATGGAGGCATCTTTTTCTCCGATTTTATGTTGATCTCCAAATAAAAAAAAAAAGAAAGGTCCTTCGTCTAAGTTCTGCAACTTTTCTCCGCGATTTCTGCGACATACCAGAGCGAGGCACCGTGAACCGCGGCTGTCTACGATTTTTGGCGGGAAACAAAAACGCCGGTTTTTGGCGGGAGAAAGAACGCTGGAATTCGCAAAATTTCAGTGCGAAAATGCCGGAAAAAATTTCGCACTTTTTGCACTTTTTTGCGCTTGTAGGGAACACTGCTCTTAATGTTGAATTTGGGCATATTATCCATTTCAAACCTGTAGAAGTGCATTTTAGTGCAACATTTGGTGAGTACCAAATACTGATTTATAGACATTTTAGTAAAATTTTTGAGATAATGCTTAGTTTAAAAAGATGCAAATTGTTTTTGCAAAACATTTTGGTTGGGTATGGTTATTACAGCCTGTTGAAGAAAATTACTACCAACTATTTCAAAAGTTCTTTCAATAGGTAATTTATTTAGTTTTTACAATGCAGTACAGAATCAACGGTAGTTCATGAACTACTCTTTTTACTAGACTAAACTAAGATTAACTAGATGTTCATTTTCCCGCGGGAAAGTAATACGGGACTTCCGCCAGTTCCATTTCACCATCATTCTCCCCTTCATACTTTGAAGGTTACCAATATTTTTGTAAAACTCAATTGTATGCAATGCAAACAAAGTAATTTTGTTTCATGAAAAAAACAAATGTGGGATTTAAATCGTTTGTGGTTTGGGTAAAACCGATAATCGACAAGTATTTGAACACAGCTCAGTTCATTCTCGACAATTTCAAACCCTGGCGCCTTTAATCATTGCACCAGCTCAGCATATGAACCCAACTGACTAAAATCAATTGGTAAATATAACTTTCAAAAAGTGATTTTTGGGAAGGTTCATTTGGGGGTTGGTATCCCCAAACCATGTAAAAAATTGTCTTTCAAATATCTACTGATATCCAAAAAACTAGTGCCCTAGCTCAAGCCGTTCAAAATAGATGATATTGTGTGGTCCATTTGGGAAGGTTCCGGAGGGAAGTACTCAAAACTACATCAAACATTTTGTCTCTTAAATATCTTTTGATGCAAAAAAAAACTGGAGCCCTAGCTTAAGTTCAACAAATTGATTTTTGGGTGTCCCTGAGGGGGTGGTACCTCCAAACCATGTCAAAGTATTTGTCTGTTAAATATCTACTGCTTTCAAAAAACACCGGCACCTTAAATTAAGTCGTTCAAAAACTTGATTTTTGGGGGGTCCATTTTGGTTCCCCAAGGGGGGGGGGGGGGGGGTGGTATTCCCAAAACTCTGTCAAAATATTTTCATCTTAATTATCGACTGATAGCAAAAAACACTGGCACCCTATGTTAAGCAGTTCATAAAATTGATGTTTGGGGTGGCCACTTGGGGGGTCCCCAGGAGGGTGGTACCCCAAAACTATGTCAGGATATTTGTCTCTTTGTTGTGTATTGATATCAAATATGTAGCACCCTAGCTTAAGCCTTCAAAAAAACTGATTTTTGTTTGGGTCCATTTGGGGGTTTTGGGGGGGTGGTTCCCCCAAATTATGTCAAAATAGTTTTGTCCTAAAATGTTCTTCTGACACCCAAAAAATCTAGCACGCTTGCTTATGGTGTTTAGAAAGTGTTTTTTTTTTTTGGCGTCTTCACAGAGAATGAAACCTGATACCCTCTGACCATACGTACTGTCGAACAGAAAATATTGAAAGCGATTTGGTCGTATCCAAAAAAAAAATTAATATATGCTAGATTCGATATAATCTTGGTTTGATAAAAGTGATGGCCAAGTAGATAATTGAACCCAGGTCTTTTGTTTCAAGCACTGGTGCCTTAAACGATTCGGCCATGGCAGCACGCGCGCGTGGGAGACTACCTCCAAAGTAAGTCAAACTATACTTGTCTTGAAAGTTTTTAGAGGTAGCAAAAAAAAATTAGCGCGCTAGCTTGAGGTCTTAAAAAGGTGATTTTTGGGACGTCTTTGCAGAAAATGAAACCTGATACCCTCAGGTCATATGTGGTGTCAAACAAAAAATATTATAAACGATTTAATCGTAATGGAAACAAAAAAAATTAGCGCACTAGCTTGAGGTCTTAAAAAGGTGATTTTTGGGACGTCTTCACAGAGAATGAAATCTGATACCCTCTGATCATATCTAGTGTCAAACAAAAAATATTATAAACGATTTTGTCGTAATGGAAAATAAAAATTAATGTGCTAGATTCAATAAAATATTAGTATGATAAAAGCGATGACCAAATAGAGAATTGAACCCAGGTCTTAGGTTTCAAGCAGTGGCGCTTTTAACCGTTCGGCCATGGCAGCATGTGCGTGTAGGCGACTACCTCCAAAGTGCGTCAAAATCTTCTTGTGTTTAAAATTGTAGCTCGTTTAAAATTTAAAATTGTAGTTTAAAATAGTTTAAAATTGTAGTTTAAAATAGTTTAAAAAGTGTTTAAAAAGTAGCTCGATAGCTTGAGGTCGTAAAAAGGTGAATTTTGGGACGCCTTCACAGAGAATGAAACCTGATATTCTCTGATCATATCTAGTGTCAAACGAAAAATATTATGAACGATTTTGTCGTAATCGATAAAAGAAATTAATATTGATATAATCTTGGTTTGATAAAAGTGATGGCCAAGTAGATAATTGAACCCAGGTCTTACGTTTCAAGCACTGGTGCCCTAAACTGTTCGGCCATGGCAGCGCGCGTAGGTGGCTACCTCCAAAGTACGTTAAAATATACTTGTCTTGAAAGTTTTTAGTGGTAGCAAAAAAAACTAGCACGCTAGCTTGAGGTCTTAAAAAGGTGATTTTTGGGACGTCTTCACAGAGAATGAAACCTGATACCCTCTGATCATATTTAGTGTCAAACAGAAAATATTATAAATGATTTTGTCGTAATGGAAAATAAAAATTAATGTGCTAGATTCAGTGAAATATTAGTATGATAAAAGCGATGGCCAACTAGAGAATTGAACCCAGATCTTAAGATTTCAGCACTGGTTCCTTAAACCATTCGGCCAAGGCAGCACGCGCAAGAGCGTGATTAAAATCACTTAATAAAATTCGCTGTAAAAAGTTTGGGGTGCATATGCCCCAAACCATGTGACGTTGCACCTCCAAAATTGGAGGGACGCAAGTTCATGAATACGCTTATCATCTGTCCAAATTTCAAGTTTCTAGCTTTGGTGTGACTAAAATCACTTAATAAACTTCGCTCTCACAAGTTTGGGGGCATATGTCCCAAACCACGTGACGTAGCGCCTCCAAAATTGCAGGTACACAAGTTCAGGTATAGATTTATAATCTGTCCAAATTTCAAGTTTCTAGCTTTGGTGGTTTTCGAGTAGTTGTGACCACCATGGGATTTGCTCAATAAATAAATAAATAAAAAAAAAGTGTCGTAATCGTCATGATTAGTTTTGAGAGCTGAAAGGGCATGCCCAGACGCTTCTAAATTCAAGTTTTATTCTCCTAGTGCCATTAGTTTTCGAGCTAGAGCTGTTTAAACCTAAAATTGGCATTTCATTTTTTGGCTCGGAAACCCGTTTGGCCTGACCGATTGCCCCCAAAATTTGCACTAAGAATGATTTGTATGTGCCCCAGCTAAGATGTAAATTTCAAGTTTCTGCCTTCAGCCGTTTCAAAGTTAGAGCGTTTTTTATTTTTGTTTACGAATTCGTAAAATATGCTGGAAAAAAACATAAGGACTTCCGACGCAAAGCGTCGCGGAAGTCCCAATAAATGTTGCAGTTGCACAGTACATATGGGTTGATGGGTTCTCATGCAAAACTAGAAAGTGACATCGCAAGCAATATCTGAGGACTTCGCGGCATTATCAAACTTTATTACGGTAATAGTGATCTGGTTGCTTTGAATGAATTTGTAGAAAATGTAGTCGTTTCTAGTCAGATCAATAATTGTTAACCTATTAAATTAGTTCTGCTTATTTCACTTCAAGAAAAAGTTACTGCTAGGTTTCTGTCTAATCCCGAATATAGACTCCGAACCCTAACTTTCCTAGCATTAAACGCAACCTCAATGCTACTTTGCCACCAACCCCCACCACAAAAAATCCCTGCCTGCGCACTACCTCTAAGCGCAAATAAATCTTTATTGCAGCAATAACGGTAACAAATCATAACATGGTGAAGTATCAACGAAAACAATCAAAACCAGGACAACCCAAGTTTAACACTTACAATTAAAAATAAAACAAAATTCTTTATTAAAAGTCAGGAAGATGACAAATGCGTCGTTATAACGCCGACCATAACATAATGATTTCACTTCAACCGCACCATGGTTTAATTGTTACGTCCTTGCATAATACGCCAAATAATGATTATCTTTAGGCAGTACTTAAACAGAAAAATTTTGCTTGGGGGGACGCTTTTGCAGTTTTGACCAAACGCATTCGAAATGCGAAAGTACTTCAGTGGAAATTACGTATTTCCGTCCCTGAAATCTAGTGAAGACCAAAAAAAAAGGTCATCATCGTGATTTGGGACTAGATTCAGCCAGAGTTTCTGGGATTTATTCGTGCTGAAGGGCCCTTTTTTGTCTAATCAACCAGCGCTGAAATGTTAATGGGGGGACGCTAACTCTCGATGGGGAGAAGCGTCCCCCGCGTCGCCCCTACAATTTAAGTACTGTCTTTAGGGTACTTGGTGCTTCCAAACAGGCAGCAAACTGAATGTACAATTCCAACAAATACACAGAAACATTGTACCACCTCAAGCCCAAACCAGACACCCCAAACTACGCAGAAGCCGAGGTAATCAAAACTGTGTTCATCATCCACTATTTAGCGCCTCACGCCGCCTGTTATCAATCAGTGGCGTCGCTGAGGATGGTGACACCCGGGGCGGAGTTTCGTGGTGTCACCTTTTATATTGCACAGAAAGCTGCAAAAGGTTATATTTTAAAGATAACGGTGCTACTTCATTATAGTAGATAGCAGTTGTTATTTGCCCAGCTCAATAACTTCTCATTGGAAGATTATAAAACTTCAAGACGTAGTAGCACTCGTGTACAATAAGTCGTGTAATCAGAAATCTGCAATTGGGGGGGCTGTGTTCGGGGGCCTGAGAGCTCCGCTCCTAGCACTCCAAAATTTTCTATGGTTTTGCAAATAACTTAATTTTAGGCCTATTTTGATAAAAATTAATAATTTTGAAATGCGGCAAAGAAATCAGCAGTGCAAAAACATAAAATGGGCAATGTTTTTTTTGATGGAAATTTTGATGCTCGATTTTACCTTTGCGGGGAAACTTATAACTTTTAAATTTATAATTCCTATACCCTTCTTTTAACTCCAAAATATCTCAACTATTATTACTATTCTTTGGGGCAATAACTTAAACAAAAATGAGTTGGTTTCGCAACATAGCTGTTGGAAATATTGGATATTTTTTCGGGCCCAGGTGTCGGTATAGTGACAACATTGGTACTTCTCAACTAAAGTTGCATGCAATTTTAGATTTTATATGTACAATTTGACGTTTCATTTTTTTAACAGTACTGCACTGCTATAAACGAACTTCATACCAGTACCATGGGTGAACCAGCGCTGTAATCTTGTTTTTTGTAATTACATTTTTATTCACCAAGTTGCCTTGGTTGAGAGACAGCGAAAGGACCTTTCGGTCTTCGAGTCAAGGTCCACCTGCCCACCTGTCTACCACACATGGCGGAGGCTTCACACTGTCCCTTTAATTGCTGAACGTCAAGCAGGGAAGCTGTGAATACCAATTTTTATAGTCTTTGGTTTGACCCGACCTGAAATGGAACCCTCATCTACCGCTTCAGTAGCAGACACTCTATCCACTTGACCACTGATCGGTTATGCACATAGAAAAAAATTTATATTAGAAATACACATAGAAAAAAACACTTTTATAGTATGCACATCGAAAAAATATTTTGTAGGTTACAAAGTTTACAATAAATGACAATAACTTTGACCTTGCTGCCTCTTTGAAGTGACACATTGGTACCAAAAGTTGTACCACAGATAATAACATTTTCAACAATTAGCACAAGCAGTTACCAGTTTTTTCCCGATTTTATGCGGACAAAATTTACATGGCTGATTTTCATGCAGCGGCATGAATTTGTGTGTTCTAATCTCGTAGCATTTTTTCATTATATTTTAAAGGGCTACAACTCAGTCCAACATGCAATTGCAACTGCCTTTTAAAATCATTTCCAAAAAAAAATGCAGCTAAAAATTGTGTAATGCTCAATGCTAAACATGTAAAAATGCAAAAGATAAAAAGTTCACCGAATAAACACTGTATATTCTTTTCCTTTCAAGATGTCGGTATAGGATGATATCAGAGGTGGAGTCCTCGAGGACGTCCTTGGCCTCGAGGACACATTTTGAGGTTCTTGGCCTTGGCCTCAAAGCCTCAAGTCCTCGAAAATTGCCCTGTCCTCAGCTCAAAGACAGCACTATTTTTTGAACCGTTGAAATTTTGTTGGAAAACGCCAGAAACCTCGCGGAAAATTTGCGAATACCTTTTTTGTTTTCCTCAATTGGAGCATAGGCGTAGCCAAAGGGGGGGGGAGGGGGAACGAGGAAACTCACCCCCCCAATTGAAATTTCACAAATGACAAAAATGTGCCAATAAAGCCTACTGTTTTTTCAGTTTCAGTTTCTTTTTAGCATTTTTTTGCTTGCAACAGTAAATAACAAGAATATGGAAGACCAGGTGCCCCGGGCCCCCTTCAATTCAATTTTTTCAGCCAATTTAAACGAATAACCTGGAAGAAATGGACAGTTTTTCCCCTAATAGTAGCTATCTCAGACCCTCATATAGCATTTTTATGAACTTAATGCTTTAACCAGGGTCGGATTTACCATAATATGGCGCAGTACCAGCTGGTGGCCCCACCCTAAAATCGTAAGACTTTTGTTTGGTCTTGCCTAAGAAAGATCTTGCAAAAATCCCCAAAGTGCCAGGGGCCCAGGGTGATATAAATCTAGCCCGGCAATAACATGGTTAATAGGCGTAACCATCTATTGTACCGTTTTTCAATAACAATTCAGTAATTCACCTCAAACAATTCAGTTTTTACACACAAAATACTTTAAAAAAATTAGCCATGGAAAATGCTGATTGAACAAATCATTGACTTTAATTGAGGGGCCTCGGCCTCCTGGCCGAACATACACTTCTATAACTGATTATTTTCTTGACAAAATAAAAATCTCTCAGGAAAATCTTTGAGTGGATTATTATTTACTGCTAAAATGTAGCCAGAGACAAAGCACTTTACTTCTTCCTACCTGGACCAAATCACTTACAGTTAAAATTTAACTCAAGAATGCAAGATGTCAAACGTGTTTTGGACTTAAATTGCAAGTAAAAGGAGAGCATCAAACAAATTATTTTTTTCGATTGGCTTTCAAATTTCAAAAATTTAGTGCTTTCAAATAGCTCTGAACACGTGCGAAATGTGATACAATGGCATTAAAATAGCTTTTTTTTTTTAAATACATAGGCAATAAAATACCCCCAAAGCCTCCGGCGGCTGGGGGCCTTGCCCCCAGACCCCCGTCTGTGATACATTTGAGTTACACAAGCTTTCTCAACATGTCTCCAAAGATAGATATTTGCACTGTTCAACTATTAGTTTGGCCCCTCTCTCTTTACAAAATCGTGGTTAAGTGCCGATAGGCAACGATTTCAGATCTTCTATCCTGCGATATCTTTGTCCCACAAAAAGTTCCTTGTTTGAAAATTTTTAATGATGTCATTGCATGTGATTTGTCGTTTGGGCCCTTTAATCAAAAGTTCTGGCTACACCAAAAAGTTGGAGACTGCCTGAAAAACTTTTTTGAAGACCTTTTTTTTGGAGAACACTTACGGCTCTGTCCTTGGTCCTTGGCCTCGAGAGGGTCTGTCCTTGGAAAGGCTGTCTTTGGCCTTGAGCCTTGTGCCCTCGACTCTACCTCTGGATGATATGCCTACGGCCAGTAACAAGTCATGTAACACTGAAAGAGAATTTTTTTTAAAAACTACTTCGTACCAGCACCAGATATATCTAGGTAAAAAGTAATGAAAAAATAGTCAATGAATGATGAAGCTCCTAAACTCTTAATAAGATCCTTTTACTTATTTTTTATGATATTGATGTTTCATACAAATTCAAAGATGCAATGACGTTGTTGTTACACCACGGCTCCACAGGCCTTGCTGAGGGAGCTATCAAGAAATATTTACACCAATTAAGCCCGAAAGAATATTAGGTATATATAACAGCTATGTAGGGAAACCAACTCGTTTTTTGTTTAAGTCATTGCCCCAAACAAGAGTAATACCGGTAATAGTTGAGATATCTTGGAGCTAAAAGAAGTGTAGAAATTATAAATTTTAAAATGCCTAAGTTTTCCTGCAACGATAAAATCAAACACCAAAAAATAAATTGGAGACTCTATACTTCAAGAATAGCTGAGAAGCAGTTATGTGATAACCACATGAAGAGCTAGCTCATAGGACAGACTTCGACTTAACATATCAACTGACGATATGGCAAAAAAATCATGATAATAATCACTTTGCTGGTCCATCTACATGAAAACGTTTTAATATAGTCAATTCTGAGGGTTTCCCCATCATTTTGGTCCGATTTATCTCAGCCTTTACCTATCCCCTCTAAATGAAAACACCAACCCAGTTCCAGTCATCTACAACGCATAAATGCTGGTTTTCAGTCGAAATAGCGATTGGAAACAAGTAAACTTCATTGCATCAGTGTTTTTTGATGTTTGACATCACATCCAGCAACTTGTGGAAATCCCTTTTTTCTTCTGTAAATAGCTTATTTTCTGTTGAAGATACACCATTTTTATCTATTGAACACTGATAGCAAATCATGTACGAGTATTCTGCGTCGTTTGATGTAAATATCAAGGTTCCACGATGTATAGGTTTTGAGAAAACGTACAAGTCGAAAAATGACGTAAAAAATGGTGTCCTGAACCCTCAATATAATGTCATAATCAAAGTAATATCAAATTCGTAACCAGCTGCAAAAACTCCACCAGAAATTTGCTCAGCTGCTATGAAATTTAAAAGTGGTTTAATTTTGAAACTTCCTAATATGCATATAATTCTTTTATGAAACCTGTTAGCACGCTTCAACAAGCGATCAAATTTTATTGCTTACTTGCGGCGATTTTTTTAACTTTTGTACTAATGTGTAAGTTATATTTTAACTTTTAAAACACCCCCTCTTAAGCGACATAAGTGTTTACAATAACACAAAAATGCATTACAAGAAGAAATCAAATAACAGCAACCCCCCCCAACAAAAAAAACGGAAATAACAAACAAAAAATCCAAAACTTTCCAGAAACAAATTTAACCCTGAAAAATAATGTAATCTTTGTTTATGAGTCCTTTTGCAATCTGTCACCATGCTATCTGCACCGAGGAACACCAACTGCACGGAACTTTCCATTGACGACACTGCAATGTAAATAATACCTTTTACAATGCAACCAAAATACATTTCAACATCCAAAGATCCACTAGAAACAATGTTCAGCATACGAGACCAAAAATTACCTTTAAAACATGACATGACTGGAATTTCAAATAATGTGTTGGAAAATTGCTTTTTTTTCAACTCAAAACATTGAAAAAAATAAAACGATGAAGCCTCAGAGCGGCCCCCAAACCAACCAGCCATGGTTGACTAAGCAAAACACTGCACCTGCTTAACCATAACTATTTTATTATTGAAAAATGATTTGGATAATTCAACGGACTTGGAAATCTTGTCAGTTTTTTTTTTTGTCTGATATGGTTAAGCAATTGCAGTGTTTTGCTTAGCCATATCAGACAAAAAAAAAAAAAAACTGACAAGATTTCCAAGTCCGTTGAATTATCCAAATCATTTTTCAATAATAATTTAATTGCAATGTTTTGACATTTACAGATCAGACTTTTAATGTTTAGACGTTTAATTTGTTTCTGTTACTAAAGTTCAATATTTTACAAAGGCATTTAAGAGTTTACCAGTATAAAAAAAATGAACAAAATCTATGATAACATCACTTACTGTAACTAAACTGCATTTCATAGGCGTAGCCAGGGGGCCCGGAACCCTCCCAATTGCAATGCCAATCATGATAAATCTGTGGCGAAAGAGACTAATTTTCCTTCAGTTGCATTAATTTTTTGATTCCTACCTGACTTCAATCCGTGAAGACCTTTTTTGGTCTTCACCTGATTTTCGGGACAAAATCGACCCTTTGGTATGTGAAGATCTTTTTTTTTGGTTTTATTGTTTTGTTCTTCGCTTAAAGGTTGTAACTTGGGCTCCCCCAATCCTGAATTGGTCTCAAACAAAATTTCGGTCCCCCACAATCAAAAATCCTAAATCGGACTGTGAAAACTTTTTTGTTCTTCACCTATGTGATTTGTGGTTTGCCCTCCCCCCCAATCAAAAATCTTGGCTACACCTATGCTACATTTTGATAGGAAAAGATTCAATGCAAGCAGCAATTTTATTTGGCTATGTTCTAAGATGCAACATGTATAAACAAATAAACATTATGAATATTACAAAACCAAAACTTTCTTTATATACCAGCTTGATGACGAAGCATTTAAGAAGTTGTCAAGTCTCATCTCCACATCATTCACCCACAAAAAAAACTTCCTTTCCAGGAATTCCTCCGCAGTAACAAGTCGTTGGCAACACTGTAAATGATTAAAGTTTGAAACGAGTTCTTAGAAATGAACCTTACTTCATTTTTAACAAGGACTGCACCCAGCATTCCAGCAACCTTGCTCTCAAAATTTCGCTTAAATTTTTTCAACAATGCAGAAACTTCATAGCACAATTAAAAATAATAAAAGCAATTCAAAATGTCCCTACAGGTATGGCCAATGCCAATCTAGCAGTTCGGCAACCGGGAAACATATACAAATCTAAAAGTTTTGTTACCTCTAACATTAACTCTTTAGACTAAACCTAACCTTCAATCAAACGCAAATCCTAAATTCAGATTCAACACTGACCCTGAAAAAACTTAATAAAAAATGCCACCATTCCTCATCTTCATTTCATCACACTCAAACAAAACAAAAAACTCCCTTTATGTGGCTGCAAAGCCCGCCAATACATTTTCCAAATATGTGCAAATCGTCAATGCCCAATTAAAACGCCAGCCCACTTATGAAATCAGCTTAATGACCACATTTAACCTCCATCCAATTGTGCAAGACCACAACCCACTTTATCCAATTCTTTTCTACGTCAACTTTAACAACTCTCAACCAATACCTAAGACTTAACAAAAAAATTAATTTTTGAAGTTTCAAACGACCACATCTCATCAATAAACCCTGAAAATACCACATTAGCCAGAGAGAGCAACTTAGCAGCAATGTCAAACATAACAAAGAATTTTGCTTGCACAATCGTTAACCAAACAAACCTTGTCAATTACCTAACACCAAAAGCAAACATCCCAAACAAACAGCCCTCCAGATTCACCCCTAAAACCTAATTTTATTCAAACAATAGCATACTACCATCAACCAAATCTTTAAGATCCAGAAAAGTTAGTAAGTAACACAATAACTAAATTACAAGCTTTTGGAACACCTGCCCAGCAGCTATATCAGTATTCTCTCGTACATTTTGGTGGGTCTGCATTAGGCCATACCAAATGTTGGTGACTTCCTTCAATTTCCTGGGAACTCTCGCAAAAGTTGTGGTTCTACCACCAATTCAATTAACCACCAAAAGTTTTTGATTAAACTTTTATTTTACACCTCCTCAAAATACGTTTCTATCGCAACTGGACAAAAATAAAAATGGCCATAACTTCGCACTGCTCATGCTAGATGCAAAATTTTTTTTCTAAAGATACAGAATACCCAAGTTCCTATTTTTCCTCAATACATTATATTAGTCTAACTGCTCAATTTTTAAAGTAAGATCAAGAAAACAGGTTTTTTTACTAATTTTATTGAGTTTTCTGTGATATATCTCATTGCATAGAAGCGTTATGGAATTTGTGTAGATGGTAACTTTATATTAGCTATACTGTCATTGTAGAGTAATTGCTGTATTAGAACATGTTAATTGATTTTCACACCGTTCACAGATAGGATACCAAGAACTGTAAGTGTTGAAAAGCGCAAGATCACTACGACAGAATTTAATGTATCAACTAATTTATAATCACTGACTGCATTCTTGCTATTTTCACATCTTAATTCTTTGCGATTGTTCTAAACAGGCAGAGTATTTTGGCTTTGGACAATAACATGCTTGTTACGCCTACGTTTAGCAATTACTGAATAGGTATAGTATAGTATGCTCCAAAGCCAACATGCTATTGGTAGGCATCATGCTACTATTTAGGAAAACAAACTAATTCTCTTTGCTGAAAAAATGTTCAAAATTTTAGTAAGATTTGGCTGCTTTCTGCCCACTAAGAAACAAAATAATTCAGCATGTTCTGCTGAGAAGTCTGCTTCCAAAGTGCAGGATTCATGGATAAAAATTGATTTTGGCTTGGCATCACATAATACAAACCATGCTTAACTAAAATCTTTGGAAAACCAGGCAAACTCAAGAGTCAAAACAACTGTGTCTAGAAAGCTGTACACAAATATATTGTGCTGCATCTGCAAAGTTTAAACTAAAAGCAATGTGTATCAAGTAACTTGACATCAGTAGAAGACTTCTAATGCTTACAACAATAAAAGCCTAAAAGGACATCATCATGAAAAAGGATGTGAAAACCAAAAAATTTCTGAAGAGATTAGTTCACTAGTGGAGAGTAGAAAAAAGGAATAAATGTTTAACAGCAAAAAGATCTAAAGCCAAAAGTATAAATACTAGAAATAAAACTAATATTGTTATCAGCACTTACGTAAAACGATGAAGAAAACTTTGAATTGACTTGTCCAAGTCAGCCAGCATCCAAGAGCAGAACGAAGAGCTTCAACAGTATTAGTGGTTGCTAAAAGTGTAACAATTAAAGAGTCCGAAATAGATTGCTGTTAAACCTTCTTCTAGATAGAGCATTGAGACTTTTTTGTTTTAGTGCATTGGAATTGTAAAATGCTTCAAGATTCGCAATACATCATCAAGAGTGTTGAACATGAATCAATTACCCTTTAATCCAATAATATTTCAATCACATACACGATAAGCTGACTTCATTTTCATCACAAAGCAATACTAAACCCCTTAATAATTTTAGATTAATTGCAAGCTGTTTATCAAACTTATTTAAGATTTTCAGATATATCCCAATGTATTGCATAGGGTGGATTAGAAATTGTGCAATGTACACAAAAAATATGTGGTGAGTGATGTTAAACACTCCAAAATCAACAGGGTAAGATATCTTTTCTCTTTCTTGGGCATAGAATACGTGTTCTTTTATAGAGTAATGAAACATTGTTTGCGTTTGTCAGTTCAATCAACTTATCAGGACTGCTTTAAATGCTTTGGTGCAGGACTTAGGGCCTACCCTGTATTTGTCTTCAGTAATCTAGAGTTCTGATTTACTTACGTTTCTGAAAAACAATCCAGTGCATGGTATGCACCAGGGGATTCCAAAATTTTTTGATTAAACCCTGATATAGTATTAGTCAAAATCATGCTTTAAGCACCATCCCTTTACTCTAAACGCAGTCTTTTCAGCAACACCTGTTGCTTTTGATTAGCGTTTTCTTTTCTTTTTGAAGTGTAGCATGCTAACTTTTAGAATTTATGAGCAGTTGAGCAAGTCTTTAACTGCAAAGAAATTCGTACTGAGAAATGCAGTTCTGTCAAAATCATTTTCTTTTGTGGGCAGAGAGCAGCCAAATTTTTATTGACATTTCAACATTTTTCAAAGTCAACAGAAATAACATGTAAAAATAACAGAATGCAGCAGTGATTGATAATAAGTTAAACATTCGATATTAAATGTGTTACCAAGGAAATGCATTTTGAGAAGGCGTAAAACAAAAATTTAATTAAAAACTTTTGGTGGTAAATTGAATTCACTTAAAATAATTTAAAACCAAGCACTACTACAGCCTTTGGCTCTATGTCAAATGTCCATCAAACACTTTGGAAACTGAGAAAACAGAGAACAAGTGCAAACTTTTCAACTAAATGAATTTGGGTTAACAGGTTAACGTTATATTGGACCAGAATTAATAAAAAAAAAACTCAAAACAAAAGCCTAACAAAACAATAAAAAGTTACATAAAAAAAATTGATTCTCATCACACACTCTAAACTGATTTTGTTAAAAAAATGCCATTCCTCTGGGGCATAGAGAAAGACGACATATCTGGAAGCTGGCAACATACTACCAACTACTGCATTAGTAAAAGCATCAGCAGAAAAAGGCCAATGATAGGAAATAGGAAAGCTTTATTTCACTGGAAATTTTCATCTAGTTTTTTATTAATTCTGACTCAAATCTAACCTAAACTCAAATGCTTACTCTAAAACTATTCCCTAATCCAACCCCAACCCTAATGTTAACCCCTAAAAAAGCAACTGAAAAAAGTGCGGATGAATATTTTTCATTCTCATTTTATTCTCTTTGACTTGAAAATTTGCGGTTAAATAGTCACTATCTAGGAAATAACTATTGATTCAATGTCATTGCCACAACTGTATTGCCTAAACCCTTACTGGTATTTAATGCAAAAGTTATTTAAAGAAACAAGATCATGGGCAACAGTTCTAACAACTCAACTAGGTGTTTTAAACATGCATTGCAGGGTTGGGATTGCCATTCCGGTACCACTACATACTTGTGGCTTACTAGCCAACTGTATACCTGTTCAAGGCAATTTGGCGATATTATACTGTATACCATTATACTCACTTGGTTAGTAACCTCCAACTATTTTCTCAATTTGTTTGTTTATTAGACAGCAGTTGCCAGTATCGAGTACCTAACAGCATCAGGCATTACTGTCAGTGCCAGGCCTATGAGTCATATTATTGCACGTAAGGAACAGCTTATGCTCTTATCAACAGCATTATGCTAGCCTACCTTTTCCATCATTCCACTTCCAGTCAGCAGTGTGGCCAAAGAGTAAAGCCATGTTTTTTTTTATGACGATCCTGCTTGCATGATCTGGGGTTGCAAAATACAACTTAGTATGGTAATATTTTGGCACTACTGGGAAAATGGACACTTTGAACAAAATTTCAAGTCATTGCACAAACACTACCAATACGTATGTAACAGCATTTTCACCAGGCGTATTAGTCAACATCTTACAATCATAATCTTGGTTCTACAATCAATAACATTAACATTACACCTAGGCTATCCTAGTAGGTACCGTATGTGACAATACACCTACATATATACCAGTAGGCTATATTACCATCATGTTTAGCCTATAGCCAACTAAAAAGATTCATTTATTGACACTCTAATAGGCCACAAACTTTTCTAAGTCTGAAGTAGGTAGTTAAATAGGTTATCCCATCCTAAAAACCAACTTTACTGTGAATATTGCAGTATATAAAAAGGCAGTGGCTATTTTGCCTCTGGAGGCAAAATAGCCCCATGTTATTTTGCCATTTGGAGGCAAAATAGTCCTTACGGCTGTTTTGCTGCAAGTGCCAAAATAGCCCTAAGCCTAACCCTAACCTTAATCCCAACCCTAGCCCTAACCCAAACAGAGGAAAAACATTATTTTGCCTCTAGAGGCAAAATAGCCACTTCCATTGAGGTGCTAAAAACTTGAAAAGTTTTTTTAAACAGCCTTAAAATGAAAAGCCCTAATTTCTCTAACTCAGAGCTTGCATAAAAACTTTTACAATTATTTCATCAAACTACCGTACATAAACTTATGAAAGAACTTTCAAAGACAAAGTTTGCAATGGTGTTAATGAAAAAATTCAACACCATTTCGTCATAAGTACCGAATTTTTTGTATATTTTTAGCTCATTTTGACTTTTGCATAACTGAATCTTCTCTCAGGAATATTACTACCGTATAAACTTCATAACAAAATTTTTCATAATATCCTTTCATGACAAAATACCGCTAGTGTTCATTTTTGTCATGAACATCACATGTAAAAACCTTGCCTGTACCACAACAAACAAAGCGAGCTAATAATCAAGCGGAGTACGGTACTGGAGTAGCCAGAAAAAATTGAGGAGCTTTTTTATTTTACAATTCCATTCCTATGTTGTACAAACCCTAAAGTTTTAAACTGAAAAAAGGAAATTTTGGGGAGATTGGTGCAATGCAACCCCACAAAAATTATTATCTTATGCTTTTGTCTATATTTAACTATCCTGAAACTGATGTTGGCATGCCTTGATTAATAATGATCATTACAAATGTTTGGATTTTGAAAAACCCATTCAGGGAATATTCCCCAATTGTGATTTCCAAAATTTTACCAACAATTTACTTTTTATTTTATTAATCTATTCTGAAAATTTGATCAACTAAAGTTGAGTAAAAAAATTTTTCCGAATTTTGTATGATGCATTTCAACCATTTTCCCCCATCGCAGCCCCCCCAATTTTTAATATGTTTTGGTCACCACCAATATCCACCAAATCTGGTAATTTGACCTATCTACGTTGAACAATTCAAAAGTTCAAAATTTTTCAGCTCCCATTTTAGGGGGAACCCCTGGACGTGACACCCCCATGTTCAGGCACACACCAGTTTGTTTCGAACTCTATACCACTCCATGATATCATCCATCTGCGTTCGTGGTTTAAAAGGAGATAATGATAGAAGAAAAACAAAGAAAAAAGGAAAAAAATAAGGAAAAATTATATCCAATAAGGAATAAATGAACATGACCAATACAAAGATACTGATTAGTGTTTTAAAAAACCACAAATTTTTTTCAAAGAATATCACTACTTACTGAGATATACCAGTTCAAAATTTACCACTTTTTGACCATTTTCCGCTTCAGAAATTTTGGTCACATGACTGGTAGCCCTCAAACTTGGTATGCTGTTTATCTGTATATAATTTATACTGTATATAATTTATATATAATTTATACACTGTTTATCACTAACCATGTTGTGTCCAGATTTCAACTTTTCACGTTCAGCGTTTTTTGTTAAAAGCAAAATAAAAAAATTTTCTGCTCAAAAACAGCCGTTTTTTGTTGGTTTTAGGTTTGCTAAATCATTATTACGTGATCTTTGACCCCCAAAATTGGCATGCATGATGCTTGGTAAAATTGTAATGTTGTGTACAAATTTCAGCTTTTCACATTTTGCCGTTTTTGACTTACCATAAAATTAAAAAAAATTTAATGCTTATCTATCAAAATGGCCGAGTAAAAACATAGAAACTACGCGCGCGCGCGAAGTCCTAATAAGTGCCTGAAATACTGATAACAAATTGCAGCTCGCTGAAGTTGAATTCCAAATAAACTTTAAAAAAACTTTTCCTACAAACTCGACGAAGATGCTTTAGTACATTCGCTACTATTTTATGGTACAATAACACAGGTAGCCATGTATCTTGCTTGTATGCAAAAATTAAAATTCGTACAAAATCAAAGGAAAAGAGGCATTGTTGGTAGTCATTTCCGAGATTCAGTAAAATCCTATTACTCACAATTTTTAGATTTTGCAAACTGGTGGCTTTTTCAAATTTAACATGATTGCTAATAGGGCAGATCCAGAGAATCAAACCTAGACCGAAGAAGTACAAAATGACGATTTTATGAAGAGTGTTCATTAATGATGAAACAATAATACGGCGCTGCGCATTTGTTTTTAATCTTTTGTACAATGACTTCATGTTGTGTAGCAAAGTTTAAAGCAGAGTTGTTGTGCTTTTTCTTTAGTTTTCAATTCTCTAACCTACTTCTTTTTTTCAAAAACTATTGATGGTCTTTTGAGATCAAAATCGATTTTATCCTTTTATGAAATTTTAAACAAATTTTAGCACTTTTAAAGAATTATTGATTGATTTTGGAAATGTTCTCCATTGTTCAAATTTGAAGTAGCTAAATTTGTGAATTGTTTTTTATACAACAAAACTAAAATTACATTTCATAATTGTTTTTGTAAAACCATTAATCGTTCTAGTCAAACTATGAGGCAGTCGGCTGACTGACAGCAATTTACACATTCTTTGTTTCTGCACAAAGTAAATGACAGAGGTGTGTTTAGTATCAGGGAGTCAAAATTTAGAATTGCATTCCTGCAGATATTGTCTTATTCTTGTACAAAAAGTTCAAGTTTTGTTACAAAACTTTCTCATCCAGTTTACATGTTTCGCTTCATGTTATCAACAGTTGTCTGTGTAATGTAAAGATGCAGTACATGCTCACGACTGGCCATAGACTTTGAAATCTTGAAAATGTTGTACTTCTAAGACAAAGTAATTAAAAACTTCCATGATATTAGCATGAATTTCCTCTCTGATAAAGAGAGTGGTTACTTCACTCGATGACCATAAGGTTCTTAGCATGTTTCCTGCTGCCATCGTAAACAAATGCCGATTTATTTATACTTTGTGCTGTTACCAAGTGATTAAATAAAAATATCTAGTTTTGTCTGCTCTTGAAGACCAGACATACCTGGTATTTGACTGGAGAGCTTGTTCTCTTAGCCCCGTTGGATAAGGAACTTCTTTTGGCATAAAGTGACTCCAAATGCTGACAGAAAGTCATGAAAAAGATTTGGTGCAAAATTTCGGAAGCTGTTTATGCCAAAAATAACTTCAAAAAAAATTTGTGTGAGGTTATGCCATGGCAAAGGATACTATCTACAGCCTGCAAGTGTGCAATGACTCCACAGTAAGAGGGATCAAGCTGGTTACTGATTTTCTTCACCTGCAGTATTAGGAAGAAAATCTATAAAATTGTGTATTCGTTGTGGAAGGTAATCTTAGAAAAAACCATAACCTAGGGAAACGTCCTTTCCAATTTGTTTAATGTGGTGCTTCTGCATTGTTGCTGAGTAATTTTTCCCTTTAAAATATAAAAAGAATGTGTTGCCTTGCCAGTCAAATCAGTTCAGTTGAAAAAAAGTTAGCTCAAATTGATTGTAGTTCGAAATCGAGTAACTCATAGTGACCAACTCTTAAACATTATAGCAATATTGTTAATTTCAATCAATTTTAGATTACAACAGCGCAATATCTAACATACTCAAATAGTAACTAAATGCCTACAATCAAACATCAAAATACAATTTTGCAACTTTGCAGTGGACAGTATGCACAAATTCAGCATCAAAAGACTGTATATTTGATATATTCAACTTTAATTTCCACCACTTGGTGGCTGCAATGTTTCTTAAATGTGCAATAAAATAGCAATATCTCTGGATAAGATGTCTCAATTTCATTTAACTTTTTAAAAAAAGATAGAGACTAACATGGGGCATCTTTTAAAAACATGTCCACTAACACAACTTGTCCATATCGCCCTCTAGTGGCAAAAATTCAGTTTTTTTGAAAAGTGGGCCTCAAAATCGTCCTGATGGGGGAGAAAACATTGATGAAAATTTTTGAATTTTGGCATTCATTGATCAAACTGCATTACCAAAAATAGTTCAGGTTAAACAAACTAGGTTTTTATTTTTAGGAGGTGCTTGCAACACCCTACTGTATACCTGTTTACCTCACACTGTGGAGGCTTCACACTGTCTCTTTAATTGTTGAATGTCAAGCAGGAGAGCAATGAATGCCAAGTTTTATAGTTTTTGGTTTGACCTCATTGGGTATCGAACCCTCATCTACTTCTTCAGTGGCAGACGCTGTATCCAATCAACCACTGATCGTTGTTTGTGTATGCTGATCTGAACAAGTTACTTCTACCACAATTATGTTAAATTTTTAGCAAGTATATCCAGTACGTAAATTGTAGGGGGGACGCATAGAGTTAGCATCCTCCCATTAAAATTTAGCTTCCCCCCTCGAGATTTTAGCGTCCCCCCCCCATCAAAAGAGAACATCCTGGACGTTTAGATGAGGAATAGGCTCATAATTCCAATAGACCCCAAAGTGTGGCCAGAGACATTACGGTGAAGACCTTTTTTTTGGTCTTCATTCGAATTCGGGAGCAAAATGCATACCTGAAGACGAAAATCTTGAAGTACTCCTGAATTAGGGGCTAAATTTTCAACAAATTGCTACAGCATTCAGAATGCTTCTGGTTGTGGCTGCGAAAGCGTCCCCCCATGCAATATTTTACAAAAATAATCAAACTGGCTGGTTAGTAGTGTTTATTAGATCAATGTTCCCTTTTTGACTTACCAGTGACCCAAACTTTTTTGAAACAACTGTGCCCAAAGCTATCAAAAGACGTTTATTTGCACTGAATTTCGTACCATCTGGTATTAAAAAGGCTAAATGTCATTTTTCGGCTAACTTGTTGACTTTTCGAAAGCTATGTTTGTTGGCAAAAATTATTTGCCGTGTTCCGACGAATCGCTAATTTGCTGACAAAAATTGGCTTAGTGGGGGCACTGATTTAGATGTGAATACTGAAGTATATGGTTGATCATCAGTGGCTCAAGTTTGTAGTTTGCCAAAAACAAACAGTTAAGATAAAAAATTATTTGCAATTCTTTTTATTGAAATATATTTTTGCGAGTGACTATTTCGCAGGAAAGTTTTGATAAAAAGGCTCACTGGCTGATTGTGTATTTATGTCATAAAGGCAAAGTATGCCCGTTACTTTTTTTTTTTTATTAGTAATGCTCAGTTAATCAATCACATAGGTCATCGTACTTGTGGCGATAGATTTCGCTAACGTAGATTAATTTGTGGCCTTTTCTCTTAAGGAGAGTAAAATAAAAATAAATATTCATCCGCTCATTTTTCATTTGCTTTTTAAACCAGATTTGTAAGGGTTAGGTTTTGAGCTAGGGTTTGGGTTATGGTTAGATTTGAGGTTAGTTTTGTGGTAAGAAAATTGAGTATAGGCTAGGTTTGAATCAGATTTCATAAAAAATTGTCTAGAAATTTCTAGTGAAATAAAGCCTATTTTAAAAAACCGATCAGTGGTCGAGTGGATAGAGCGTCTGCTACTGAAGCGGTAGACTCGGGTTCGATTCCCGGTCGGGTCAAACCAAAGACTATAAAAATTGGTATTCACAGCTTCCCTGCTTGACGTTCAGCAATTAAAGGGACAGTGTGAAGCCTCCACCGTGTGTGGTAGACAGGTGGGCAGGTGGCAGCTTGACTCGAAGACCGAAAGGTCCCTTCGCTGTCTCCTGGCCAAGACAACTTGGTGAATAAAATGTAATTACAATTACAATTACAATTTTTAAAGATAAAAAAATAATTTGCGTTTTTTTAGTTTGCAAATCTTTTTATTGAAATATGTTTTTATGGATGGACTTCGTACATTGTACAGTCTTTTTGTTTATGGCATAACGTTGAATAATCCATATTCTTGCTCCACTGCAGTGTTACGTTTGAAAATAATGATATTGAAACAATAAGCATGATTAAAAATTGTCTGAAACTACAAGGCTAATTTGTAACATTTTAGAGCTGTGTTTCTTGTTTGTGGTTTTGCTGAGTCAGCTGAGCCAAAAACAACATTTTTTGTAGGGATTAACTGTTTCACCAAAAAATTAAAGAGAATAAAATGAAATGAGGATTGTTTATCCTGCGTTTTTAATGCATGTTTTTTCAAGGGTTAAAATTAAGGTTTGAGTTACAGTTAGATTTTGGGTTTGTTTTTGCGTAGCAATTTGAGTTTGGGTTGGATTTGGGTCAGAATTAATGAAAAGTGCATAAAAATTTCCTGCGACATAGTCTAGTTCTGTTTTTTGTAATAGCCGGTGAAAACATTAAAACGAGTCAGCTTGCTTTCGCTGTCCATAAATCGTTGACAGCCTGATATGCTGATAAAATTGGCTTAATGGTTTGTTAAACAAGTGTTAAAGGCATAAAGACTACTTCTTTACAGTTGTATTTCTTCATGTTTAGGATGTTGTTTAAACTTTCCTGTTTTCTGTATGGTAATTTAATTTTAAAAATATGAATAAGCATGATAGATTTTATGATGACGCTTGTTCAGAAGCTCGTGATGTAATTAATAGTTGGATGAATGACAAGCTTCGAGATGAACTTGAAGTTGACGCAGATGATGGAAACTGGCACGAAGACAGTGACACTTTCTTAAACCGATTTCTCACTCCGCATAGCAGCAAGATGAAGACTAAAGAACCAGAAATTAACTTTTATGGAGATGATGAATCTGCCGCTGTGAACCACTGGATGGCAAACGTGCACTTAAAGTTGAATTCTTACACCCTTTCAGAGTATGAAGCCTCGGAAAAGAAAAAGAAGCCGATTGTGCCTAAAGATCCTCGTTTAGCTATGGAAGTACGGCAGCAGAAAGTCAAAGAGGCCAGAGCAAAACGAGAAGAAAAAGCAAAATTACGACTTCAGCGTCATATGGAACAAAAGCAAAATGAAGCGATTGCAAGGGAAATTGTAAAGCAAGAAGCAATTGAAAAAGCACAGAAAGAAAAAATGGAAGAAGAAGCAATTCAGAGAGAAATGGTAAAAATTCGCAAACAAATGCTTGATTTGAAAAAGAAGCATCAAGTAGAAGTAAAATCGCTATCAGTTCCTCAAGCATCAGCAAACAATGCTCTTGCACAATCCTCAATCAAAAAAACACGAAACTCTGTTCGCGTTTCAAAAGAAAAAACCACGCAAAATTTGATCGCTGAAGATGCTGAAAAAGTGGACTTACAATTGAAGCAAAGGATGGAAAATATAAAGAAATTCAACGTATTTCAGCAGCAAAAATTGGTTAGAAAATGCTTTCACCATTGGATTAAGATTGTTTTGTCCAAACGGGCTGCTATGGGACAAGCTAAAGCATTAGCTGATTGGCGTTTAATGTTGGCTACGTGGTCATCTTGGAGAAAATACTATTTTGAACAAGCAGCACAAAAAGATGCTCAAAAACACGAAGAAACTGTTAAACAAATGAAAGTGTTTGCACACGTTGCTAGCATTAAGTATAGGCAACGAGTTATGAGAAAGTGCTTTTTGAGTTGGCAAAAGTTCGTAAAAATGGAACAGTTTGCTAAAGAATTGCTAAAAGAACAAGAAGACACTAAAAAGAAAATGGATGCCCTTTTAGGACTTGTCCAAAGAAAGTCTGTTTCTACCAACTGTGGTCTAGTTTTGCAAACTGTGGAAGATGAAGAAATTTTTGCTGAGGACACAATCCCTTCACCAAAACACGAAAAGCTTATAAACCAAATCCACAGCAGAGCTATTTCCTCAAAGCAGAATCTTCCAAAGCATGCTTGGCAAATTCGCAAAAGTGACGTTCAAAAACTTACTACAAAACAAATTGAAAATATGGGAGGCCACACTGCATCCCCACATGACCTAACTCGAGTCAATAAATTGGGATCAGAGAATGTTAAAACTTCCAACCACAATGATAGAATGAAAGCGTCGAAGAGTCTAATCGCCCGGCAAAGAGAAATGATCACAAAACAAAAGCAAGTCATAGATGAACAACAGCGACTTCTTCAAGACAAAAACAGCTCCGAGAGCAATAGTGTTTCATCACCACGCTCTACCTCTTCTACTGCTTCTACAAAGGTGAGAAGTTTCCAGCCGCCTAAACGTCCAAAATCACTTGTTGCCATGGAAAAGCGAGCCGAAGAACGACTGAGAAGGAGGGAGAAGCTGGAGGAGAGAAAAAGGCTAGCTGAAATAGATAGAATTGAAAAACTTCGCCAAGAAGAGATAGAAGAAAAAAAGAGAGAAGAAGAGGAAAAAAAGAAAAAACAAGAAGAGATAAAAAGACTCAAACAACTTGAAATTGAAAAAGAATTGGAGCGAAAAGCTTTCATTGCTAAAATGCACCAACTTAGACTCAAAGCTGAAGAACACCACAAACGAACTATTTTGCGAAAATACGGCCTAACGCCTTTGCTGAACACAAAGAAAAAAGCAGAAGAAAAAATGGCAGTCGCTCATTTCCACTTTGAAACCAAGTTATGTCGAAAGGTTTTAATAACCTGGTATAAATTTTTAAAGCAGGATAGGGAGTTTCAAGAAACACGAGCACAGCAACTGTTCAAAGACATATTGAAACGACGTTGCTTTTGTAATTGGCTGAAATACGGTGAAGCGATGTCCATTTTGGAGGCTAAGGCTGATATCCATTACGACCGAAAATTACTCAGTTCGTATTTAACGAAATGGGAGAATTATGTAATAGATGAAAGACTTTCTTACTTTTCTAAGGAGGAGCTAGCAGAAGAGCACAACACAAGACGTCTCTTAAGAAGAGGCTTTAAAATCTTTTACGCTTATAAGCAAAACATCAAACGTGAGCAGATTCGTAGCCAAAGAGTTGCAAATATGAGGAAAAAAGTAGCTCAACTTCTTCCTGACTTTGATCCAGAAATTTCGCAAGACGCATTTTGATTCTAAAATTCAGCAAAATTGATTTAAATGTGTTCCGTAGCTTCATGTATATTTTAGCATCTGGTAGTCTGTTAAAAATCAGTTTATGCAGGAAGTGCACTACGTCGCAACTTTTTTCTCTTCAAATGTTCATTTTCAAAATCCGCTCTCAAAAAGAAAAAGTTTTGAACATAAAAAAGGATTAGAGCAACAGAACGGAAAAACGGTGCCAAAAACTGGACATTTGAAACCGATTATTTGAGGCATTAGTGACGAATATCATCTTACTGCGTTTTTTACGAAGTTTAGTTTAGATATATTTTGTATTTTCACTGTTCACTGTGCTTGTATATTTAATATTTTAATGAATCTGTGATTGATATCAGGGTTTCATAAAGTGCTCGACGAGGAAGAGTTACAACAAATGTCAAAGCAGATTACCACAATTTTAAAACATTTGTTGTAGTATTTTTTTATAATATTGTTTGACGTGTGAATAAGGGTTTTATTTGAGGTGATTAATTGATGCATCTTTATCCTCCTTTCACGAAAAAGCGACGGTGACGCTATCCTTTGGATGAATCCGCACTCGCTTAGGAGTTGACCATTTTCCAAGTTTTCCGGTTGACCTTTGACTTCTTCCCTCATAAATTTGCTGCTTGTTCAAAGCCACCAACCAGAGATAATCATCGTAAAGCGTCTTATCCAAGGACGCAACAACGTGACCAGGGTGCGGGTTGAACCCATGATCATGCGATCAGGGTCGTCGTAAAAACGACGCCTTTATCCTCTTGGCCACGCCGCCTTTAGCCTTTGGCCACGCGGCCACACTTCAACAAGAAGTTGTTAACACCGTTACTGTTTTTTGCTACATTGTTTGCACTTTTGCATTGCAAGTACGGTTCATCCTGTTCAATTGTCTCGTATTCCATTTGCTTTGTGGTACTTACCTGCTTCTTTCCGTGGGACATTTTGGGAACAACCTCAACCCACATGTTACCCGAAATTTATTTACAGCCCAAAAAGAACTAGCGACTTTACTGTTTCTTTCTCGCATTTAGAAATTGTTCAACAAGAAGTTTTTAAAGATTTGGGTAGTTTTTGAAGACTATAAGACTAAGTGTCCCATTAAATTGTAATATGGCTCCTTGTTTGTGTAAGTTAATTGTATTGAAGCTACTGCATTTTTACATGTCTAGTTGATGGTAAAACTATTTTGCCGACATGTAAAACGAAATAATAATTAATAGCCCAACGCATATTATTTGATATTTTTTTGCACATGAAAGTAAAATATGTAAATTCACATACGGTACTATTTTACGCTTTATTTACATTGAAAAAGGCATGTTATTGCAGTACAAAGTGCAAGCTTGCAAATTTTGTCACCTTGTTCGCATTTGGTTGTTATTGCGGAGTAATTTTTCAAGTTGGGGCACAAAAGCTTCGTTTTGGACGATTTCTCAAAGTAGACTCACACAAGCTAATTTGTGCTTGTTCTGAATAAGCGTAGTATTTTTGGTTGGGAGAGTGCCAAACTATGCCTGGTTAGGAAAATCCGCCAGTTTCTTCTTTTATTAGGCGTTTGGTATTTCGTGGAATTGAGTATTTATTGATTTTTAGAGAGCTTTACTATCCTCCAGTACCATACATTTTCTTTTTGATCATGTTTTAGCGACTCCTAGAATTTGAGACAGCTGAACGCATAAAAATTTAATGAAACGAAAGCAGATTTTGCTTTCAGATTCAAAACTACTGCATATTATTTTTGTGAGTGTTTCTTCACTCGCTTTCAAAGTAGTTGGCATCCTGCAGTGCATAGCTGATTTATTTAATGTGACTTTAGCGCGAGTTGTCGAATTACTGTAGTAAAAGCTCTGTACCTCTACCCAAATTGCTTGTTTTTTTACAGATCATTGGAAATTATCAACTTTGACGGTTCGCTTGCTCACGAATAATGTTCAGGAATTTGTCTGAGCACTTAATTCAGGTTCAGTTTATGCCGAAAGCCAGAGGTATGCAACGTAATTCAAAAGCACAACCTCCGTAATTGCGAAATTTGCATTGCGCTTTAATTTTTTTCATATTTCGAGACATTGTGGAAGTTGCGTTGCTGACCAATGTCTTTAAAACTTGTTACGATTAATTGTGCCGTGCTTTTAATTTTTTTTTTTTTTCGGTCAGTTGCACAATTTTATGCTTTGAACTAAGTTTGTTTCATTTCAATCGTAACATTGTCAAATTTTGACATTCATCAAATTACTGAATCGCAAAAAAGCAGAATTTGCATTTTGTTTTGTGAATGTAATTGCGGGAGTTAGATTGCGCTTTACTTTGGTTCAAAAAACCCAAAATTCTTATTGAGCATCTTTTGCTGCGCTTTTAGTGGTTAAAAAGATTGTTGTGTGGTGCACTTTTGGCGCTATTGGTTTGTAGGCGCGTAGCCAAAAATCTTTCTGGGGTTTGGGGCGAAGCCAGCGCTCGAAAATTTTGTATTTTTTTGCAAAAATAACTCAATTTTAGACGTATTTTGATAAAAATTAATGCTTTTGAAACGAGGCATAGAAATTAGTGTCCACAGATATGATTAAACTGGTTGCATAAATGGGCTATGTGAGAGGTGGCTGATGGTAAAGTTTTAATTCTCTTATTTGCAAGCTGGTAAATCATAAAATCCTGTAGTTCTGTAGGAGTATAGGTTGGATGGCCTCAATCCTAACTTTAGTCCGGTAGAAATACGACAAAATACATGCAAACCCGGAAAAAATTTATAATAAGCTGAAATTTGGCACGATGACTCAGAACCATGTCCTGCGCCACTAAAGAAAAATCCCCATGTTTTGGACGTGGGATTTCCCCCTTTTTCGGCCTTTAAAGTCTGCCATCTAGTGTCAAGGAGTCTTTGCTATTCAACAGCCAATGCAAAAGTTATGGAAGAGCCAAATTCTAAATCCTAATTGATTTTCAAGTGCAAGTAAAAACAAATTCATTTTAAAATTGATGACGTCATTGTTGGTGACGTCATTGCCAAATTTTAAGTTTTGGAAAAATGACGTATTCTGTAGTGATGGCTCAAATTGTGAATGAGAGTTAGCGTGCCGTTTTGGTTCCAAACCAAAAATTGCTTAAATCAAAGTGATGACGACACAAACGTTTTGATGATGTCATTTGTCACAAGTTTTGATCGTAAATTTGAAAATGATTGTTTGACCAAACGAAACATTGCCACACTTTGAGAATATCAGCATCATTTTGAGGTTCTAAGGCATCTTCGAGTCCTTGCATCGTCCTCCTATATGCAATGGTTCTAGAAAAATAGTAACCAGCGCAATTATATGAAAATTAATACGAATATGCCCCAAGTACGATATACCCGATAAGAACAAAATTTTTACCGTTTTGCAATATCCGGCAATATTAGCTAACGCAAAATACTATGTTAGCATACTTCTACAATCTTTGATACTAAATGTATTCTAGATAGGCCTGGCATCTGAACTAAAGTTATCTGATTAATCTAAATTAATAAGTGATCAAAAACTTACCCAATCAATCAAGGTTCCTGAATGACATCAGAACAAAACTTATTTAATTAATCTATAATAACAACACTAATATTTGACAATTTGCAGCGTTAATAATTTTTTTGTCTTTGCTAATGCTTGCATTTTAAACTAAAATTGCAGATTAACTTTTACTGCGCGAGGGAACTTTTTGATAAGCATTCATAGGCTTTCCTGCTCTTACTGCAAAATGCATTATTTTATTTTAATCCCATATTGGGAGGTTTAAGTTTTATCTGATTGACTACTACCACCGGTGCAGCCAGAAATAATAAAAGGCGAGGGACAAAAGTTTTTGCTATGATTAAAGCATATGCAAATCGAGAAGTTTTTATTTCAGCAAATTGTATCAAACTACTGTACAAGGGTTAAGCGATAACAAGTTGAAGTGCTGCCGTCATTCATGCAGCAGACGCATTAACAAATAAATGAATAAAAAAGAATGGAATTAAAGTGGTTTCACGATTTTACTTTATTTGACAATGCAACAGTTGATAAAAAAGCGCGTTTTTTCACGCAGGCCATAGGAGAAAATCACAGATTGCCTTTATTATTAAAGCAACTTGGCATAATAATATTTTAATTTTCGAATAATTATAATTACATTTTATTCATCAAGTTGCGTTGGTCTATAGACAGCGAAGGGATCTCTCGGTCTTCGACTCAAGCTGCCGCCTGCCCACCTTTCTAGCACTGTATATTGTAACAAATTAAGACCAAAAGAAATACACAATTCGCAAAAACATACGAATAACCCTCGCAGAGACCCGAAAATGATTGTTTTTTGAAAAATTAGCCCTCCCGGTTATTATTTATGGTAATTGACATCAGACACCACATACTGCTTGCTATCTTTAAACAGAAACAAATGCGCTGTTTTGTGGTTTGCCAACAGAAAGTTTTGTTTAATTGATTACTGTACTGTTATTAATATTGTTGGTAGGAAATAGGGATCTAAGCATTAATCAAGAATAATGCAATAGCGACGGACCAATTAAGTATGTGCGGTTGTCTCAATCAAATAATGCGAATCGAAAGCGGCGTTCGCGGAAAAATGGTCGTAACAAATACAATGGCTTTATTTTTGAATATATGGCACGCTCGCGACCAAAATTTGGTTCTCGCGGAAAACTGCGTATAGAATGCTTCCAGAGCGAACTTTTAGGCCCGACCGTAAACTCGTGAACGTGCAGGCATATCGTTAGTTTGATTAAAGCAACTGGCTGCTTTTACACTGATAAGGCTATGCGCCGAGCACACCGAATTTTAGTTAAATAAACTAGCACACGAGATTTTGCGCCCACTATTTTACGCACAGTGTAGATCGGGATTAGGCGTACGGCATCTGCGCGACTTTTTGCTCGCAACCAATCAGCAAGCTAAATTTAGACTTCGACACAATTTGGGCTCGTCACCGGACTCGCTGCTCTGATAGACAACAAGAACATTGCTCATAATCAACACAGCTATACGGTGTAATATGTAGACACTGAAATTGATCGACAAAGGTTTCCTAAAAATAGATTAGCGTACTATTTACTGCATTAAACACTTGACATTGCTCAGATTGGAGTTGTTAAATTAATTCAAACCAGCCGTTCCCCAACTCCAGTTGAAAATAAAACTAAACGATCAAGCTGACATCGTAGTTTCACTTTTGGTAATTAACAAAAACTTATTGAGCAATATTATTTTGATTCCGTCGTTTTTCAGATAAACGGGCTCACTAGTGTGTTGGTCCCAATCTAGGCTTAAGCAAAGCAGTTTAGACCAATTACGTCTGATATCTTATTCCACGTGAACGCAAAAAAAAAAAAAGAAAACAGGCAAAATGCATTCAACCAAATGACATGCGTATATCTGATTCTATACCCATAAATACGCATGATCGGTAAAACGGACTTAATGCAGTAGAAAATGCAGTAGGATAAAAATCAATTTCGACGTTCAAAATAAACGGAGAATCATTCTTTTAAAAAGAGATTTGCTTTCCTTCTGCGATTAGTGTTTTTCCGACTATTTGCAAATAAAATATTCTCGAAATTTATAAGGGTCGAAATGCGATTCGATTATGGTGACATTTAAATCTTGTGCTGATACGCGTCAGATCTCGGCCGCAAATTCTCGGCGGTATCTGATTTTACTTGTTCCATTTTGGAAAATGATGAGTTTTGAAACAAAAGGATTGCGTTTTTTGGTGCGCGCTGCTTTCAGCCTCGCTAGCGTTCTTCCGCAAAAGCAATGCGGTATACTGACGAGACATAATTATTCCAAGACAGCGTGATCCAACAGCCTACGCAATGATCGAACATTTTCAATAAACATGAACACAGACTATACACGCACTTCCACTTTTTAGGTTTCGCTTCTACCCTGTGGTACAAGAAGGCAACGTGGCTAAATTCTTGTTTCAATAAAATCAAGCTTTTATGCGCAATTATTATATTAATGTGACATAATATATAATTTTTTCAATCATTTTTACCAAAATTGATTTTTTTGTAGTAACTCATTTCCATTGCTATGTTAACAAATGATTCACTGTGCTTTTTTGCTACCAACGTTTTTTCAACCCGAATATCTCGCAAACAATACAAGCTAAACGGCTGAAATTTGCTGTGAAAGACAAAGAAACTAATGACTTTAGAACAAATTTTCAAAAACTGCAAAAGTCTTGATAATGCTTATTTGCAACTCAGGGTAGAATAACACTTGAGTTGAGCGTTTACAAATTACTCTAGTCTTTCGGCATTTTTTTGAATAATTTTTGTGAAATTGTGCACTTTCAAAAGGAGGGGGAACTGGTCCCCCAACCCCCTCCCTGGCTGAGGCGGTGCCTACTGCCTACCACGCCAGAGTTTAACTGACAACAGAGTTTCTGACTTTTAATTCACTGAATTCACAATATTATTCTCCCAAGTTTAAAGCTAATAAAAACTTGCAATGTTTCGTTTGGTCAACCACTCTATCAAATTTTATCAAATTTACAATCAAAACTCGTGACAGATGACGTCATCAAAAAATTTGTGACGTCATCACTTTGACTCAAACATTTTTTGGTTTGGAGCCAAAAACCTAACCCTCATTTACGATTTGAGCCATTAATACGTCATTAAAAAAAACTTTGGGCAATGACGTCACCAACAATGACGTCATCAACTTCGAAGTAAATTTTTTAAACCTGAACTTGAAAAACAACTTTTATTCAAAACTTGGCGCTTTTACAACTTTTGGATCGGCTATTGGATAGTAAAAGCTCTTTGACACTAGATGGCAGACTTTAAAGGCCGAAAAAGGGGGAAATCCCATGTCCAAAACATGGGGATTTTTTTTTGGTGGCTCAGGACATGGTTCTGAGTCATCGTGCCAAATTTCAGCTTATTATAAATTTTTTCTGGGTAAAAGCTGTTTCTTCCGGACTACTTACATAGTTTCGATGTCTCAAATATAACACTTCAAATCAGTTCAAAACAAATCCTCGCCTTTCATTTGTTCGGCAAAAAACTACGCAAATACACTGTACGTCCTCACAAATTCCAAAGAGAGCAGCATGCTGTTGGTTACAGTTTCACAATTGCTACAAAATCGAGTGATAAAAAAATATCGCAAGATTTGCAAGTGTTTAATCAGCGCACGTTGAAAAAAATGCTGTGGCTGCGCACTGAAAAAGATTCTACGCAAACACAAAAGACACTGGATTCCAAACAGCACAAAGTCACTACACGGCTCCCCCCCCAAGATTTACGAATGAAAAGAGTAAAAAAAATGCTGTGGCTCGGCGCTGAAAAGGATTTTGCGCAAACACAAAAGACACTGGGTTCCAAACAGCACAGAGTCACTGCAGTGCAATAAAACTCTAAAGGAGTATTCTAATTCGTCTATGTGTTATAGAGAAAGATAATTCGCGGGGTTAGTGGAAAAAAATTTGAGAGAAGTGATTGGTAATTAATTAATACTGAATAGCCCCCCTATTCCCGAGCTTATATATATATATATATTTTTTTTTTTTGATAAAACTCTGTTCCGTATTTTTCAACAAGCGATCAAATTTGATTGCTTATTTTTGGGCATTTTTCAAAGGCTTGTTAACAAATTAGCCCCCTCCCCTAAATAAATGTTAAAAAAATGCTTTAAATTTTTTTTGGATATATTGCAGTGCCAAAGACAGTCTCATAAGTGCTAAAAATAGGGTATTTTTCTTGTTCTGCGATTTTGGTCGACAGGTCCCTCCCTGGCTACGCTGCTGTTGGTTACTAATATGTAATTACATTTTATTCACTAAGGTTCTTGGCCAGGAGACATCGTAGGGACCTTTCGAGTCGAGTTGTCACCTGTCTCCCCTACACAGTTGGGGCTTCACACTTTCTTTTAATACTGAACATCAAGCAGGAAAGCTACATAAATAACGATTTTTATAGTCAGGATGACCCGACCGGGAATCGAACAAACGATTTATTTTGTTTTTGTTGCTCACATCAAAAAACACACCACGTAAAATATTCAAAAACACAACAAAGATGCTGCAAAGTGACCGGTTTAGGGTCTTCAAGTCAAGCAGTCACCCTAAAAGCGAAGGTTTCCACGATACAATAAGATACAAATAACAGAGAATCGAACCAAGGCCTACCATTTCAATTGCAGACAGGGGTGCCGAATCCCGGGGGGGGATGGGGGGATATAACCCCCCCAATAATTTGATTGTATCCCCCCCAATAATTTGAGTATGGTCTACATCTACATCCCCTCCAATAGTTTGACTCTGGTGTGCATCTGAGCGCAGGTCTCCACCTGAATTCGGGGAAAAAAGTGTTCTATTCAGTAGCGTAGCCAGGGGGGGGGGGGCTATAGCCCTTCCCCCATTGGCCTGTCAACCAAAATGCAGAATAAGGAAAATACCACATTTTTATCATTTTTGAGACTGTTGTTTGTGCTGGAATGGACTAAAAAGTGATTTAAAGCATCTTTTGAAACATATATTCAGGGGGGGCTAATTTGTCAAAAATAAAAGTCACAAATCAATCAAAACTTCAAAAAATGCCCAAAAATAAGCAATCAAATTTGATCGCAAATGTAAAAATGCCAAACATAAGTTTTATCAACAAATATATTATAAACTCAGAAATAAGGGGGAAGGGGGGGGGGCTATTCGGTATTAGTTAATTACCCATCACTTCTCTCAAATATGTTTCCGCTAGCCCCCCAATTATTTTTCTTTATAAAATATAAACGAAATACATTACTCCGAGTGAGTTTTATTGAAATACAGAATTTTGTGATTTACCAGCATGTAAACAAGAAAACTACAATAGTATCATTAGCCACCTCCCACATAGCCCATTAATGCAACCAGTTGAATCATGTTACGCTGCCAATTTCTATGCTACGTTTTAAAAGCATTATTTTTTATTAAAATAGCTCTAAAATTAAGCTATTTTTGCAAAAAAAATGCAAAATTTTCGAGCGCTAGGGGCTCCGCCCCCAGACCCCCGTGCCTCCTGTGGCTTGGGGCTTCGCCCCCAGACCCCATTGGCCTTCGGTGGCTGGGGGCTTCGCCCCAGACCCAAAAATTAGCCCCCCCATTGCGAATTTCTGGCTACGCGCCTGGTTTTATTTTTGGTGAAGACCTTTTTTTGGTCTTCACCTGAATTCCGGGAAAAAAAGTGTTCGATTTTTGGTGAAGATTTTTTTTGCACTTCACTTAATTTGCTCACCTGAAAAAATGGTGGTCGAAGTTCATCCCCCCAATGTTGAAAATAGGGCAAAATCGGGGTGAAATTGCAAATTATCCCCCCCAATGCTCAACAAAGATTTGCACCCCTGATTGCAGATGCTTTTTCCACTGACTACTAGTTAGTTAGAACTGTTTTTTTCACTGTGAATAAAATCATGGTGTACAACAGAAACGCTACATCATGTTCCGAGAAAAGTGACAGTTTTCACCCCAGGGCAGCTTCACTATTCCTGAGTACTTCTCGAATGAAGCACGGGCTCAATCTCACGAACTAAACCGCATTTTCCGTAATCTCGCTGTAAAGCGTGTCACGAGTCGGCGAAATTTATATCCGTGTGATTGTGTCAAAAGAAATGTGACAGTAGCAACGAGACGTTGGCAAAACTGGATCCGACTTGACTGGCCTGGAAATGAATGAAACCAATCTCCAATACCTCCCATCAGAAGCGAAGGCGTCGTCATCGACTGCCCATTCAACAAACGGAAAACTAATTTAAGTCAATTTATTTACGTAAGCCACGAACAATGGCACTAACGCAAACATTCTTACACTTGGGACTTGATTTGGAGGCTCGACATAATCACCAGTATTACGTCATTAAGCAAGCACCTGACGTGCGTTAAATATTTGCATAAAAAGTAAACGAAAATGAAGAAACAAATCAAAACAGCAGCATCGAAACAACGCAAAACAAAATTTAAAAACAATAAACTAAGAATTAAAGCAAAAAACACTCACAGTAGGGTCACCGATTTGCACCTAAACACGTCTTGTTAGGACATGATTCGGTTTATTTTGATTCTAACTTGATTTGTAGTTTTATCGGCTAAATTCCACAGTAGAAATTTCGATGTTTTTTCCCAAATGAAAAGAAATTCGGCCTCGACACTATAAAATCGCAGATTTTATCGAAACTGTGAATTGTGTTTTTCGATTAAGGCATCAAGTAGTCTTAGTTTTAACTTAAGTCCATGATATTCTCGATATTCTTCTGCCATGATGACTCGGTCAGCTTGGTTGACAGCTCTGCCATATTGTTGTTCAAACTGAAAAGTAAAACCAAGGTTAATTTTCGCGAGCTAAAGCATAATGCATTACACTTAAAGAGGGATTCTGAACAAAAATACTAAACTTTTAAAAAACGAAAACATTGTTCGATACCGTTTAGAAAGCTAATAAGATGGAGGCGTAGGGGTTGGTAATACAAGACTAATCGCAACTGACGCATGACACAATCTGTAAGGAATAATGGTTCAACGAATTGAGCCTTCAACTAAACTTTTACCTTGATGGCTAATATGGTTAAAAAATATTTGACTGCAAAGTCCTCACCTCTTTTTCAAATTCGTGTAATTTTCGACGCAGCCTTTTTCTCTTTCCTTTCGCTTCTTTGTGTTGTTTTCGTAATTCCGAGATTCCAACATCTCCCGAGATGTGGTCGCTGTACATAAACAATTGAAATGATAACCAGCCACTTGATACAAAGATACAATAACGAGACAATATTTTGATATCAGGAGGTCTGGGCTTAATTCCAACACCTATCAAATAAACTTAGGATAGATATTAAGATTGCGAAGATTAACAATGATTGTTAAGATACTTTAACTCAATCTTAACCATCTCACCATAACAGAATAGCACGCAAACGTTTTTCGGGAGTGAATTATGCGTATTTGTGAACCAGGCAACCTCAAAATTGTACTAATCAAAAATACTTACTTTGCTTCAATTTTGTATTCCGGCACGCGACGCTTTCCGTCAGGTGGCGCTAGAGTTACAAGCTGCGTGACGGCAAAATCATCAGTTTGTTGAGCAGTGTTGATTTCATATTCAAAATTGTCGAATCTCCGGTAAGCACTGCTGAACGGAGGAGACATTGCGTCAGCAAGAAGACGCTTCACAGTTCTGCAAATTAAAACTATGTTAAAATTTTGAGTATGACTTGCGAAAAATTGAAAAAAACACCCTCAAAAATGCATATTTCGAAAAATTAAAAAATGTTGTGTGGGAACTGGGAAGGGGCAAAGCTGATACTAGGAGAAACATTTAAGAAAAAAACGCTTTGTTCAGAAAGTAACTCTAATGTGACGTATAGCTAGCAACTCAGAAGTTTTCATCACCGAAATTCACCAAAGAGCAAAAACCCTGCATTTTCTCTTGTAGTAAAAAATCAAGTATCCTACAGTAGATATTTGGGAATAAAATTGAACCAACCGGTAGCGTTCGTAGACACTGCGCATGATTTCCTTTTCTTCTTTCGTGCTTGGTCGACCGTGACGACTTTCATGCTTGAGTAATTCTCTCTGCATAGCGGCTTTTTCGAGGCGAATTTGTTCTCGAGTCATTAAAGTCAAATCTTCTGGTCGAGCTGAAAGTGGATTGAAAATGAAACAGAAACGTCGAAAACCGCTACATTAGTTTGGAAAAACAACTACTAGTCAGCAAATTTTTAGAAAAAAAAAATTACCAAAAAAAAACGAATTTTTAGAGAAATGGCTTTTTAGTAATTGGCTTGCAGAATCTAATTTGCATTGTAGTAGAGACCACAAATTCAATTTGGAAATCGAAAAATAAGTTGGAAAAGTATGTTTAAGAATTAAGTTTTGCCTCATTTCTCAAGGGAATATTTGGTATAGTTCTGTAGAACAGTAAACAAATGCCAATGTGCTTTCAAAACTTGTTCAAAAGAAAAAACTAGTATGTCTCATCTTAAACAAGTAATTTCCAATTTCACCGCTTGAAACAAACTCACATACATTTTATATTTTCAAAACTATTATGTTCGTTGAGTACCAGTAGCAAATTTGTTTAACCAAATTAAGTCGCAACTTTGCGTTTGACCCAATGTAATTTTTCTCTGAAATTTTGACAATCGTTGGAAATTTTCCGCTCCACAAATCCACCGAAAAAGCCAGGGCCCGGGTTTGACAAGGCAAATTTCTTACCCGTTTCTTTTCTGTGTTCGTCCAGAGCTCGCAAAATATCTTGAAGGCTCGTAAAAATATGGTCATAATTTTCCACCTCCTTTCGAAGCGAGTTACTCAATTTGGGACGCGACAGGTGATTGTCATGGTGATGATGATGTCTTTTGTGGTGGTGATGATGCTGAGGGTGGCGATGAGGCAAGTGATTTTCGGGCGATGATGGTGCTACCTCAAAATTATCGTCCTCCATAGAGTCTAAAAGTAAATTTACTAAGCCCCTTCGTCAATTATCACTTTTAAGCCATTTAGAAGCTGCATTAAAGGACTGTCGAGACCTCAAAATCGTATACTTGACCGTTTGGGGCAGGGTTCAAGTTATTATCACAACTGCACTTTATCAGCGATTTATTGGATAGCACGCAACATTTTTGGTAAAATAAAAAACATACCTTTAATAAAAAACTCGAAAAATTTTGCGAAAATGAGGTTTAGTATACTTAGTACCGGATTGGTTGGAAATTAAGGGCACCTAAATATCTTTTCATAGCTTTAGGCTTCAGACACAACTGTCTCGAGAAAATTGGGACATCCGCAGGTCAGCTAAAAAGTTAGGAATAATTATTTTTCGTCCAAGAAATACCCAGTTCTAGTCTTTTAACAACGAGATTCTTGCACTGAAAACTTACGTTTTACATCTCTCTTTGCAACACTTTCTATAGCCCGTTGCATAGGAATAATTTCTTCATCAGTTGACCACGCATCTCTCCACCTGGAAAAAAAAATCGAATTCTAAACAAACTGATGAAAAAATGAATTAGGAGAAACCCAGCTAAATCACCCCCCTCCCCCGTAAACAAAAATAAAGGTGTATTGGAAATAAACCAAGGTGTACTAAGGATCAGACCAAAATGGCTAATAGCTACTTCACCTCCAGGTTCTTCGAGTAGATTTGGATTGAGTTCTTTTAATTTCATAAATAATTTACGGGGACACCAAACTTCCAAAAGTTCGAAACGATCAGTTGCTAAATCACTCAAATGATGTATTTTTTAAATTTATTTTATCATACCTTAAACTTCCATCCGAGGTAGACAAGTCAACAGTGACGTCATCATCTGTATCGTGCGAGTCCGATAAATGAATCGATGGAATGTCAATGGGAGAGGAAGGCTTCGGTGGCGAATATTGAATCTGAAATTTAAACTTCATAGTCAGCGAGTGAAAAAATCGAATACCGGTATCTTTATCATAAAAGCAAGTAACGAGTTAGGACCCTATTTGGATATTTTTCGCTTAACCTACACTGTCTTTACAACGAATTACGGTACAGCAGCGGTGGCAGAATCGTTTCCGATTTGGAACTAAATCTAACCCAGACCAACCACTGCAAAAACAAACGCTTCAATTACTGGGACAACCAAGTGGGTAGCTTAAGTATTTTTACCATATTCAGAAATACAAAAGAATTAAAAACTAAACATTTAAAACGTAAAACAAAGAATGAATATAATATTTCACCAAAAAACAATAGAACACCCTGTACTGTTTGGTGTGTAGGAGACGCTGTCAACAAAGCTTTTGTTTTTGACTTTGTGTTCTGATGTTATGACGTCACAACAAATGCAGACAATTGATATTTGCTCTCTCTGAGAGTTGCCAAAAACAAACAAACAAACGGAGAATAGCAAAGTAATTAAAGTTACGACAGAAAGTCAACGGAAACGTTTATTTTGTGACACGCTTCAAGGCTTGTTTATCCCAATTTGAACCTGTATCACTAACGCGAGGGTGTCGTAGTGCATTCACTTTACAACCAATGTTTCTATTACTTAAACTGCCATTCAAGTTCCAACTCTTATCTCCCTTAAAATTATACAGGTAGTTTGGTAGGCGGAACTGCAATAATCAGAGTGAAAATCATTAAGAAGTCAACAATTCTTCTTTGGTAGTGACTATTTCACCGAAAATTTTCAACTTAAAGAGACTAAAACGAGAATGAGAAATATTCATCCGCGCTTTTTTCATTTGCTTTTTTAGGGGTTAAGATTAGGGTTTAGGTTAGGTTTGGGTTAGGGTTCGATTTGGGAATAGTTTTAGAGTAAGCATTTGAGTTTGTGTTAGATTTGACTCAGAATTAATAAAAAACTAGATAAAAATTTCCGGTGAAATAGAGCCTTCCTTCTTCTTTTTAAATCGTTTGCGTGCTTTCTGGCCTAAACGCTACCAGCTCGGCGCGCTGGGAGCCAGCTTCTAAACATGTCCAAAGAGAGAACATGTCTAAAACATGCAATCTTCCCTCTAAACATTTTACATCGACATTGGCAGTACATTTAAATTTATTTGAGCCCAAACTCACTTGGTTAGGGCTGGATTTTGCGCAGTGGCGTCTCCTTCGAGGTTTATTATAAATCCCTTTTCTGGATGGAGTGGACATCCTGGTGTTCTCATCAGGAGGAGAGATCTCCGACAGATCGAGTGGAGGCACGGTTTCGGTGACGTTATACAGCGGGTCTTCCTCAATGGCGGCTTGGAGGTTCAGTTTTGGAATGAAAATAGGCTCTCGATTTTCGGCACTGGACAAAATATGCGACGAATCATCTTCGGCTGTACCGCAACCAGAATCTGGCGTTGTTACTATGGTAACAGATGACGTATTTACGGGAGGATTGACCATCGAGTCTGTGCCAACTGAGTTTCTTTCTTCCAATACAGCAACATTGCGTTTGCTTGCATCATTGTGGTTGTGACGTAACGATGACGTCGCGGTTCGTGAGACCCAAGTGTCGTCCGGCAATGATTCCACATTAAACAGGCGCCGGCATACAACGTGGCTGATTGTTTTGTTGACAATGCGGTTGCCAGGCGACGGTTCTCCATCGCTGAACTCTTCTTCTGCAAAAAATCAACAACTTAGCACCGGAAGTAACGACGTCATACCAGAAAGTAAAGACGTAAACTCACCAGAAGAACAAATGAAAACGCTCGAGTCGGACAATTGCAGAAAACCATCACCAAAATCGAACATGCTGCACATCAGTGACTGAGAACGAATAGGTACTGGTGGTGATGACGTCATGTTTGGTCCAATGACGTCATCAGTCGCATGTTCTGGCACGGGAGGCGGAGGTAGTGGGCGAGCTTGCTTCGGAATAGGTGGGGCAACACGAGCTGGTTTTAAGTGCTGTGATGTAGGCGAGGTTGTCATTCCAACGTACGCTTGATGAGCTGTGATACGTTTTCTGATGACGTCACAAGTCCGGAGAAGTCTGCAAAATAAAGTTTGATTAAAAAGTCGCAGACAACAACGTCCGCTACCCGTCTGTGCAAATATCTACTTAGCAAAGCAGGTTGTCTGTTAAAAATGCAGACTTGTTTATCGCAAATTTCCTTGCTGGGCGGAGCAAATAAAAGGGAAATCTCCCAATTTTAAGGCCTTAAGTTAAGTCGTGCGTAAAGCTACAATAGCTTGCTGTGAAATCAGCGTTTGAGAAATGCTCATTAAACTAACCGCAAGTTTAAAAGCTTTGTCAACACAGAAAAACAAGAATTAAAAAAAACACAGATATCAAGAAGTCAAAACTAATACGAAATGCAACGCTGTTTTTTGCAACTTAACCAAACTAACAATTTTCAATGTCACAAAAATCGAAACTTCTTAACTATTTTCTTTCCTTCAATCGGTTAAAATCACAGCACAACGCATTCTTATAAGGGCACTACAAATCAACGAAAATTCAGCTTAGTTGAAAACGAAACAAAAAATTGACTTCATAACCATGCAAAAACAATTAAAGTAAACACAAAAGTTTCCTTACTTTTTTAATATTTGGCTTGCTAAAGTTTCAACAAAATTTTCGTTTGCCACGTTCTTTGATTGGTTTGAGGTAAAAGTAAGAGCTAGACCACCAGAGGTCGCGTTTTTATCATCGTTTTGAGCTAAAATTCTCAAATGCGTTACGAGATGTTCAAGTAGACTTTCAGGCAATGCAGCTTCAAATTTGTTCTCTCTAAAACAGAAACGATTATTTAAAGTTGTGTGAAGTGTTTTAACATAAATAATTTCAACTGGTACGATAGGTTTTAAAAATATAGCAATCGTAACGTTGAGCAAAAACCTAAAACAACTCGTGGCAAAATAATGGAAGTTTTATTACAATTTGATCTAAACTTGACCGTTTAAACCCAAATGAGTTTTGTTCGCTGAGAAATAAACCAGGTTTTAGAAAAACCTTTAACATACTAAAATGGGTCTGCTTTGACAAAAGCGACAGAATCTGAAAAATAATAGACATTATACAGTGAAAATCTTCAAAATAGGAAGAAAAGACCAATTTTTGTTCTCTATCATTTTAATCGATTTAGCAAGGAGCTTATAAGTTGATTTAAGTATTCCAAACCATTTAAAAAAAGTAAATTTTGCAGTTTTATTAAGCGGATTTGAGGAAACGGGCAGTATTTCCTGCACCTTCAAAGCCCATTTGAGTATTGGACTCCCTCAAGAAATACCACAAATTGTATAGATTCTAGAACATCGATTCGTAAGTGACTAAGCTCAGGCAAGGTCTTTTTGACAACTTGGAATCATGATTTGACAGAACTTCTGTTTATTTCATCATGACATGAAGCGACTACACAACGTGGTCGGTAAATTTTATCAATTTCCATGCAATTAAGAAGTCATGTGACTTCAAGACTGTTGCACGTGACATCAGACCAGTTTTAAAATATTTCCGGACTTAAAAATTGTCGTGTAGTGACATAATAATGGATCATTATATCGGTGACAAAAAGTTGCGCAATGTCAAGACATACCAAATCAAGATTTAGAAAGTTCTGCGTGTAAAATGGCATGTTTTAAAATACTTGATACGGTATCACAGAAACAAAATGGAGAAATCTATTCCAATTACGGAAAGAAAATTAGAAATGTTTCAAGTTATGACTTTTGCACATTGAAATATACAGTAATTGGTGCAAATTTAAAAAGATTTAGGTGCAAAAATCTCCTCCAGCAGAATTGCACGTCGGGCTTGGCTTTTCGGGTCGGGTTAGGGCGGCAAAATTTCGTGCTTAATATATGTACTTGACTTGTGTTTTCGCCGTTTGGATGTTATAAAAGCGTTATTCCAATAACTTTGCAGCACTGAATGCCAACTTCGTTTAAACATCAATGCCATTATTATTGAACAATTCTTTTTATTGCGTCACAATTTATCAGCAACTAGTCGTTTCATTATGAGCAACAACCGTATTCCGTTTCGGATCTAACCTAATTTTCGGGCTTTTTCGAGCCCGGGTTTTGGCTTCAAATCACTTTTCGGGTTCGGGCTGGGTGTCGCACTTGTCGGCCCGTTTACAAGTCTGTCCTACACACCGGTAGTTATTTCAAATTAATGAACAAAAGAAGTTGTTCGTAAAGTTTGCTTTCTTTTGCGAAAACAAGATTTGGATCCGGGTCTCGCTTTGAAAAATACAATTAACCCCGCCTACTTAGCAAAAACAACGAAATGAAGACTGTTAAGTGGCCACTTACTCGGTGCTCGGGATGGCAACTTTGTTGTTTGATCTTGAACCAACAAACACTTCATCTGTGGAAAGGGGGTATTGACGCAGGATTGCTTTTAACGCAATTGCAGCTGCGCACCAGTCAATGGGAATGCAAGTGCGATTGAAGTTGTTGGAATGTTGATCCGAATCGTTGGCCGAGTTTTGTGCTCCCAGCGGTTTTGCAATTGACAAAAGCTGCCTGAAAACAAGAAATTTGAGTTTTTCGGCAAATCGAATCAAAACGTTCATTTTCCGTTATCCTAGCTGCTTTGTGCCAGGCGTGTATAACGAGTATGCAAAAAGCTCACTTTCGTATCATTTTGTCTGAACTACACTGCTACTGATGGAAAAATTGCAGCTGTGGCGAGCCGTTAGGGTTCTATTTACATTTTACCTGGAATTAAACTCAAACTTTCATTACCAAAAACAAGTGCATTTACCACTACACCAACTTGAATCATAATTTTAAAGTAAACGTTGGGGCAATGGGTGGGTGATAAGAGCGCAGTTTAACTTACTAATTAATTATCACCGGTGGGGCCACAGTGGTGTTCAATACATGAAGCAAACATAGGCTACTATATGGGGCGCCGTTTGTGTACCCTAATTTGTGCAAAGTTTTTTTGCATATTTAATTAAATAGTCATTTTAATTAAATATACAAAAATAAATATACAAAAAAACTAGTGCAAAAATAAATATGCAAAAATTTTTTGTGCGGACTTTTTTTGACTATTTATTTTTGCAATAAGAAAAAACTGCGCAGAATATACCGTTGCAAAACTAAATAGTCAAAAAAACTGCGCGCAAAATAAACCGTTGCAAAAATAAATCGTCAAAAAAACTGCGCACAAAATAAAGCGTTGCAAAAAAGCGTTGCGGACATTTTTGTATATTTGTTAATGGAGCGTAGCAAAGCGCTCTCGGCTGCTCATAGAGATCATTAAAAAACAGCCGATAGCGCATCAAAGAGCAGCCGAGAGCGCTTTGCCTCGCTCCATTAACAAATATACAAAAATGTCTGCAACGCTTTTTTGCAACGCTTTATTTTGTGCGCAGTTTTTTTGACGATTTATTTTTGCAACGGTTTATTTTGCGCGCAGTTTTTTTGACTATTTAGTTTTGCAACGGTATATTCTGCGCAGTTTTTTCTTATTGCAAAAATAAATAGTCAAAAAAAGTCCGCACAAAAAATTTTTGCATATTTATTTTAGCACTAGTTTTTTTTGTATATTTATTTTTGTATATTTAATTAAAATGACTATTTAATTAAATATGCAAAAAAAACTATGCACAAATTAGGGTACACAAACGGCGCTCCATACTACTACTTAAGAAGCAGGAAGATCGCGTTAATTTGCAATTGCTGGAAATTGATAGGAAACGAAGTAAATTATGCAATTCCTTCCTAGCTCCGTTTTTTTCGCAAAAAAAGGCTTATGCATAAATATCTATTGCCACAATGCATCCGCTGCTGCATTAAACTCATTGTTAGGTACCTATTATTAAATACAAGAACTGAAATGCCGCGCAAACACAACCCAGAAACTGAGCGGAAATACTGTAGTATTGCAGTTCAAAGTAAATTCTAGTAGTCTACGTGCATAGAATCACAAACAGATTTTGTTTTTAGTAGTCTACGTGCATAGAATCACAAACAGTTTATACCGTTTTAACTTTTAGCAGTTTTTTCAATCTATACATATCCAAAAGCTTTCCTGAATTTTTGATGTCTTAACTTTACTAGTGTTCCCAATTATTTTGACGAAATTACTGAACACAGTCTATGGGCTACTGCTTTTTTTGACCATTACATACAGTACTATGTTTACTTTGCTGTGCTAATAACACAGTAATTTTATCAAATATGCAATCGTTAGACCAAAAATGGAAGTGGCTACAGTATTTTACCTCTAGAGGCAAAATAATATTTTCCCTCAGTTTGGGTTATGGTTAGGGTTTAAGGGATACTTTGGCACTGGAGACAAAATAGCATTTAGGACAAAATAGGGTATAAATTAGGGTTTGGGTAAGGGCTACTTTGGCACTGGAGACAAAATAGCATTTAGGACTATTTTGCCTCCAACGGCAAAATAATATGGGGCTATTTTGCCTGAATTTGCCTCCAACGGCAAAATAGCCACTCCCAACAAAAACACATCGTCAAAATACTGTCTAAATCGAGAACTTCTCAAAAACACCATAAACCATTTTTCTTACTGGAAATTGTCATAATCCAAATTCTCGCAAACTTCGGCAGCCATTACCATTGTAATGTTGTTAAGAAAGTAGATGATTGATCTCGGTAAACAACTATTGCTCACACATTCGTCTTTTTAAGTTCCCTAAACTGAAATGTGACACCAACTGCCCTGCACGCTGATTTTATACGCGCGAACAAACAAGTCGGTAAAAGAAAAAGGCAAATAGAGCATGCACCACTGCACGCAGTTGCTAAGATAAAAAGTAAAAGGAAGGCTTTATTTCACCGGAAATTTTTATCTAGTTTTTTATTAATTCAGACTCAAATATATCACGAACTCAAATGCTTAGTCTAAAACTATTCCCAAATCGAACCCTAACCCAAACCCTAACCTAAACCCTAATCTTTACCTCTAAAAAAGCAAATGAAAAAAGCGCGGATGAATATTTCTCATTCTCGTTTTATTCTCTCTAAGTTGAAAATTTTCGGTGAAATAGTCACTACCAAAGTAAAACGCCGATAAAGCGCACAAATAACACCGGAGCTGGCAGTCAAATTTAGCGAAGCGTTAAGGCTCACTACTTGGAATTAAAAGTGAAAGGTTTTATCCTCACCTAGTCTAGTCGACCAAATTCTCTTCTTTCCACCTCCAAAAATTTTTTTGATCAATACTGCCTGGGCGGTGAACGCGCAAAACTTGATAGTCTCTGGGGCCAAAAAACTATGAACAACCATGAATAAAAACAGGGTTTTTGAAGCTACCAACTGTGACAAAAATAGTGAGGAAGAGAACGTAAATCCGAAACCTAAACAATTTTAGCTAAGACGCTTCATTTTCGCTTTATTAAAACTCATTTTATGATTGAACACAAAACTTCTGAGCGAAAAACGCAAAATCAAGCATTCCACAACGGCTCCATCATCGTACTGCCTTTACTTACAAGCATAAACGTTACAATTGATACCACCTCCAAAAATTTACGACGTTGATTATGCTGAGCGGAGTTTGAATTCAACTGATTCAAAAAAGTGCTCGACAGCGTAGACCAGAGAGAATATCCTAACATAACACAGTACACGTCAAACATAAAAATTTAAAACCCCAGAGTCTGTTTCACCCGTAATCGGGATCATCAGGGGGGTCTGCCAAAAGTAACACAAACTTTAAAATCTAAAATGTAAAAAGTAGTTCCCCGTTCCGGTACCGGGGCCATATTCGGCTCCTGGTCGGCCAAAGTACACTCAACTAGCGGAAAAAAACTGAACCTGGCCCAGTTACCATGAATAAAAACAGCGGAGAAAAACTGAACCTGACCCGGTTTCAGTTTTTCTCCGCTAGTTGGGTGTATTTTAGGCCGCCTAGGAGCCGGATATGGCCCCGGTACCGGAATGGAAACTAACTTTTAAATTTTGAACTTTGTGTTACTTTCAGCACTTAGGCAGACATCCCTGATGATCTCGTTTACGGGTGATACAGACTGTAGGGTATTAAATTTTTAATTTTTGACGTGTACTGTCACTGTGTTATGTTACGACGTTGATTAGACTGATTCCTAAATGCATATTCTAACAGTTCAAGAAAGAATAATAGGGATAGAAGGAATAGGGGAAAGGCCACAGAAAAGAGAGAACCCTGAACGCTTCAAACCTTCTATAGCGTCGAAATGGGAATTTACCCATCATGATCACTTGTTCAAGCCGCAAATCATAACTGGATATAGATTTCATTTTGCAATAGATAGCGGAATAGCCACACGCTTTGCGTCCTTAAACGAACTCGAATTGTTTTGGAATAAGTTCGGGTATCATTTGCAAATACGTGAAATTAATAGAGCCAAGAAAACTGGAATTTTTTAAAAACAGCTGAAGTGGCAACTACATGTTAGGTTCTTAATTAAGTGCCCTCTTAAACAACAACAAATATGCTTATAACGCCGCTATAATTATGTCAGTTATTGTGAATATCGCATTTTCAATGATTGTCTTTAAATCTGCACTTTTAACTTCTGACGTGAGCAATGAAACCACTGTACGACCAAGTGAATTTTCTGAATATATCTCCTTAATCGATTTCTGAGCTAAGTAAACAACCCTTTTCACCAAACTGTAGGCGTTACATAACAAGAAAAAATGCCACCAGCAACATACGATAGGAGATCAATATTGTATTTTGTAACAGTATCGTGTTTTTGATGGCTCAATGATGCAAAAGTGGTTAAATTAAACATGGAAAAAATGTTGAATTTTAATCAAACCATTTCTTTTTGGCTTGATAGCTACTGTTGTTTTTTTTTTTCTTTCTTTTTCACAAAAACAGTCGTCCATTTTTGCTCTTCTTGGAAAAAGTTTGGTTATCAAGCTATAAAGTAACGAAAAATCGTTACGAAATCTAGTTGAAATTTGGAAAGAATATCTGGGCAATTTTTTCATTTCTTTGGTTTTATTTCAACCCTCTTTATAACATCTTACACGTAATAAACTGTTACGTAAACAGGAAAATCACATTTGCATAATCGCCTAGGTTTTTTAAACAGCATAGTCTTGAGGGAATACTGGATAAATACCAAACAGAAACTTGGAACAAGCCACCCATAGCGGTTTTGCGATTGACATTACCAAAATTTGAATACCAGTGAGAGATTAACAAATTACGTAACGCTACTTTCATTGATTATGTTTCATTACAAAACCAATACAGTACATTTTTAACTGAATAATAAAATATCAAAATAAAATAATGCATTTTTGATAAAGAAAACAATCGTATTATACAAATTTACTCGTTACAAAGAATTGATAGCAGTACTGATAGCAGTTTGAAATCATGACCAATGAAAATTTGCCAAAAAAAAACGTTACCAGGTAAAAGGGTGCACAAGATTAACACGATTTTTATTATTAAGAATTTTCTTACGAACAATTTCATTACAATACGAGGCTCACATTTACACAAAATTTAAGAACTATTATATTTAAAAGCGATTGGAAAAGGATAGCGGATACTTTTAAAAATATTTCGGACAACGCAAGGGTAATTTTAGAACTAAAACTCCTCGAACAACCTCCAGAAATCATTCACGCTGCAGAGGATGTGTCCCATGGCCGCAGGCACTGAGTAGCCAATAGCCAACTGGCCACAGAGGCGTAATTGACAATAGAAGAGGAGGCATTTGCCCCCCAAACGTGGGCTCCTTTCTACGTAATTAAAGGATCCCCCTAATTTCTGCTCTCCAACCAAATTTGAGTGAAAAAGCAACGAATTTATGGTGAAGACATTTTGTGTCTTCATCAAAAATTTACGAAAAAATGCAACGAATTTCTGAGAAAGCTTGCTCGCCCCCCCCCCCCATATCTCTAGTTACGCCACGGAGTGACCAAGCTAGGCTTAACAATGCCTGAAGTATAATTGACGCCCACGTAGAAAATTTTTACTCCATATTTTCTAGCTGTAAATGGCAATTACGATAATGTTGAGTTCCGCCTAAAATTATGCTGAAGACGACTTTGGAATTGACGATGCATTTCATCCGGTTCGCACCGGTTACTAAAGTTAGAGAACCGGCGCAACTTGCAAGTGAGAAACCGCGTAAATCTGACCCGATAGATGCTGGAATAGTTCCCTTTTTTACTACTTTTTCGTCTATATTCTATAGAATAAACCTGAGGCTAAAATAACCGTCAGAAAGAAAAACATGGAGACTTTGTTTTCAGACATCACCAAATACTTCAGGCAAAATAAGGCTTTAATTGCGTCGGAGAATCTCAATCTCAAAAGAAGACTCAAAAAAGTTAAGGCAATTTGAAACTCTTGAAAACGAGACCTTTTTTTATTTTTTTCAGATCACGCAACGCTTTTTTTTGGTCTTTCAAATCGAAATTTTGTTTGGTTTTTCAAATCCCATTGCAGACCAATTATCAAACAGGAAGCCGGTAATTTCTTCTGAATTGTGAAATACAACCGGTTCTTACTAAGTTTAAATAGCATCACTGCTTGGAACCTCACAATGATAACATTAGGGTAACGGAATATGCTGAAAGTCACACCATTCTTGAAACGCACTAAAAATGTAAACGTGCATAATATTCCTATAGAATCCCTAAAAAATTCTACTTACCAGCAAAATCTTGTGAAAGCTTTGGGTAGAACGAGAATAAGTCGATAGACAAAGAAATAATTTCCACAAACAAAGTATATATAAGATTTCACTAATCTATGTGAAGTATAATAACCTGAGACAAATAGGAAAAGTCAAAAGCTACCACATTGAATAGCTGATTAATTGATCGTTAGTTACGGGGTGATTAAACAAGAAAACGTGATTCTTTCACGTTCTAAAAACTTTTTCAATGCGTTCACATTGTTGAGTACTATTTCGTTGTGACGCAGACAATCACAATTTTTAGTTTTTGACATTCAACGAAACGCAGAATGCAACCAAATTGTGGGTTGTTTAAAGTTGTTTTACTACCATTAATGTACATTGTACAATCTGAACACATCTGCACTCGCTCAATGCAAACGTATTTTCTTAATCAGAATCAGAGCATGTTTTACATCGCGAATACTAGCTTTAATGTGAGACTAGCCACTTGGTGATGACTATGGTCAAAAACCGGCGAAATAAATTTTCACACAAGCATCAAATTTCCTAAATTATTCACTAATGATTTGTATGCATATGAAGGGCATTAGTTTGTTAGAACACACTAGACCACGTTATGTTTGTTAGCTTATTTTCTAGTGACTAATTAAACAAACCAAGGCCATCTCATCCAAACAAAAAGATTCTACCCAAATACAACGCAATAGGCCTACTGCAAAATTTTGGCAATCTAGGAGTTACTGTTCCAAGAAGCGTGAAAATTCAATTTAACAATGGCGCCTGTTTCTTCATCATGGTAGCATAGTGTTGCCAGCTGTGGTGGAGCTTCCCAACCATAGCGAAGGGTAGGGGCGGAATCCAGCCGAGAGAGGGAAGAGCAAAAATAGCTTTTCGTAGCTAAAAGGTAGAATAATCGAGGAAGAGATTATTATAATCAAGATATTGTAGAAGGTTCTTTTAGGCGGTGTAGAAAAAACTTTGGGAGAGACTCTTTTACTGGAAATTTTTAAGTTAAGAAGAGTGAAACGAAAATGAAGAATGGTACACTTTTTATTTTCTTTTTTTGGGTCAAGATTAGAATTTGGGTTAATTAGATAAAAATTTCAAGTGAAACCACAACTTTTCTGATTGACCCTGTACAGATAGAACAAGACAAAAAAGCTGTGACCAGGCACGCAAACTACAATTTCATAAAGGGAGGAAGCTTGTTTCCAAAATATAATTTTTTGCTTGAAAAGTGTCTCAATTGGGCAGTATTCTGAGAAAGCTGGTCTTACTCACGCGTCTAGAAGGGCGTCTGGAGCGAAGCCCTAAGCCGCTGGGCAATTCTTGAGACTTTTCCGAAAAAATAGCCATTTTAGCGCCATTCGGATCACATTCCGTACCTCTTCGGAAGCATTTGAAAGAACTAAATTGCTACGATGTGAAAGCCAGTGAAGAATTATATTGCCCAGCTCCTTCAAGCCCTCCCCTTTTTACTAACAGGTCAAGTCCAAAACATGTTTAAATGCTTGCAATTTTGGATTAAACTTTCTGAATGACTTGGCTAAGGGGAGGGGGGCTGAAGCCCCCTAAACCTCCCTGGTTGCGCACTCGCGCCACTGGCTGTGATCCTGGCAGTAAAGGTGAAAGAGTTCACAATTAGTCAGTTATCGCTAGTCAGTCCTACTGCAATCCCGTGGACGTATCCAGTGGGATTGGCGAATGAATGAGAACTACTTTTGCTGGTTAAAAATTGACAACAAACCTTTGTTGATATTTACCATTTAAGTAATCAAACAGGCACTACCAGAGCTACAAGCCGGGCCGGGGTTTTCGGGCTTAAGATTGACAAAATGTCGAGCTTTAATTCGGGCTTGACAGATATACTTGCCTAGTGTGACATACGTACTCTTTTAGATGCAACAAACGCGCAATTAAAATTTCGCAACACTGAATGACGATTTGTTTAATCATCTGTACGATTATTTCTACAGAATTAATATGATTGCGTGACAATAAATAAGCCGTAAGTAGTTTTGTTTAAGGTAGAGGCTACCGTTACGTTACGTAAAATTAAGGAATAAAAAAATCGTTATCCTAGCCGTAACCCCAATCCTAAACCTAACCGAAATTCTAACCCTAACGTTAATTCTAACCGAAACAAAAAATCTAACCCAAACAAATAATTTAAAAAACAAAAAAGAGTAAATGAGCGCTCACTCTTTGCTCTCTTATTCTATTTGTGGGCGTTACGTAACCCACAAGCCACTTCCTTTATTTTAACCTATTACGAGCAATAACCGTACACATTTTTTTAGGTATACTGTACTTCACTTTAATTTTCGGGCCTACTTTTAGCTTCAAATTACTTTTTGGGCTCGGGCTTATGCTTTTGGATTCCGGCCTGTACTAGTCGGCCCGTTTACAACTCTGAGCAGTGCATCCTACTGTCGATCAACATGCTTAGCGCAAATATAAATTCGGCGCTTGTTAGCTAGTCTAGCATTCCATCGTCAAGCCTAGTCTAGCTGCATTCCATCGTCAATTTCACAGTTCACACTAGCCCTGAACTGAGCATTTCTTGCCATCTTGCATTCTTCTTGCCAGTTTGCCACGTTTTTTTCTTTTTTCTAGCCAAGTAAGTGAGCTTCGAAAAGTAGGAATGGGCTACGAAGGGGGATGCCAAAACGGATGTAAACTTTTTGCTCTTCAACTAACTGTTGCATAATTGCTTTAATATGGTATGTCGCTCCAGTTGCAATCTGTCAAAAAAGTGAACCAATTAAAAGCATTTTCCGCGCCGATTGTTCGCATTTACCGTGGTACTGCATCTCTGCTCTGTGTAGTCGCATCGTAAATGGCTACTTATCACTTATCACTGGCACACCGTGTACGTGCGGCTTACCACTTTGTCTCAGCGCTACAACAGACCAAAAACGTGGTTGCACTGAAAACGCTGACGGTGCGTGTTGTTTACTATGGCGGCGTGCGGCAATCAAGCGATCGACCTCGCTCGAAGCCGCAGGAAACAGGCTGACGGCAGCTGTTTCAGTTCAGCGCAGTGAAGTTGAGCTCGAAAACAGGAATTAACTCTTCTTCGTGCACATTTCTACAACGCTGCAATCAGCCTAAACACCAAATCGAAATCCGACGTACCAGAACAAGCTAAATCAAAATCCCCAAAACGTGCGTTCTGTAATACGGGCAGTCACACGTCAAAGACCAACAATCCAACTTACAACCTTACTTTTAAAAGTCGTGCACTGGCTCACGAGTGCGCCGGCCCATTTTTGGCTCTAGTAATTAAAGCTTTGTCAAAATTGCATAAACAGACTGTGTTTCAAAAATTACGAAATACTGCCAATGAACTACATTTTACAAAGTGCAGTATTTCTCAGTTCTAAATCCAAAAAAAGTTATTTAAAAACTTTGCTTTAAAAAAAGAAAAATATTTTACTAAAAGTATTAAAACGCTCCATGGCTAAGCATTTAAGATTTATCGGAAAAAATCTTTTGCCACGTATCAAAAATTTCTCCTACAAACGCCAAAAAGCTTAGACATGAGTGGGGCTTGGCGACGATGTAAATGAGTTCCGATGGATATTTTCAGCCAAGCTTGAAGCAGTTGTTTCATCCCATAACAATTACTAAGTGGAAAATACCAACCATTACCAAGCTAAAAACCAAGTAGCTACAGAGAAAAGATTGAAAAACCTTAACCAGCCTCGAGAACCATCACGCAGAGTGCCGTAGTCCTACTCAATAAAGAAGTTTTTAGCTCATCTCCGGATGTGCTTGTTGAGTCGATGCGCAGCAGTTGGCGCGAAATCAGGGGTGATTTTAATTCAAAGCTGAACTTTTTCGTTTGAAAAAGTATCTAATGCCGGTGAGTAAACTAATGCATCACGAACGTATCGATCACAGCCACACAGTGGCGCAACCAGGAGGAGTAAGGGGAGCTTCAACCCCCTCCTTAGCCAAGTCACTTAGAAAATTTAACCCAAAAATACAAGCTTTTAAACGAGTTTTGGACTTCACCTGTAAGTAAAGAGAGAGGGCCGAAGGGCCAAGGGAATTTAGTTTTTGCAAATAACCTCCGATTTTATCAATTTAGATCTTTCAAATGGCTGTAAAAAACGTGCAAAATGTAATTAATCCAAATGGCATTAAAATAAGCGAGTTTTTTCAAAAAATCACCCAACCGCTGGGTGCTTCGCCTCCAGATGCCCGTCTGTAATGCGCTTAGTTTCTTAGCTTCACCAGTTTGATGCGCCACTTACTAGACACATTTTCCGAACAAAAAATTCTTAACTTTGGAACCAAGCTCCTCTCTACCCTCTTAGCAAAATCCTGATTGCGCGGCTGCAGCCGCGGAACGATTTTTGTGATTTCTTGAGAAAAGAGCCATTTTAACATTTGAAAGAAATTTTGTCCTTTTTTTAAGAGCCATTAAAAATTATTGAACTGCTGAGATTTTGAAAGAGTTTAATTATTGCTAAGCACCTTCAACCCCTTTTTGAAATGGAAAAGGCTTACTGTAAATATTCCGGTCAAGTCTAAAGCTCGTAAAAATTTTCCGACTTGGCTTAGGAAAAGAGGCTTCAGTCCTGTTAGCTTCTCTCTGGCTACGGGCATGGGTCACTTTTCTGGTCGTAGTGTTTTTTATGTGGTGAAAAACTTTAAAACAATTTTTTTAAATGAGTTCATAATTGAAACTTGAAAGAAAGGCATCTTACGTCGGTTTGTTTATATGCTTACAAAAAAACTTTTGAAGCTCAAAATCTAGGCAGAGATTTTAAAATGGAAAAGGCTCACTGTAAATAAAGCTTGCTTTATTTGGAATGCTAATTATAAAAGCAGCTTTTTTCTGGTAACAAGTAAACACTATCAATCCTAAACTTCAATTCATTTCTGGCCAGGCTCATTCTTGGCTAGCTTAGTAATCAAAGAGTATTCAGGGGAATTTTTAACGTGTAGATATAGCATGTTCACTTCAAAATGCACTCACAAACTGTATTGTTTCAAAAAACTGAGTCAAACATTTCGCTGAAAACAAAAATTAAATATTGTCTCTTTGGCCGGGCCACTTTTAAATTATATTTTAGATATAAGAGCATAGTATTTTTAACATATTGCCATTTTTACAACCCCCATCCTCAGGCGCAAGCAATGTATTTGCCAACCACGTGCAACCTCTACCTTTCAAATGAATGGACGGCATATACTCACTAATTGTGTAGTTAACATACGAGTATTGCCGTATTGCCTACTTAAAAATTCATCTCGAAAATGCCAGTATTTTATATTCGCAAGTAAAGTATATTTGAAAACAAAACGAAAATACAAAATTTCTTGAAGCACAGCTCAAGCATTATTAAATGGGCACCATAAAAATTTGGTAAATGAATTTTTTTAAGTTCTACATGCTACACCACGTCTTGACTTTTAGTTCGCTGTGGCGTGTTTTCTACTTTTTTTCAGACAGGAAAACAGAGCCAAAACCGTTGAATACCTTTTCTACTTAAAATTCGCAAAAAAATTAGGTCCGATTCCGGTGAAGACCTTGTTTATATTTGCTCTTCGGCTCTGAAATTTCTCTCAATGGCCGTACTTTGTGGCCGGTTTGTATTTCTAGCTCCTGGGCCCGAAACCTCTCTCAACGACTCTGCTATTATCGTCAATCCAACAAACGGTACCGGTACTTCCGTATTGCTCACTTTTGCTAATTACGCTATCCTCTTCTTGCTCGAACTGCCAAAAAGACGTTAAGTTTGAATGGCTTTGAGAAGTAAATATTGAACTTTCAATCATGTCCACAATTAAATAACGTGGGATGACAAAAGTAAATGTCTGAGAGGCGGTGATTAGATTACATAAAGATTGTTAGATCGGAGGCTGGCTGGGAAAGGATATGAGAGAAAACGAAATTAGGAAAACTATTAAGAACAGGAAAATCTGAATACTGATTACCACTGGGGTAACACGACACTGCCAGCGGCAGAAGACCCCGAGCGACAGGCCACGAAATTACATTCAACCACCCCACTATTTCCACCAAATCGCAGATAGAGCACCCACTTTTGTATCAAACTAAGTAAAGAGTAAAAAGAAGTCGGTACATGTCTGGGTGGCCAATTTTTATGCAGGCTGATCTTCAGTAGTCTACTTTGTCGGACTTGTTTGCCAGAGCGGCCCACTCGGAAATCTACCCAAATTTTCGGTGGCTAATCTACCACAGTAGACTACTAAGTCTGTTGTTGGAAGCTACGCCAACACGTTCTCTTCCACCTACCCTTGTTTATTGCAGCAAAATCGAGCCATTTTTGCACGGCGCTCGCTTCAGCTGCAAACGCACTACTACGGCACCGCAGCAATTGGTTTATCTCGATAGCGTGCGGGAAGCATCGTAACCACGTATAGTAAATCGCTGTTATTCTCTAACAACAATAACCTCCATTCGCTGACAAACGGTAGCTTTGAACTGGAAATAGAGAGCTATTTTACATTCTTCTCATCTTCTGAATTGAAGTACTTCACGGTACCTCAAGATCAAGGCTAGTAGCGCGTACGCCGTACAATTATCACTTTGCCCCCAACGCAGGCGCTACAACCAGTTTATATAAATATTTCGAAAAAATTATACCAACCCTGCAATCGAGAATGAATGGAGCAAGCATCTTAATCTTGATCCCTTAATGGACAATTGACCAAATATAATATTCAAGTCACAACCAGGTACCTAGCGCCAGGAAGTCTGGCAAAAATATGCCATGACCTATCCCTGGACCTGGTTACAAACGTAATTGCTGGTTTTTGGGAATTCGAGAAATGGTGTTAACGCGTAGTGTCTTGTCTGTGCTTTCACTTCTTCATTAGGTAGGAAAAATTCCTACAATTTTGGTGCTCGTTTGCACAATAAATTAAGCATATCCGAAAAAGATTGTTAATCCTGTTTCTAATACTGGTAATATTTTTGAAAAATCGAGATACAGAAATTACAAGCTTTTTTACCATAAGAAGACGCTTGCATGCTTGAGAGCTACCATTAGTTAGCGATGACTGTTTTCTGAAGATTGCAATAATTTTTGCTATTGATTAGCAATAACATAAATTGCATTTGCCATTTTAGTCTCTTCATTACCGGCGAGACCTTTTCACGACCACGGATATTAATTGAACTGTAGGTTTAATCAAATAAAAGTTATTAAAAACTCAATAAACATCCAAAAAAAGACAAAAACAACTTATTTGTGCATCGGAACTAAAAACATTTCTAAGAAAATGATGTTTGCTTGAGAAACGCATGCTGTGATGACATCATTCAATCACGATTAAAATCTTGCAACTTGATTCCAGTTTTATGAATCGAAAGACGCAAAAGAGTTTGCCAAAACAAACACTTATCGTTAGTGTGAGTGGTACACTTTACACCTCTATGCTTAACATTTGGCAAGCAATTCATGCAAACACTGCATCCTCCATCTTGTAGGTTTAATGAATTTTGATTCAAAAATGGTCTAAATTGGTGCCAAAAATGGCAGAATTGCAGCAAATTTTGCGAATTTGAAACTCTCTTGCACCTAAGGAATGAATCAATAAGCCTATGTCAATCAAAAAGCCGTGATAAATGGTTTGATTTATGTGAACTACCATGACATCATCGATCAATGCCACTTCCACCAATGCTGCGAAACCGAAGCAGACCTACTTGAACGGTCGAGAAAAATCACAATAAATTGAGTTTTCGGTGCGGAACGACTTCAAACTTGTAGCAGGCTTAGTTGATAATGCAAGTCTAATGGCTCGGGGCTTCAGCTAGGTAAGTCGGAATTCTCTTGCACCTGAATAATCCCGTGCGAGACCGGACAGGGCAGATTAAAAAAAACACCACAACTGGTTGGTCTCTAGCAAATCTTAATGCATTTCTGAATACTGACTGAAAGACGAGGCTTGTTTCGTCAAACATCTAGATTTTTTTTAGCAGTTTCAAACCAACTGCAACCTTAACGGTCAATCCTAATTGAATTCTAACTTGCTAGAAATGTGAATAAAAAATATGAGAGTAAATAATGTCTCATTTATTCTCATATACAACCTTTTCCTTTTTTTGAATTGTACTAGCTAAACAATCATGTACCAGGCTACAAGATTTTAATCAAATATATGTCACCAACTTTAAGTCTGGAACTTCTCACTACTTCGAATTCTTTTCCTAAGTACATTCTTAATATTTCAAAAAGAGCAATATTGCCGCAACAAATCATCCCCACCCTCATATTTAGCCTACGCAGCGAATTAAATTGCCAAAACTACCACGACCTGTAGAGAGTGTACTGTCTGAAATTTTGTTCACACAGTCTCAATCAAAAAACTTCAATGAGAGAACATAATATGAGCCATAAGGTTGTAGCATCATGCCCTTACTTTTGATAACAAAATGTTCTTCGTCGGTTACAACATCAAATATCTGTTCATAAAGCCCTCACATGAAATTTTTCTCACGCCTTCCGCAAGGAATTATTACGAATTATCTTCATCGCGTCTATTGTATCTATGGAAAATCTTTGCTATAAACAAAAGTTAAAATTCTTACACGTAACGAGATATCGTCTCAGGTAAGCTTTGCCTACCGTAGCGTAGCGCTTTGCACACGCACATCGCAGGCTGCTAATAGTTCTTTTCAAACGCACGAATTTCACCCTCATTCTGCCTGAGGTTCATTCACTACTACCTATTCGTAAACAATACAATGTGATCAGGGCAAATCGACTAACAAATTTATCTCAAATGTGACAGTATTAATTTGAATTGTTATTACCGCATCTCACGACGATTTAACTGAGCAAATTCCTTACGATTTGATAGACCTTACAAAAACGCAACGTATTTGTGGTAACGCTATGATAAATTTTTATAACAGAAACTTCTATTAAATTTTTTTTCGAATAAGATAACTGATGGCCCCTTCGGTCGAGATTGCTTTTATCGCTAAAAAAAATAAAAACAAGGTTTTTAATAATTTTATTGAGGCTGGCTCCTCAGCTTTTTTGGAATTGATCAGCATGATGATACAACAGCTGAGCTACCTCTTCGTTTTCATCATTGTTCTTGTCTGGTTCAAGATTCAGTTTTTTAAACTTTGTTCTAACATTTCGTGTAATAGAATACAATAAATTTCCATTCTGAATTTTGATAATATTGCTATTTTGTGAAAAACTGAAAAGAAGGGTGGTACATTTCTGATTCCCGCAGCCTCAATACAATGCCATTAAATTAATCAAATGAAACAAAATCTTGTCACCAACCATTGCATTTAATATTTAAGACGGAATATGTTTTTGCTAAAAGCAACACCGCAAATACTGAAAATCCTAGAAATGATACAGTCTTCAAAACTTAGCTATCTGAATTTTATAAATTCAAAAGTTTTGAAAGCTTTCTAACTTCTCATTTAGCTTTCGAACAAAACATTTTCAACTCGACTGTTTTGTTATTGTTTGGCTTCTAAAACTCCGCAAGCCCTTGGGGCATAGGCAATCCATTATAAACAAGGTAGGATAAACTTGTAGTAAATGAGGTAACGTGAGTTTGCAATGAGTCGCTTTCACAAAAATAAACTCTAAAATTGTTGAAATAGCGTTTGCTGACAAAAAACTAAGTAAGTACTGACTTTTCCATAAAATTATTAAAACTGCTGAAAAATAAACTTTCATTTAGATCACGGTTCAAAAAATGCGTTGTGGAATTATTTCCAAAGTGTTCGGTAAAATTACTTAGTTCTAGTCCATGAAAAACTATATGTGCAAAATTTGGAGGCGGAATGAAGATTTTGTCATTAAATTAGGATGAAATTAAATTTTCTGGTTTCACAACTAATTGATGAAACGGAAATTAACCAGACAAACATTACTTTTAATGTGTCGAAATCAAATTAGATTTTGTTTTTTCGTTAGTATGAACCAGTCAATCTGCGCCTATCCAACCACACCAATGCAGAGCACTTTTTTGGGTTCTGTTTGCATGTCTTTCGTCAGGCTGGGCCACCACAACAAGTAGACTGCTTGGCTCCAATAGAAAATAAGCGTAAAGTGTCTTACCCAAAGACACAACAGGTATTGCCAGTTCGAGAATCGAACCGAGGGTCATCAACCTTTTCATCACTAGCCCCACACTCTACCACAAAGCCATCGCCGCCATAAAAATTAGATTTGATTTTCGCAAAGCAATTTCTCAAAAAGAAAACGTAACCTACAAACATTGAAAAACATACATCAAATTAAATTGAATTTTATATAATAATCATAACGTGTTTACATTATTTATTACTTTTTACTTAAGTTATGTAAGTCCATAATTCAATAGAAGGTAATTTTCTATTATAAAAATTTAGAAGCTAAAAACGGTACCTCTCAAAGCAAATACAACTTTAAAAATTAATCGATTGCAGAATCATTAGTACCGTGCATCCAATTATATTTCAACTAAATTTTCTAAAAAAATCGAAAATTTATTTTGATGACTTTAATTAGCTAAAAATATTTGCATTTGAACAGTTTTGAGGTGCCGTTAAAATTAAAAATGACTTTCAACAACGTCAACTTCGTCATCGTTAAACGCTTTTCGGAGTGTACGCATCAGAAACGATCTCTATCTGATTTGAAAGGTTCAATTATGGGGGTTTGACGTTTCCCTCAAAAGAGTGTTTAATGAAAATCTAGAGCAGAATAATACAAATTGCAGTAATCTATGGGATAGGATATGATTTGAAATATTTCAAGACCCCGCTTACCATATTTCAAACCAGACAAAGATCGTTACTGAAGAGTTCTGTTCGAAAAGCTTTTAGCAACGACGAAGTTGATTTTGCTGAGAGCCATTTTCATTCTAGTCGTTTTGGATATCACAACATTTCATTGCATGAGTTACCACAGTTAAGGATGGATTTATTAACTTTTTGCTTCCAAAATAAAATTGAATGCATATTGATTTAATGGCAATTGTTTATTGAAATTTTCAAGTGGCGTAAAAAGAGTCTGTAAATCACCAAAAAATTGTGATTTTGATAGCTAGTTGTTACGCACTTGAGCTATCACCAAATACGACATTGCCTTCGCATCACAATTGCAATATGAAAGTTTTTTAAGTTTGCAGAAAGTGCATTGCACCACTTTGCGATAAGTCCCGAATGTAACCTATTATTATATATTACTCAACCTTCAATGCACTTATTATGCACTTGAAATAATTATGCAAAACTTGTAATTGTGTATGACTAATGATATGGACTAATTTCTACTCAGACACAAAGCCTAAAGTTTTGCAAAATAATAGCTCGACTACATTGCTTAAAATAGACCATTTTATATTGTAGACAAATTGATGAAAAAAAGTCAATGCAAGGCGCGAAAATCTCACGAACAGCCACCGAGACGCCCACGTTTACAACCAATCACAGTCGTGAACCAATACTACTTCTTATCTTGATTGAATCCAGTCACAAAATTCTTGCGCAGTGACCGGAGTTCGTAGAAATAGTAGCGGGCCGGATTCTTGGAGAACAATAACAAAACCGAGGACGCAACTTTGCAAAACAACCAAACTTCACAACGCGAATTAACGCATGAAGATTTTTGTAAATTGAAATCGACGCAGAATTCCTTAGATGAGAGCGCTGGTAGAGCTCGAAAGTTTACCTGCTCCATGTTGGATTCCCGAATTGGCTATTTGACGCTGTTTTGCTGAGAAAGTTACGTAATTATTGGGATTATTGAGCAGTCAATATGTCAAAGTAGGCCAATCTGACTGAAAAAAAACTAACCTCCTCAAAATATTTCTTGGTGCTAAACTGACAAATCGTGGTTTTATATAGTACCCTCTTTTGTATGCTCACTAATCTATTAACATTTAAGTGACAATTTTTTCAATATTTCACCAAAATGTTCATAATTAGTAATGTGCAATTTGCAGACTGCATAATCACTGTCTAGGTTTATTTCTGTTAATATTTTCTAGTTTTCTACAGCGTAAGTTTGTTAACCAAAGTCAGATTTATTTGAAAATGGAAAAATCCTGCATTAACAACCTGCGGTAATTCACTACATTTTGATTCGCCGATTAAGTTACACCCTGGCTAAGAGACAACGACCCAGGGCTCCTCTCTCTACCATACACGGTATGGTATTTACCCCAGCGGGGCATCATCAGTTAAGTCTAAAAACAATCAGAGTATACAGTACTTTAAAACCAAAATCATCAAGCATAAACCGACTATTACAGCATTCAAATTGAAAATATAGTAAAATGAAACTGACTCTTATAAATAGTGATATTAAAGAAAATATAATACTTCACATAATTAAACCTCTTTTACAGAGCAAATATTCAAACACCTTGTCTTATCTAAACCACAAAACCATCAGAAAAGGAAACTATACAAAAAATTGTTTAAAATAATAAAACCCTACAAAAAATTAATTAATTATAATGTACGTTACTAGGCAACCAAAAATAGCAAATATAACTCTAAAACCTTAAAACGTAAGTAAAACTATCACCTAAAAAAATAGGTGGAATTGGAAAAGAAAACATTACAAAACTCTTACCTTGGTCACCAAGTTCATGAACAGAAAGAAAAAGACCATTAATACTAACTTCTCCAAAACAATTATGCTGCTAAAACTGTGATGAAATGGCTTACCAAAGAGAAATAGGCTTAATCTTTGTTAAGTTCAAAATTGAAAACCCGCTAAACTAAACAAAGCGCTAAAAAATTTTTACATTAATTTTTCCGATGAAACATAAAGAAGCATATGATACCCAGTGCCGTCGCCAGTGCAAACGTAGTGAGGGGCACTAGCTGAAAGTGGGGGGGCACTAAAATAAACTGAACTTTTGCATTTAAAAACTGATCTTCAGATCTTGTTAGGCTACCAGTGTGCACGATTTTAACAATTCTGTATTCATGTCTAAAAAAAGAGAGACCTAAGGCCCGCATCGTTTCTTAGCTTGTTTCGTCTGCGGCCCACAACCGCCTGAAAAATCTATCTACAGTAGTGAATGCTACCAGACACGAAACAAGGATTTTGCAGAGAGGGGTGAAGAAAAAGTAAATTTTTTGCACAAAAATTGTCTGATTTAAGCTCCGTGCTAAACAAACTGATGCAACTCAAGCATGTGACAATCGGAAGCATAGTCATTAATTATATAGTGACTGTGGTCGGGGGCCTGGTGGCGGAGCCCCCAGCCGCTGGGCGATTTTTGTGATTTTGCAGCAAAAAAGAAGCAATTTTTACGTCATTTTAATCACACTTCGCACGGTTTAAAGCCAAACGAATCACTAAATTGCTAAAATTTAGAAGTTATTTCAAAAAAGAATTAAATTTAGCTCCCCCTTACTTCAGATCAAGTTTAATGTACGTTTAAACGCTCGTATTTTGAAGTTAAATTTCTAAGTGACTTGACTTGGGGAGCTTAAGCCCCTTCACCCTGATTGCGCCACAAACCGCGATCTCAAGATCTTGAGTGTACTTTAAACATCAAAACAGCTGGTCTTTGAAAAAAATGCTTTCAAGTATTGTTTCATGTTATGATCACTAACGAAGTACTGGTAACGATTCTGCAGGCTTACTTCTCTCTTCCGCGACACATCCGTAAAGGTATGTTAAAAAGATGGATTTTGTACAGCTTTATGTACGTCAGCTTTATGTACAGCAGTTGGTTGCCAACAATTTCGCAAAGAATCGAGAAAACTACAACGGAGAATTATGTTTGAACGTAATTACTCCTTTTATCATCATTGCTGTTGTCTTGCAGTCACGTGACGTTCCAAAAACAGTAATTCGAGTAACCCAAAATGGGAGGCACGCCTCCCTAGCCCCCCCGTAGCGACAGCATTGATGATACCCGCAGCTTGTTAAAAACTTTAAACTCATTGAACAACCAGCTCTCTGAGTAAAACTTTAAAGGAAGCAAAAAAAAAGAAACCTTGAGTTGCGGTAAAATTACTATAGTTTATCTTGTCAATAAAATTTTGCAAATTTTCATAATTATAAAAATTACAATTTTTCGTAATTTTTTGGAAAAAAAGCTATTTTAATACCATTGGATCACATTTCACGCGCACTCAGAGCCATTTAAAAATACTAGATTTTTAACATTTGAAAGTCAATTGAAAAAATTGTTTACTCCTCCTTTTGCTTGCAATTTAAGTCAAAAACACGTTTAAAGTCTTGCATTTTGGGGTTAAATTTTGTAAGTGATTTGGCCCAGGTAGGGGAAGTAAAGTACATTGCCTCCTGCAATATTTTAGTTGTAAAGAACAATTCAGTCGATTATTTTCTTCAGAGATTATTGTTTTATCATGGAAACAGCCAGCTTTAGAAGTACATGTACGGCCAGTGGGCCCAAGCTCTCTCAATTCAAAAATTTGTTCAATGAGCATTTCCCTTCTGCAGCCAATTTTTTTCAAGAGTTTTCTGTTGCATAAAAACTTGCAAGGTGGAGGTAAATTGTTATTGAAAAATGTACAATAGATAGTTACGCCTACAAACCATGTTATTGCCCGGGCCAGATTTACATTGACTTAGGCCTCTGGCATTTGAGATTTTTGCAATATTTTTCTGCCAAATGCACGTGAAGATCAAAAAAAGTCTTACCTGAGCGCGGAGTTCCTTGCACTGTGCCATATGTTAAATACGACCCTGGTTATTGCATTACATTTATAAAAAGGTTAGATGAGGACCTCAGTTAGCAACTAATAGGATAAAAACGCTTAATTACCCTCGAGTTATACGTTTTGGTTGGCAAACATTGAATTGAAGGGGCCCGGGCCCCCTGAAACAATATTATTGTTAAGGGCCCATTTAAATATTCTTGTGGGGGTCCATTTAAATTGGTTGGCAAAAAACTAAATTAAGGCGGTTCGGGCCCCCTGGATCAATATTATTGTTGGGGGCCAATTTAAATTGGGGGCCATTTAAATATTCTTGTAGGGGGCCTATTTAAATTGGTTGGCAAAAATTAAATTGAAGGGCCCGGGCCTCCTGGATCCATATTATTGTTGGGGGCCCATTTAAATTGGGGGCTATTTAAATATTATTGCAGGAGGTCCATTTAAATTAATTGGCAAAAATTAAATTGAGGAGGCCCGGGCCCCCTGGATTAATACAATTGTTAATTACTGCTGTAAGAGTGTACTGTTTCACGCGAAGATGCTAAAAGAAACTGAAACTGAGGAAACAATAGTCTCTTTTGTGACATTTTTATCATTTAGGCATTTCAATTGGGGGGCCTGGCCCCATGCCCCCCTGGCTACGCCTATGACCTGAGTAGCCTAACAGTAGCAAGCAAAAAAAAAGAGTAGTATCGTAAGTTGACTTAACCAGTAAATTTTTATAATCTGTTTGCTAAGTCTGACTTAAAAGTTAAAACTAATATTGTCTTGGAAAGGGGGATATGTGTAATAACACTTGAAACATGTGCATCTTGAGGTAGGGGGTACATATAAACTTTTTGTCATAATTTACTATAGTTTTTCACAATCAAATTTTTTCTGCGCACGATAGGTCAAATGCGGGGGCCCCCAGAAGTGGGGGGCCCTGTCAGGGGCGTATTTAGGGGGTGGGGGCATTGGGCCATGCCTCCCCCTTTGGGTCGCTAGGATAGTATAATTAGCATAGAATAGTATGCAAAATTGCGGCATGGCCCTCCCTTCCCCTTGTAAGTTGGGCAGAAGCTTTGATCACACAAAGGGTATGTTTTATACGTCTGTTTTAGGCCTGCACCCAATTAAGGGACTAAATTTGAGTGAAGACCTTTTTTTTTTGCTCTTCACCTAATTTTGGACAAAAAATTGGACTAAATTTGAGTGAAGATCTTTTTCTTTGTTCTTCACCTAATTTTGGGCAATAAATCGAACTAAATTTGAGTGAAGACGTAAAGACCTTTTTTTTTTGCTCTTCACTTAATTTTGGGCAATAAACCGGACTAAATTTGAGTGAAGACCCTTTTTTTTCGCTCTTCACCTAATTTTGGGCAAAAAATCAGACTGGTTTTGGGTGGAACAATTTCTTATTCTGATCTTTGTTCTTCTCAAATTTTCTGAAGTTCTTGGCCCCCCCCCCTTTCAAAAATTCTGCGTAAGCTACTGGGCCCTGTGCATTTGCACATTCCTAAGGCTACTACTGGGTGTAGCGTCACCGAGCTCTTCGTGTGGTTCGCAACAAAAACACTTATTACTTTTATAAAACATCAAGCTTTTGTTGTTCTCTAGGTTCTTGGAGAAAAATTACTTTAAAGCAATCTAAAATATCCGGCAAATGATTTTAGACTTAATTGATGATGCCCCGCTGGGGTGAAATCGATTTTAGTAAATAGAATAATATATAATTTACGACTGATTTCGTATGTACCCTATAAGCTTGTGGCTATATTATTTTACTGATCCAAATGTAAAGTTGTCGGAGTTTCATTTTTCCTCTCTTGCTGGTGATTTTAATCCAAAACATATGGCCTCAAACAATACACGGTTTAGGTTTCACACTCTCCCTTTCATGCAGAACGTCAAGCTGTGAATATCAATTTTTATTGTTTTTGTTCCTTTATCCTATCTACATCACCAATTAGTTAAACCAGCAAGATTTCAGTAATTAATTCGGAGGTTTCTATGCGATCACGGCCGAAAGAAACACAGCAATACACAATTTATCCTGCTGCATATTTTACCGATTACTTAACATCATCTCTTGAAGAAAAAAAAAAAAAGATTACAGCGTGTGTGAAAAAGGAAAAATACTAAAATTTCGCAGATTTTAGATCAAGTTTCGTAAGCAATAGCGATTTACGTACAAGGTGGGTCAAATAATCGAGTGTAGTTTAAAAAACAAAATCAACAACATATTTTGCAAAAAATATGACTAAGAATAATTAGGACTGAATGCAAAGCAGAAAGCCAAACTTGCCCAAAATACGAATGCTGATTACAAGAATTTTTCTCGTAACTTAGGAAATTCAAAACGCTATTAAACCCAATGCAAAATTTACTGTAGTGTTTTTCGATGTTAAAACAATGTTATTCTATACGAGCGTCCTCACGGATATTGTCAAGTTCCGTCATTTGATTAATGATTAACTTCGCCTGTCTATTCTATAGCTTAGAGCTGGAACAACTTACATATACCGATTTGCAATGCAATTCTGTGTCGAGGTAGGGTTATATGTTTCAGACTTAGTTTTTCGCAGTTTAATGTGATATCGTACTCTATGGTTTCACTCTGGGACTGACAGTATTTCTGTCGATTGGCATAGTGTAGCAAGCAGGCGTGCAACCAGAATTTTGCTAAAGAGGAGGAAAGAGAGAAATGAACTAATTTTTCTGGTCAAAATCGTACCCAGCGGACAGCAATGTGAGGTAATTGAGGCGTCTTCACTCTCCAGCGTATTGCAGATGGGGACCTTGGGAGTTTTCCAGCCGCCAACGTTCGCCGCTGGGGGATTTATTTTAGTTTTTCGAAAAAAATTCAGACATTTTAGAGCCATTAGAAAGAACTAAATAGCTAAAGTTTGGAAATCACTAGAAAAAATTAGATTGCTCAGTCTCTTTAGCCCTACCTTACAAACTGGTCAAGATCAAAACGCGTTTAAAAGCTTGCATGTTTGGGTTATATTTTCGAAGTGAATTGGCTGAGCTGGGTTAGGGGGTCAGCCTCCTTAGCCCCACTGGTTGCGCCGCTGAGAGCAAGGTCAATATCTTTCCATAAACAACGGCAATAGACTGCAAAACAGACGTAAATTTTAGTCTGTCTGTATGGTTAGAATACAGATTACATGTTAAGCCAATCACAAATTATAGGATTTCGAAATATTGGGATTGAGAGTCAAGTACGTGACAATATTTCGATGCACTGAAAATTAAAATAGCTGAATGCTGGGTGTTGCCTAAGCCCTGGCTCAAGTAAGTTATGCCAAGATCAATCGCGAGCTGTGGTCAGTCGCGTAGCCCGAAATCTGCTACGGGGGGTTATTTCTGGGGACGGGCCAGCAGTGATCGAAGATTTTGCAATTTCTTTGGAAAAAATACCTTAAAATTTTTAGGCCTATTTTGGTAAAAATTAATGCTTTTGAAACGTGTCATCGAAATTAGCACTGCAAAAACAATTAAACCGACTGCGTAAATGCGCTACGTGGGAGGGGGCTAATGGTAAAATTTCAACCTTTTTATAATCACGAAATATAAGAATTCACAAGTTTTAACCTAATTTATCTGCATTTAAAAAAGATAATTCGGGGGAAGGGGCTAATGGAACGAGATTTGAGAGAAGTGATTGGTAATTGGCTAACTTAAACGCAGAGTAGCCCCCTCCCCATTCCACATAAAGACTTGAAGTCTACGTTGAGCATTTTCCATGAAGCGATCAACTTTGATTGCTTAAGATCTGTATTTTATTGTTCTGCTGGTGTCAAGGCTAATTTCAAAGATAAAAAACTTAAAAACAGCCAACTTTTCAACAGTAAACTAACTGCTTTCATCAGGGCTAAAAGGTCTAAAATGAGTTAAAATGCAAATGGAAGCAAAGCAATCAACAAATGACGTAATCACGTGTCACAAGAATAAGCAATAACACTGTGTAAAAAAGCAGGTGAATAAACGAATTAGGACCAAACCGGTGTCTGAAATACTATGATAACAATTTCAATAAGTGAGCAAATGGAAACAAACATGAAAACCGGGTTCTAAACTCACAAAGATCAATTTTTTACAAACGAAATGATGTATTATTTTTCCAGTTTAAAGTACAAAGATGGCAATGAAATAGATTTTCGTTCATTCATAGTATTTGGAAAGTTGTTAACAAAAACTGATTCAATAAATCGGTGTTTTCTATAATCAGTTTCAAATTCTAAAATTTGGCTATTGTTCCAGTCAATATCGCTATTGTTCCAGTCAAAACTACCAAATTCCATGCAAAGACTGTAATATGGTTTAAATAGTAGAAACTAAACGATCATTCGAAACCAGAAAAAAAGAACATACTGTATCAGAGATATCAGAAACGCTCAGTCAAAACCCGCAAATATTAAAGATAACACCACAGCACTTTGCAGACACGCCATTAACTTGCACTACGATATTGACTGGAACAATAGCCAAATTTTAGAATTTGAAACTGATTATAGAAAACACCGATTTATTGAATCAGTTTTTGTTAACAACGTTCCAAATACTATGAATGAACGAAAATCTATTTCATTGCCATCTTTGTACTTTAAACTGGAAAAATAATACATCATTTCGTTTGTAAAAAATTGATCTTTGTGAGTTTAGAACCCGGTTTTCATGTTTGTTTCCATTTGCTCACTTATTGAAATTGTTATCATAGTATTTCAGACACCGGTTTGGTCCTAATTCGTTTATTCACCTGCTTTTTTACACAGTGTTATTGCTTATTCTTGTGACACGTGATTACGTCATTTGTTGATTGCTTTGCTTCCATTTGCATTTTAACTCATTTTAGACCTTTTAGCCCTGATGAAAGCAGTTAGTTTACTGTTGAAAAGTTGGCTGTTTTTAAGTTTTTTATCTTTGAAATTAGCCTTGACACCAGCAGAACAATAAAATACAGATCTGCATCTTACCTGGTGACGAAGAATATGTTCTGTTTTGATTGCTGAATTTTAGCCATTTTTCAAATTTTACCAGGTTTATTTTTGACAAATATTAGCCCCTTAGTAAATGCTTCGAAAGTGGCTTTAAATTACTTTAGAGTCCATATTACAGCAAAAGATTGCCTCAGAACTGCAAAAAACGTAATATTTCACTTATTGTGCATTTTGATAAACAGGCCAATTGGGGGACTTAGCCCCTCCCCCTGGCTACGCTACTGGCTGCTGGTTCTGTGATGTAACTTTTTGTTTGCCTTGCTCTCATCCAAACAAAAGAGCTGGGTAACTCCAATCAAACCTTCAATGGAATGCAAATATTTAAACAAAAATTTAGCAGAAATACTTTGTGATAGCGCGTGCATGGAGTTTGAAATCTTCTACCATAGAGTAGAACTTAATGAGATAAATAGGCGTATATTTTTGAGCAAAAATGCTGCTACCTATCTTTTGAAATGGCAACAAAGTTGAGGTTCTTTCGACGTGTAAATCAGGAATTTTGCTCAGCAAAAAGATTGAATGGAATTTTTCTGTTTGTGACGATATAAAAACAGACATTTGCTTTCAAACATATTTTTTGTTTTGTGATTGTGACCAGGCACCAATCTATAGATTTCGTTTTACGTTGGCAACACGCCCATAAATCTGCCAATGACAACCCTTAAAGGAAACTTTGTAAAAGATCAGCCATTCAATCAGAATTTGATGGGGAAAGTTGGGATTCAGGCTAGCCCAGGCCTCCCCCTTTGCTAAGGGGCACACAAATGCATTTACGTCATGATATAACCACTCTCAAACTTTTCATCAAAGTTGACGTACTTTATGCAACAATGTCATATTATTATCATAATTTGATCTTTTTCCTTAGATTTGAGTTTCGTTTGCAAACCTATGTCAGTTAATTGACAAATTTAGGGCAAAAGAGAAAATTGAGCCAAACTCAACGAAATAGCATTAGTTATAGCGTTTTGTCATTAGGTTTACAATACATGCAGGAATGATAAATTATTACATCGTTTTCAATCGAAAAAAGCTTAAAAGGTAAAATTTTAAGCAATTAACTTCTACGAGTCGTTTGATTGCTTATTGCATTTTGGATCGTCAATTTAGAACTGTAACAGTACTTTAAAATTTACGTATGTAATCTAATCGCAAGAATTAGAACTATGAAAAATTAAGCAGTTAACTGCGTACATCAAAGTTGGATTTGCTGACAAAATGACTCTATCAGCAAAATCTATTAAACAAAAAAAAAAAAATACTAAACGTGATACTTATTTCACATCACTTTCGAGTCAACTTAATTTTAGATAAGAGTGTAATTTCAATTCCGTAACTGCAAAGCTACTTACATCAATTGTATCACGAGACTGTATATTTTTGCGTAACCCTCTGCAATCGTAAAAAGCTACTTGATCTGAAACCAAAAATAGTAACATTAATTAACTACATATCAAATCAATTTTGAGATGATCAGTTCGCATGGTGCAATTTGCCTTATAGGTGCTTAAATATGCACAGCTCGTCCTTGAATAGGCCTGTTTCAATATCGCATCTACACTAATAATTTAAACCCTTGAAAAACTAAAATTGAGATCAAACTTTTGTGGGAAAAAGGATTCAAGCTATAGTCATACGCGGTAGCAGTAGATCAGGGCTGCTTAAAGTGCGGCCAACACAACAATTTTGTGCGTCCCACGACTGGTCATAGGATTTAATCTTATTTAGAACGGGATGGTTTCGAGATGCACTAGCAGAGAAATTTGAAAGAAACCAAATAAATTTTCTTTTATTACGTTTGGTCACCACCTGTAAAATTTCCGGCAAAAATCTCATCAAAATGCAGTGAAAACCTTTTCTGATCTTCAGTAAAATTTGAGACAAAAATCACATCAAAACTCCGATTTATTGTTTACCTCGGCCCAATGGCGCAACCAGGGGGAGGTAAGGGGACTTCATCACCCCCCTTAGCCAAATCACTTCGACATTTTAACCCAAATTGCAAGCGTTTAGACATGCTTTGGATTTGACCTGTGAGTAAGCGGAGGGGGACTTAAAAGGGCTGAGCGATTTAAGTCTTCAACGAGTTTTAAATCGTAGCAAATGTAGTTTTTTAAAATGGATCCAAAAAGGTACAAAATTTGATCCGAATGGCGCTAAAATGGTTATTTTTTCTGAAAAAAATCGCCCAGCGGCTGGGGGCTAACACCAGTTTGCTCAGTACGCTGCCCAAATGGGACATTTTTCAAGCAAAAGAAATTGCTTTTGGGTTCAAGCTCTTCCCTCCTTCACAAAATCTTTGTTGCGTGCCTGCTGCGACCTGTTCCTAAAAAATTTAAGTCAAAGCGGCTCGTTAATTCCTCAAAAAGTTTGGGCACCCATGCAGTAGATCATTAAACAGTTAAAGTAGTTGTTAGTTGGTATGACCAATATATGGATGTTTCACTTTGATTATTAAAACATCCTTGTGCTTTTAACGATAAAAAAGCGACTTTAGATCATTTCACCAATAACCTTTTTTAAATTTGCCGAATATTTTTGTTCATATGATTTTCTCAAGGTTTTAAAGCTCTTATCCTTCGACTTTTGCTAATTTAAGTATTCAAAATTTTAGTGTAGGTCAGGGCAGTGCTCTTCAACCGGTGTGCACGGTGCACACTAGGGTGCACCACTACGAAAGGGTACAGAAGGGTGCATCACAAGCTTACCGACTATATGCGCAGAACCTTTTAAAAAACTTGTAAATAAAAATGAATCTGATGAGACAAACCGACAGTAACCTTAAGTTTGAAACTAGATAAACACGTTTCGTAGCAGTAGGGTAATTATTAAGCATCATACTCTTTCCTACTATTTGTTTTGGGCAGTTGCGTATTTTTGATTCAAGTACTTGCATGGCCTACTAAAAGAAGACGGCCACACATGTCACCTAACAACGAGAAAATTAGAGGGACAGCTTTTGCGTGTCGCTTTGTTTGCTTAAAAGAGCATTCTGGTCGGAAATTTTTTTGCTCAATTTTTTCTCAAAAAATTTTGACAGATCTAAAGACCAACTTCACCAAATCTGAGCTTTCTACGACCTTCCATTCCTGAGATATACCAGGTTTAGATTTCTCCTTAGAAAGGCTTTTCCTCTTAGAAATTTTGCCAAAGTTGCCAATTAGAAACAAAATTTCAAAAATCTTTGCATGTTCTTAATTATCCATAAATAGTTTGCGGCAGAATAATTGTAAAACAAAGTACAGGTTCAGAACTGTAGCATTAGCTGCTTTTCAATAAATGTAAGCCAGCCTTCCCAAAGTTAATCTTCTGTCACAATGCTGATAAAACGGCAACACTAAAGCAAGTGGAAAACAGCTAATTTCGAATTGTAAAAACGAGAAGGCATAAAAACTTCAAATTTGGTGAGAATGCATTTTAGGCTTATCCCAACATTTTGATCAAGATTGAAAAACGTGAATTGAATTCCCTTTTAGCACGCAAAACGCAAAAGTTGCTCGTGTAATTTTCTCGCTGTTAGGTGACAGGTGCGACTGTCTTCTTTGAGTAGGCCATGGTACTTGTTACGAAACAAAATTAGACCATAACCGCCAGTAAACTAGTTTGAAGCATCTGTAGGTTTACGGTAACGGCAGCCTACTAAATTAAACCACATACTGGTAGTACACCACGCCTGCACTACTGGTAGTACACCAAGCCCTTTTTTGCGGCCCTCGAAATGGTTTCGTGCGACCTCAACCATAATCTCTTTTAAGCAATCCATATTTGTCGTATTGTGACGTGGTGTCTGAAGCAGTTGTGTGTATGTGTGTTAAAGTGGAATCTACGTTTTACGCACATACCTCCGTAGCAGAACTTTTCTAAAAAATTACCTCTGCGGTAGAACCGAGTTGCATCAATGAAGTACTGAAATACTTGATGCCAATTCTTGGACATTACGCCCTTTCACTTATGACAACATTGCTGCTGAAACCAAAGATTTAATTGATCTTCAATCAGATTTAGGCATTAGAGCATTATTTAAAGAGGCACGATATACTGAATTTTGGGTGCATCAACTAATTTGGGGTGCACCTACTGTGCCAGAGTACAGAAGTATAGCAAAAAAGGCAATTTATGTCCTCATTCAAATGCCCACTACGTATTTATGAGAAAGTGGTTTTTCTTGTTTGTGTGAGATCAAATCTCGCAAAAGAAATCCAGTTACACACATTGATTCATTGATGAGGGGAGCAATTGAAAAGGATGTCATTTTTGGGTTTGGAATGTTGGTTGATAATTAATGTGCAACAGCAAAAAAGTCATTAAAGATAATTTCTTGAATTTTTGTGAGCTTTGTCTTGTGTTATTCTTAGTGCAGACTGTAGCGTAATTGTCTTTTTGCACGTTAATTTTGATACGTGGCTTTTTACCTCGTTTCAAATTTTAAGCACAGGGTGCATGAGCTCGTCACAAGATTTTTTAGGGTGCACCATAGCGTAAAAGGTTGAAGAGCACTGGGTTAGGGTATTGAGGTAGGGAGGATTTGATTACTACATCGGTTTCGTGAAAAGATCCCGTGAAATTTAAACATGTCGTTTGTTAAAACTTATACAATATACAATATAACAGTAAAAGAATACTGAGCAAAACAGATGCTGTAAACTAAAACGTGACATCGCACGCGACAGGGGACTTCGCGACATTATCCAACTTTTACTGGACTTTATTAAGCCTTAAAATAGAGATCCAATTGCTTTGAATGAATTTGTAAAAAATGTAGTCGTGATAGTCGATCAATAATTTAAACGTGCCCCTTTCAAAATTTGTTTCACTAACTTAAATCGCTTTGTGGTTATTCGAGTTGAAAATTTAAATCTCTCAAAGTTATCAAAAGTAATCTAGTAACGTCATTCAAAAAGCTCGCATAATATGTTCACAATGCAACGTCAAATCTCAGCACTCTTTATGAGTTTTTAACAGTTTTTCACTCCATTTGCAATAACATAAAGCGGTCTTTAAAATTCCAGCGACTCACAAGCGAATTTCGTTACATCAACGGAACTTACAGCCGTGGATGATTATGAAAACGCTCTTTCGCATCGCAATTCAACATATGGTATCGATATACCGGTTGTTTGGAAATTAAAGCTCCCTCCTCAACAGCATAAACTAAAAAAAAAGTGCTACAATTATGCAAATTTAAAACAGGCATTTATTTAAGTTTTTTACAAAATCGTTAATGTTTTTGCCACATAGACTCATTCTCGAATGGTATAATTTGACAAATTGCAAAAAAAGGCGGAGAATCAAAATTTATTTTCCCTAGTAAATTCTTCACTCACAAGTTGTCGCAGGTGGATAAGAATTACTGGGTAAACCATCGCAGTTTCTTATACGCCCTTAAATTAAAACGATCTTTCGGGCTAATTATTGTCCAACATGACATTACCAAATTTACCATGTTTTACCTTTTCTAATATTAGCCTACCGGTACTCTTAAAATTTGGTATGTCTAGCTGGAGTACTTCGTCTTTAAGATTTAAAAAATTTAAAAGGCCTATTTGGCATGGTCTCCTCGATGCGGTCCACCAAATTTTGTTATCAATCTTTGATTTATATTGACCTATCCAATAGATTTAATTTGTTTAGATTTTGTGGTTAATGGGGGGAGGTGCCAAATAATTGGAGGACCCCTATAGTATGAGATCCTCAATATTTTTTCACATGTATTTTTTCCTATTTTGAAAATTTTGTTTGTCTAGCTTAGGTGGTTAAAATTTTGAAAGACCCAATGGAGGAGGACTCTCCAATTGTGGCACCTAGTCGTATTTTCTTTACCTATACTGATTTTATTTTTCCTTTCTATTTACCTGTTCTGAAAGTTTCATGTGTTTAGCTTGAATGGTTGAAAAGTTTGAATTTTAAAGGATCCAACTGAGGGACCCCCGATTTTGGTGCCTCAAATTAATTTTGTATTTTCTTGATATTTGCATATCCTGAAATTTGACGTGTCTAGCTTAAACAATTAAAAAGTTTGAATTTTGGAATCCTGGTTAGAGGGGGGCCCCATTGTGATACCCCCAACTTTTTTCTTTTTTTTATATTTACCTATTCTAAAAATTTCATCAGTCTAGTATGAGTGGTTAAAGTTGAATTTTAGCATTCTTGTTTGAGAAGGATGTTTTCATTTTGGTACCCTCAAATTTTGTCAAATTGTATCTTTTTTCGTACTTGCTTATCCTGAAAATTTTGTGCGTCTAGCGTGAGTGGTCAAAAAGTTTGAAATTTGATGGCTCCATCACAGAGGGACACCCTCAATGTGGTATCCCCAAATTTTGTCATATTTTATCTTTAACTTATATTTATCTATTCTGAAAATTTCATCTGTCTAATGTGAGTGGTTAAAAAGTTGTGAATTTTGGCAGCCCCGCTTTAGAAAGATCCCCTTATTTTGGTACCCCTAAATTTTATCAAAAATTATCTTATCTTCGTAATTGTCAACCCTAAAAATTTCATTTGTCTAACGTGTATGGTTAAAAAGTTTTGAATTTTGGCGGCCTCATTTGGGGGGAACCTCCGATTTTGGAACCACCAAATTTGGTCAAATTTTATCTTTCTTTTATATTTAGTGACCTTAAAAATTTCATGTGCCCAGCTTAAAAGTTTAAAAAGTTTGAATTTTGGAGGGCCCTGTTTGGGTGAAACCTCCATTTTGGAACCCCAAATTTTGCTAGATTTAGTGTATTTTTCATATCTACATATACTGAAAATTTGATCCATCTAGCTCTAACAGTTCAAAAGTTAAAAATTTTGGTGGTCTTATTTGAGGAGCTCCCCCCATTTCGGTACTCCCAAATTTTTGTCAAATATTATGTTTAGTTGCCTTAAAAATTTCATGTGTCCAGCTAAAAAGGTTAAAAAGTTCGAATTTTGGAGGGCCTCATTTGGGGAAAATCCCCCGTTTTGAAACCCTGAATTTTTGTTAGGTTTACTTTATTTTTAATATCTACCATTCTGTAAATTTGATCCATCTAGCTGCAATGGTTTATAAGTTCAAAATTTTGGCGGCCTTGTTTCAGAGGAATCCCCAATTTTGGTACCCCCAAAGTTTATCAAATTTGATCTTTGCCTAATACTTGCCTACTCTGAAAATTTCATGTGTCTAGCGTAAGTGGTTAAAAAGTTACGATTTTGGCGGCCTCATTTGGGGAAACCCCCATTTTCGTACCCCTAAATTTTGCCAAATTTTATCTTTCCTTTATGTTAACTTAACTTAAAAATTTCGTGGGCCTAGCTTAAAAGGTTAAAAAGTTTGAACTTTGGAAGGCCTGTTTAGGGGGGAAACCCCCATTATTGAACCTCCCATTTTCGTTAAGTTTAGTTTATTTTTAATATCTACTTATTCCGAAGTTTTGATCCATCTAGCTCCAACAGTTTAAAAGTTCAAAATTTTGGAGGGTCCGATTTAGGGGGATTCCCCCAACTTGGCACCCCCGATTTCATTCCCGCACTAGTCCTCTCTGATATCTTCAATCGCTCAAACTTTGAATACAGTGCGTTTAGTGGTTTAAAAGTAGATACCCAGAGAAGAAAGAAAAAGAAAAAAGACAAAAAGAAGAAAATTAGTATTCAAGTTGGGGTAAACGAACTTAACCAATAGAAAGACGATTGATAGTGTGCTCAAAAATCACAAATCATTTTCCATCAAAGTCGGTATTTACCGAGATACATCGGTTTAAACTCGTCAACTTTCTGCCCATTTTCGGCCTGTAACATTTTGGTCACGTGACCGGGTGCCCCCAAACTCGGTTTGCATAAACCATTTATAATTACCTACATTGTGTACAAATTTCAGTTGTGCATGCTCAGTGGTTTTTGAGTTATAAGCAAATTAATAAACTTTCCAGCCCAAAACCGTATTTTTTATGTTTTTTTGTATCTCAATTCACGATCACGTGACCTAGAATCCCTAAAATTGGCACACACAACGCTTTCATTAATTCCCACGTTGAGTCCAAATTTCAACTTTCAACGTTTTATCGTTTGCTAGTTATTAGCAAATCAATCCTCATCTACCAAAATTCGCAAACGAAAACAAAAGTACTACGCGCTCACGCGAAGCCCCAATAACTATAAAATGCAGTGGTTTAGATGTATTCCAGCGATTGTAATATCATATCCTACGGTGAAATTTAGACGAGAGTCAATTTTAAACACATAAATTAAAAACAAAACGACTAGATTTTAATTTTTGATGATCAAAAAACCTCTATTTTTTTCAAGTTTGACAATAATGATCGTGGACGTGTGCATTTGGCGTTATACGTGCAAACATTTCAAAGGTTAAAAACGCACTTTCACAAAAACTGCGCATGTTTATGAAATCGCTTTTCGGATTAATTACTTTTCCAGAAATGTACCGCAAATTTCTGACTCACGTGATACAGAGTGTATTGCAGATCGACATTGCTGCACTTTAAGCTGCGTATTTTCAGTGAAAACAAGCAATCTATTCAATCATTTTTTGCATTTTGATTTTGCGAAAAAGGTTTGAAAATTACAATCAATATCAACAAGCTCGTGTAGCTGTATTAACGAAGATAATTACAATTAGCCTTGAATCAAGAATAATTGAATATCTATTTTTGGAGCATGTTTGGTGATTAATTGCAATAACAAAGTTGATATATAGCGTTTTTTCTTGACATTACGGCCCACACTTCTAATCGGAGAGGTAATAGGCTGATAAGAAGTAGACAGCTTGTTGCTAAATTTGGAAATGTACAGGAATACACTGCAGTTGCACACAGCACGTGATTCTGCACACTACCCATTAGCGCGAGTTCACTTCAGGTTCTTTCGACCCTGATCAGTATGTACTCATACCGTTCATTCCAGCGACAAAATTTGGTGTCTGAACGGCGTAGGAGAGTGAAACGGGCATGCTTGCTGTAGCGAGCGGTTAACTGGAATGTGACATCGCAAGCAATATCCGGGGACTTCGCGAAAGTATCTAACTTTACTGAACTAAAGAACTTCACTCTACTTGAAAATAGCATTCCAATTGCGTTAAGCGTGCTTGTGGTTGTTGATAGTCAGGTCTGTAATACAGTGCTTTCGAATTTCATAATGTTCCACTAACTTGATCAGATTTGAGGTCAACGACTTTTAAACTTTAAATGTCTACGAAAATCATCTGTAAAATGTCAATCAAAATTTTACAACTCTGATTAGTTCTCGATTTAACTTTTAAGAAGTTTGTTGCAATTTTCACTTAGAAGCGCAGCGCAATTGTTAAAATTGCGATTATAAACAAAACCCTTGTTAAAACAAATATTTCGACAGTAACTTTTTGCTCCAATCATAAAAACGACTTTCCACTATAATTGAAACAAAACCTTTTGATCTGAAAATGCCAATATCATTTTCGGATTTTGTAACTTACATTACCTTGACCAGAAATTAGACACACAGACCTAAATATCAAATGTACGCCCTCAAACTATCCCAATGTAGTATTTTTTTAAGAAGAATTTTATATAAGCACATGACTGTCTGAGCAGTTCAACTGATCTTTCTCAAAATTTAAGAACTAAAGCAACATAATAGCATGGAAAAAGACACATACACAAGCAAAATTTAGAAGCAAAAAATCAAATTCTAATATATTTGTAAGTAATATTGCACAGTCTAACTTTACGATGACTTCATATTTAAAACTCTAAATAATTTTCTCCATTCAATGATTTCCAGAACCCTAGGTGTAATGTTTAAACTCAAACAACTATTTACCAAAAATTATCTACTTCTTTTGCACATTATGCTCTTTTACTTTATTTCTACAGCTTTGTGGTTATTCACTAGCAAAGTTTAAATGTCTCAAAAAGTCATTGAAATAGTCAAGTAACGCAATCAAAAAGCTCATATAACAACGCTAAAACTAAGCACTTTTTAGGAGTTCCTAGCAATTTTTCACTTTATTATGACATAATATAGAGCGATCTTTTAAATTCCAGCGATTTTTGAGCAAAATAGTATTACAGCAGCCAAACTTAACACTAACCACGACCAGAAATATGCACGCATTTTACAGCCATTCCTATTCTGAGAACGCTGCGACCCAACCTATTGGATACTGTAAATTGTATTACATCCATTATTCAGCACCAAAACATTATTAATATACTTTGGAGTGCAAAAATTGGCCTTGAGAAACAGTTTCACTAAGAATAAAAAAGCCAAAGCTGTCGTAAACATTTTGTTTAAAAAGAGACGTTTCGATTAATTACTTAAGTCACAGTCAATCTTATTCAAATACTTGACTCTATTTGAATAAGATTGACAATGACTCCAGTAATTAGTCGAAACGTCTCTTTTTAAATAAAAAGTTTACGACAGTTTTGGCTCTTTTATTTTCAGAGAAAAAATTTTTAATAAAATTGTTCAAATACTTGAAGAGCAAGTTAAAGGTTTTCTCAACGTCACAGGTGACAGTTTAGTAAAAAACTCGGCCATCCAGCTTAAATCTATCACAGGCTCACAGCCATAACTCTCATAAGCTCAAGTTCTTCAACGTCTTAAATGTTGGAGGTATGGTATATTTTCGGGAAAAATCTCCGAACTTGTAATCCTATAAGTTCGACTCTTCTACTTTTCTGTGACACCAATTCATTCTAAGAATTCATTTTATAGTTTTGAAGGTCCATTTAAGGGTTATTGTCCAATATGGCATCCCAAATTTGGCATGTTTTATCTATCCCCTATATTAGCCTATCGGTACTCTTAAAATTTGATGTCTCTAACTGCTCTACCTGGTAGTTAAGAATTTTAAATTTTTAAGGGGACCATTTCACAAGGACTCCTTAATGTGACCCACCAAACTTTGTTATCTTTCATCTTTGATTCATATTAACCTAGGCATCCAATAAATTTGTTTAGCTTTTGTAGGTAATAGGGGGAGATGTCAACGTAATTGGAGGATCCCTATAACATGGCATCCCCCAATTTTTTTTTATATTAGCGAAAATTTCATTTGTCTAGCTTGAGTGGTTAAAACTTTTGAATTTTGGAGGACCCGTTTGAGAGAAACCCCCCATTTTGATACCCCAAAATTCTGTCATATTTTGACCTATTCGGAAAGCAGTAGCGTAACCGGGGGAGGGGGGGGCAGGGGGGCTATAGCCCGCCCCCATTGCACTGTCGACCAAAATTCAGAATAAGGAAAATACCACGTTTTTAGCTTCTGAGACTGTTTTTTGCACTGGTATGGATTAAAAAGTGATTTAAAGCATCTTTTGAAACATATATTTTGGTGGGGGGCTAATTTGTCAAAAACAAAACGCACAAATCAATCAAAACTTTGAAAAATGCCCAAAAATAAGCAATCAAATTTGATCGCTAGTGTAAAAATGTTGAACATAGGTTTCATAAACAAATATATTATAAACTCGTGAATAGGAAGTGGGCTATTCAGTATTTGTTAATTATCAATCTATTTTCTCAAATATTTTTCCATTAGCCTCCTCCCCCCTCCAAATTATTTTTCTCTGTAAAATATAGACGAAATGGATTACTCCATGTGAGTTTTATTGAACGATAAGATTCTATGATTTACCAGCATGTGAACAAGAGAATTAAAGTTTTATCATTAGCCACCTGTTACATAGCCCATATATCGTAATCATGTTTGCACTGCCAATTTCTGTACCAGGTTTTAAAAGCATTATTTTTTTTACATAAATAGCCCTAAAATTAAGTTATTTTTGCAAAAAAATGCAAAAATTTTCTAGCGCAGGGCTTCGCCTCCAGACCTCCAAATCAACCCCCCATTGCGAATTTCAGGCTACGCGCCTGTCTGAAAGTTTCATGCGTCTAGCTTAAGTGGTTAAAAAATTTTAATTTTGGCAGCATCGTTTGGGGAGGACTCCCAAATTGTGGTACCCCCAAACTTTGTCAAATTTCATCTTTCTTTTATATTTACCGATCCTGAAAAATTCATGTGTCCGGTTTAAGCGATAAAAAAAGTTAGGATTTTGGTGTCCTAGTTTGAGGGGGAACCCCACATTGTGGTATCCTCAAATTTTCTCATATTTTATTTTTTCCATATATTTACCTATTCTGAAAATTTCATGGTCTAGCGTGAGCGGTTAAAAAGTTTGAATTTTGGAGGGCCCATTTGAGGAGAACCTTCCATCGTAGCATCTTCAAACTTTGTAATATTTTACTTGTTTGTAGCACCTACCTTTTCTGAAAATTTCACCCATCCAGCTCAAACTCGCCCCAAAATTTAAAAATTGGAGTGCCCGTGTGAGGGGATTTCCCCCATCGTGGCACTTTCGAATTTGGCCCGACCTAGTCCTAATTGATATCTATAGTCACTCAAAGTTTTAAGGTTGTGCGTTTAGCGGTTTAAAAGTAGATCGCCTTGGAAAAGTAAAAAAAAGAAAAAAAAGGTATCCAAGCGAGGTAAATTAACATAACCGAAGAAAGTGGTTAATAGTGTGTCAAAAAACCACAAATCTTTTTTCATCAATATCGGTACTGACCAAGATATACGGGGCACTTTTTGATCATTGTCGGCCTCCAAAATTGCGGTCACATGACTGGGCGTCCCAAAACTTGAAGAGCGTAAAGCATTCGTAAAGCACTCATGTAGTGTTCAAAATTCAGTATTCCATGTCCAGCCGTTTTTGAGTTATAAACGAATTAATAAATTTTCGACCCAAAATTCCATTTTTTTTCTCGATTTTTTGGTTCCAAAATTACGATCACGTGACCTAGGATCCCCATAATTAGTATGCAGGACGCTTTTATTTTTTTGACATGTTGTATCCAAACTTCAACTTTCTGGGTTTAACCGTTTTTTAGATATAAGCAAATTAAACAAAACATCAAATGGTCAAAATACTACACTTTACATTCCTAAATATTGTACCACCAGACAGGTGCGTAACCAGAAATCTACAGTTGGGGGGATGAGGGTTTACGGGGGTTTGGTGGCGGAGCCCCCAGCGCTCAAAAATTTTGTGTTTTTTTGGCAAACCTAACTTAATTTAGGCTTATTTTGATAAAAATTAATGCTATTAAAACGTGGCATAGAAATTAGGTATGCAAAAGCTTGATTATACTAGTTGCGTAAATGGGCTATGTAGGAGGTAGCTATTGCTAGAATTTCAGTTCTCTTATTTACACGCTGGTGAATCATAAAATCCTGTACAGGTACTTCAATAAAACTCTCAAGGAGTAATCTATTTCGTCTATATTTTATAGAGAAAGATATAATTAGGATGACTAATGGAAGGAAGTTTGGGAGAAGTGATTGGCAATTACAGTATATACCTACTGTAATACTGAATAGCCCCAGCATCTATTCCTGAGTTTATATATATTTTTGATGAAACCTATGCTAAGCATTTTTCAATGAGCGATCAAAATTTCATTACTAATTTTCGACTATTTTTCAAAGCTTTTTTTCTGATTTATGAGATTTATTACTGACAAATTAACCCCCACTCTAAATAAACGTTTCAAAATATGTTTTAAATCATTTTTTGAGTCTATTCCAGAGCAAACGACAGTCCCAGAAGTGCTAAAAACGTAGTATTTTCCTTATGCATTTTGGTCGTCATGACAATGGGGTGGGGGGGCGATAGCCCCCACCCCGCCTCCCCCAAGGCTACGCTACTACAACGAGACTGCAACGATGCATAAAATATCAACGAGTAAAAGTTTGGAATGATGTTCCAACCAAAATAAAAAATACATCTTTTAATCACTTTACACGTCATTACAAACACTATTTATTGAACCAATATTAGTTTTTTCAATAGTCGTTCTCTTACATGTCGCCACATTTTATGAATATTACTTTTTGATCATTTTCTAAATCATACTTTCGTCTTTCTCTGGGTGGCTGCTTGGCTTGAAGACCGAAAGGTCAATTCTCAGCCTTCGTTTCTCTTTAACTTGCAGAAAGTGTGAGATTATGAAACCGATCAGTTATTAGTTATTACAATTTTTTTCTCGCTTCGTGGACATGTTTATTACGCGGAAAATAAAACTTAATTCAATTCAAGTTTCGATGCTCATCTATCAAAATTGTCGAGTAAAAACATAGGTACTACGCGAGCTCGCGAAGTCCCAATTAGCCGATGATGGAGTAAATGAGTAACCACTACCAACTCGGTAGACTTTCGATGGGCTGGTAGGTTGGGGCGTTTAACTTGCACAAAGGGCTGATTCAAATTAACTACCGCAAACAAGCGAAACGTTTTCTGTCTTAAAACTAATTTCGAAATGTTTCGGAAATTCTTCTTTACCAGCTTTATCCCTACCAAATGAAACCGGTTTTACTTTCCCAACACATACCAGAACTTCAGGTGCTCTACGTCTGTACCCAAATCAGTGCAAAGTACCTTAATTTCGGGATTCTGTTGGCAACTTTTTGTGGAATGGAACCACAACACGTGCTTGGATCCCAATCCGAAAACGAGGAAATTTGCGTTGCGCCTCCAGCTTTTTAATCAACTCAAAATTTTGTGTTTGAAACAATAACTTAAACCCCATTATTGTGAAAGGAATTAAAGAAAAAAAGGAATGAAAGAAACATAAGTTATAGGTGTAAACACCGCTGACCGTGCAGCTAAATAGCTCCAAGACAAACAGTCTAACAATAATTTTGCCTATTGGTCAAATCAAAAATTCTGCATGAAAATTAAACCCCATTATGATTTTGAACAAATGATAATAGGTGGACTAAAAGGTTAACCGAGTGGACACCATACGACCAAAAACGAAAACCAGGAAAATCGAACACTAGGTGGCGCGATGAACTATTTAAATTTAACTCCAATTGGACTCAAGAGAGCCTTGATCGTGAAAATGGAAGAAATTGGGGAAGGCCTTTCTCCTGCAGCGGAGCAAACAGGCTGCTGCAGATGATGATGATTTTGAACCAGAATTCTTTATAAACGTTAAGGTTTACGCCAGAAAAAAGGATCGGAAGAAACACAAATAAGAAGTAAATACGGGCGGCGACCTGGAAGTTAATTAGGTCAAAACAATCCGTCTAAATATGCAATTACGGCCATAACATGGCTTTCAAGCGCGTTAGCTACAAAGTCGTAATAAGTTGAGTCATGAGGCTATTTAAGGTCATCAGTAAACACGTGATGGTCAGCTTTAATGTAAGCTTTCGCGTTGTTATTTTTCACTTTTCAATTCCCACCGGCGGTTTTTATTTGTTTTCATTACTACGACTGTTTTGAAAGAATAGTGACATGACGTAATAAAAGCTTGACCATTGTCCTTTAAACCCGAATGACCTGCGATAGACCTACGTAAACAAGCGAAAACGCTCGTTAAACAAGAAAAAAGCGACAGCAGAGCAAGGTCCAACAAATCACAATGGGACTAGAAATCAATTAAAGTTTCTTGCGCAGACCACATAATGCACAATCATTTTAATAATAATAATATATTCGATAAAAAAATTCTTGAAAGTTTACGTTTGGCTTAATTTGATTTGACAGCAGTATGACCTTCCAGACCCATGGTAGTCATAACAACGCATGCCTTTGCTTTAAAGTAATCTTATAGGTTACTTAAAGTTGCTTTTGCTTATTGGGGTGGCTCAATTGAATCATTGACAAAAAAAAATATATATGCTTAAAACAAGCCAAGAAAATGCTCAACACCAGAGTTTCACGTTACTCACTTTTCTATCCCTAACACAGAGTTCATGAGAATAAAATACCGATACATTACATTCTCATTTGTAGTCCTAGCATAAAGTTTTTTCTTTGACCATTTTGTTATATAACACCTGCCCAGGGTAGGCTATATCAATGGCTAAAAATGCACTACTGGCATACATTAATTTCGTAATTAAAAACACATCCTCAGTCTGCAAAATAAAAAAATATGAAAAACTAAAAATACTGCGCTGTATATTATACGAGACCTAAAGCTATCCCCACCATGCATGCAACCGCTGGACTGCATCTAAATCTGAACAACAACTACAACACAGAATGGACAAGTCGTGCCAGATGCAAACCAAGTCAGCAAAGAAAAAGTAGTGCAATTCAAAACAGCACTAAAAGCGGGTTAGATCCAAGTCGAAGGTGTTATTTGAGCTTAGGCATGAAGGTGTTGTTTACGTTTATTTCAGCATTGATTTTGGAAATCCAATTTTTTTCACTAATGTCCCGTTGGGAAGGTGCACTTTTGCAGCATAGCAATTATGAAAGTCAGGTTTTGTGGTAGTCCAAATTATATGATGTTCATTGTAGCAGTGGTCCAGGGCAGCCTCGTCTTCTCGTTTACGATGGTTCTCATAGTTGAGGCAAGTTTGCCAAACGTGCCTGTGCCCTGTCCACCTTTTAGAAAAAACTTGAGATTGTTTGTCCCATGTATTGCTGGTTGCACATCGTACAGGAAGCCATATGGATCCCAAATTCTTTTGCCACTCAATGTTGTTTTAGTGTAATTTTATTTCATTGGTTGTAATGACTGTATTGCTAGTATCAACCATGGATGCACGCTTTCCTCTATGTCCAGAAAGTGCGCAATTCTTGCAGGGTATCGATCCACCAGTTTTTTTCATTTTTGTTCATTTTTTTTTTGCTATAGTTTTACAGTTAGTGATTTAATTTCCTGAAGTTGGTGGTTTAGCATACATGGTGCAGGTTTTGGGTTGTACTGTACAGTTTTCTCTTACTGATTCAATTTTATGGTGTTCGGGAAATTTCCGTTTTTAATTCTAGTATGCTTTCTTGGATCATTATAGCAATAAAAACTTAAACTAAATACAGTATTACGAAATATACATGTTGAAAAGTTGAAAGCAGTTATGTAACTTTTGATACATGCTAGCAGCGAAAGCATGAAGAGTGGATCTTGTTACGTTACTGCACTACTCGCCGAAAACGGAACTATTGTATTTATGAAAATATTAGGCGAAAATTAAGGGGAAAGTTTATGGGGCCACAAAGAGACATTCTTCTTTGGGGCCTTGCAGTTAATAGAATCACTATTAATACTGTAACTAAGTGTGCGATTGTTCCTCATTTTCTTGAAAAATTAGCTGTTTCTGGCTGTACAGCTCGAACAACGTTTAGTAAAAAGCTTTTCCCTATTCAATACCCGAAAATAAGTAGAACACCTAGCTAGATAATGCAATGCAACTCACATTAGTTCTTTCTACAAGGTGGCTAATGTTTGGGACTTCACGCGCGCGTAGGACCTATGTTTTTGCTCGGCCATTTTGATCGATAAGCATCGATATTTATTTGATTTGTTTATAGCTTAAAAACGGTTTGACCTAGTTATGTTTTCATTTCTAGTGCAATATTTATCAACCATAAAATTCAACAAGTGAATGTAAATATCTGTGCCAAAAATCGTTATGTGCTTGTTTGTCCTTAATTAAAAAAGTTTAAAAACCATCCATGTATGTTGATGAACTTGCATTCTGCTTTTGTGGTGCTTTTAAACTGAAACCGAAAATTTAATGCAGATTATATCTGCAGAGTACAATGTGCAAAAATCTTTTAAATATCTGAAAATAAGAAAATGCGGAAGATCGATATTGCAGCAGTCTTGGACGTTTGCAACTTGATTAGGACATATCGATGAATCACAGCTTAGGAGGTCATCAAAACTTGTTTGTCGTTTAGTCTAAGTTATTATCCTTGTTATTGTACGTGGCTTTATGTACTACAGCAACAAACAAAGCTTTAATACCTATGCTTGTCGATTAGTCTAGGTTATTATACTTGTTGTTGTACGAGACTTAATGTACTATAGCAGCTAACAAAGCTTTTATGCTTAGCTTTATTGGTTTGTTTTTCTGTCTTTTGGGTTAACGTTTATCTTTTTATCAATCTGTCACCACTTTAAAATGAACAATGCAAGCACCACAGCGACACCAAACGATGATTCGAGGTAAGAAAAAAGCATTTTGTTTATCTCCAATATCGTAACATTGGGTGCGCAGTTAGAATTACTGGTATAACATTTTTTTCCTTTATATTTTTAATCTGTAGCAGAGCCAAACTACGGTAATGAACTAAGGGTATTAGCAAAGGTTCTTGGGCTGCTGCTTTATCTTCTGACAATATTCCAAAACCAGACTCAGGAAAAAGCATAGCAATTATGAATTTATGCGACAGTTTACCAGCAATATACTGTACTGATTTGTCAGTCTGTTAAAATAATTCTTTGACTTGATACAACGGCTTACAGGTTTCAATGCTTTTTAGCCTGTAGCTCTATCTGCAAGTTTGTTTTTATTGTTCTTTCTGTATCCTAATATCCATTTACTGGTATGTCGAAAGACCACTGCCAGACAGAAAATTTCAAAGCTGGCGGAATTGATAGGTCTTGTGGGCACGGGCCTTGTGATCACATTTGCTTATAAGCAGGGATGTGAAAGTGCAAGCCGTGAAAGCAGCAAATTTTCATGGAAGCGGTAAAAAGGTACCGCTTCCACTTTGGCCATTCATATCAAACGTCGAAAACTTGAATGTGATGCAATTTTTGCAAAATATATGACAAAAAGCGATTGTTCGATAAACGAGCATTTGCAAAGAAAACTTTTTAAAAGTTTGTGGGGCCAGCCCTTCACCCAAATCAATTTAGAAACGAACCACATAACCTAACAGCTCATCATATCTAAAAGTGTTCAAAAATTCGCTGTTTATGTCCTAAGATTTTCACCAAAATTTGGGGCTTTTTTTAAATCTAGGGCAAATATTAATAAAACATAGCATCCACTAACATAAATAAAGCTTCCTGTTCCAGCATTTGATTTTTCTCAATATGACAATATATTATTCTTGAAAAAGTAAACAGGGGAGAAACATCATAACTTTTCTTTAACAAAGGGTAGAAATATCATAACTTCTCTTAAACAAAGAGGAAAATTTCTCAAACTTTTCCTGAACAAAGTACGGTATTCTGCTACCTTATTGCAGAATGCCGTAAGGTTGCTATTAAGATTATTCTAATAATGTGGTATCTACTGTATAACCATAAAATTTAGCAGTGTTTGTGATTTTGCAGTCTGTAAAATTACATTGCTGCTACGCAGGTGTGCAACCAAGATTTTGCTAAGGTGTCCTAGGCAAAGCCAGGATTTTTGAAAGCTCAAACGGCAAATCACATCCAATAACGTCATCAAAATTTTTCGAAAAGAGGGACTATTGGCGCAAAACCAAGATTCTATAAGTGGGGAGACTTGAACCAAGCTTGAAAATGTTTCTTTTTTCAAACTCAAATCACTCAATTTCTTATGTCTCGATTGGAAGTGTCGTAAGCAAACTAATGTAACTTAACACATCCTGGACGGGGGTGTGGGGGGGCGAAACCCCCAGCCGCTTGGCGATTTTTGGTAATTTTTTGGAAAAAATATCCATTTTAACGCCATTTGGATCACATTTCGCACGTTTTTAGGAGCCATTTAATATAATCAAATTGCTAAGATTCGAAACACATTTTAAACAATTAATTTGTTCAGCTCTTTCAGCCCTTCCTTTACTAACAGATCAAGTCCAAAACACGTTTAAACCCTTGCATTTTGGGGTTAAATTTTGTAAATCTAAATGGCTCGGTTAAGGGGGGGCTGAAGCCTCCTTAGCCCGCCATAGCCTAGGTGGGGGTGAGAAAGGTACATTGCTGCCGGCAGTATTTCTAGCAGTAAATAATCATTTATTCCGAGATTTATGAAGAGATTGTCTTTTTGTCATGATAATAACCAGATTTACGAGTATATGACGTAAGTACAGTCATGGCGAAGGCATTAATTTCAAAAGGAGTCATGAAATAAAGATGGATTACAAGCTGGGAGCAGAGCCCCCACAGACTTGAAGTAAAACTCCTATATGCTGGAGGCAATTACAGTAAAAAGCCTGAGACAGAGCTTCCAGAGTCGCATGTATTTCACAAAAATAATTTAATTCTAAGTTTATTTTTGTTCAATTTCTCTAATTTTGAAAGACTTTTGCTTAGCAGCGCTAATAATACAAAAACGCATAAAAGCAGCCATAGAACGCGAGCTATTTCAATAGTACCTTGCAGATTTTATGACATTGACAAAATGGAATAGACATGGCACCCCCTTAAATCTTATTGGATGTAAAATATAGCAAGCTTTTTCTGTTATTTTAAATTTACGATCCTGAGTTGGACGATTTTACGACAGCAAAAATTTGTCTTGCTTGGCCCAAAATAGAATGATATTTACCCAATTATGTTGATTTTAACGGGTTTTGCGTGTTTTTTTTTCTGTTGTGCCACAGCTGAAAAAGGAAGAATAGAACAATGGCTCGCCCAAAAATATGCAACTGTCTACGTTTCTTTGTTCAACAAGCATTTCCCCCAGCCAATTTTTTTCAAAAATATTTGTCGCGTAAAAGCTAGCGAAAGTGTTATTTAAACAACGTTGGCATAGTATAACGGTGGGCAAACTGCGGCTCGCGAGCCGCATGCGGCTCTCGGACGTAAATTTTGTGGCTCTTGTATTGAATTGTAATATCATACAAAAAATTAAGATTATACTTTATAAATATGTTATCTCGTGTTCAAAATTGCTTTCATTTATCGATGTATTTTAGAGTAATAAAACAAGTATATGTTTTCATAGCAGGTCAATCAAGGTTATACCAACTGTGATGACGAATTGCAGTATAAACACTTCAAAGAATCAAGGTAGATTAATTTTTCCGGAGTTGTAAAACACTTCAAAGAGCGCAGTCCAGCATGAATGTTGCCTTATAGGGAGACAATTATTGTTTTTTCAGTATCGTAGCCAGGGAGGGAGGCTATAGCCCTCCCCCCCAATTGGCCGGTGGACCAAAATGCAGAATAAGGAAAACACCACGTTTTTAGCATTTCTGAGACTGTTTTTTTTTGCACTGGAGTGGACTAGAAAGTGATTTAAAGCATCTTTTGAAAAAATATATTCGGGATGGGGGGGGGCTAATTTGTCAAAAATAAAACTCACAAATGAATAAAAACTTTAAAAAATAGCCAAAAATAAGCAATCAAAATTAATCGTTAGTGTAAAAATGTTGAACTTGGGTTTCGTCAATAAATATATTATTAACTCAGGAAGGAGGGGGCTATTCAGTATGAGTAATTACCAATCACTTCACTCAAATATTTTTCCATTGGGCCCCCCGCCAATTATTTTTCTCTATAAAATATAGACTACTCCGTGTGAGTCCTATTGAATTATTAAATTTTATGATTTACCAGAATGCATAGGTGGGCAAGTTAATATAAAACGTTAGCTTTGTTAACCACTAGTCCGTTAACAAACTTCACACCTCCGTTAACGTTAATCCGTTATTTTCAGCTTTAGTCATCGGAAGTTAATAAAGTCCGTTAATTCGTTAGCATTGTGCGTGTAATTTACATTTCTTTTTAGTTACTCGCTTCTAGAACACGTATTGACGCTGTTGAGCTGATTGTAACAAAATATTTATTACTGTAATGGTCTTTTTGTGTTTTGGAAGTTACATTTTACAGTCTAAGCTAATTTCAAGATAAAAATAACTTCAAACGCACTAAAGACCTGCGATCAGAAAATCTTTGAAATTGTGAACAGCAATAAATAATAGACCTATGAGACTGCAGCTTATTATTTGCCACAAAAAAGATCTTTCTTTTTTTCTTCTATGAAACTCGTGCTAATACCATTGGTGGGCAAGTTAATGCAAAACGTTAGCTTCGTTAACCACTAGTCCGTTAACAAACTTCACACCTCCGTTAACGTTAGTCCGTTAATTTCAGGTTTAATTAACGGAAGTTAATAAAGTCCGTTAATCCGTTAAAATTTTGAGTGTAATTTACATTTCGTTTTATTCACTCGCTTCTAGAACACGTATTGACGCTGTTGAGCTGATTTTAATGAAATGTTTATTGCTATGGTGTTCTTTTTGTGTTTTGAAAGTTACATTTGACAGTCTAATCTAATTTCAAGATAAAAACAAGTTTAAATGCACAACGAAGCTGCAAGATATTAACAATAAAAACCTTAACGGAAGTTAACTGAACTTAACGGAAGTTACTTTAGTCCGTTAACAGCACTTAACGGAAGTTAATTTAGTCCGTTAACATGAAAAAACTTTTTAACGGATTAACGAGTTAGTGAAAAAGTTAGCTTCGTTATTAACGGATTAACGATTAACGGACTTGTGCCCATCTATGGCTAATACCCAACAAGTTTTACCCGAGTAAACTGGTTTGTACAGGTAAGACGAATAAATGGTGTAAGATATTAACGATACAAATCTTAACGAAAGTTAACAGAACTTAACGGAAGTTGATTTAGTCTGTTAACATAATTTAACGGAAGTTAATTTAGTCCGTTAACATGAAAAAACTTTTTAACGGATTAACGAGTTAATGAAAAAGTTAGCTTCGTCATTAACGGATTAACGGGCTTGTGCCCACCTATGCCAGAATGTAAACAAAAGTTATTTTTGCGAAAAAATGCAAAGTTTTTTCCCCGTGCCTCCAACGGCGGCTGGGGGGTTCGCATCCAGGCCCCAAAACATCCCCCTATTACGAATTTCTGGCTACGCGCCTTGTGTTTTTATTGCTGGTATGTTATTTTATGTAAACCGATTTTGCGGCTCGCTGGTGTTTATGGTTTTCCGCAAGCGGCTCTTTCTTTGAACAAGTTTGCCCACCCTTGGTATAGTAGATGGTTAATAATCAATCCTGCTACGGTTAATAACCCTGTTACTAGTGTTGGGCATTAACTCGTTAATAACGAAGTTAAGTTTCTCATTGACGAGTTAAAAAGTTAAAAAGCTTTCGTAAGTTACCTTATTAACTATAACTTTCGTTAAACTGCTTAAATGTTTACGTTAATCCGTTAAATTTCCATAGAAATAAAAATAAAATAAAAAAAAGGCTTCCACTGTGTCTATCTTCATCAGAATAGCAAATACCATAGTAACAAAAATCAAAATGAGTAATTTTTATCACGTTTGGAAATGGAATCATTTTATTGGGTATCAACTGCAGGATAATATTGAATTTTTGTTTAAAAATTAACGAATTAACTTTTCACTTTAACTTGCGTTACTTTTGTTTTTCAGTTAACTACTTAACTTTAACTGAGTTAAAAAATTGCTTGAAAATTCTCAGCGAATTAACTCTTAACGAAGTTAACGTTTCGCATTAACTTGCCCAACACTGCCAGTTACATACCTAATGCCTTAAACACAACCTCACAGATTATTTGCTGAATGATACGTCTCGGGTAATTCACGCTGCCAATCCGTCAATTTTGCGTGATAATATAAAGTATGAGTTACTGAGTGTACTAGAATGGACGAAAGCTAACAAAATAACTTTTAACCCTAAAAAATCTTCAGCGTTAATATTGCACCTCAAAATCACCAACCATTTCCCAACGATCGATGTACTTTTCAACAATAATACAGTGTCTGCCAATAGATCAGCAAAATACTTGAGGATTACAACTGGTGAAAAACTAAACTTTGCCGAAGTGATATTATCAAGTTAACATGTAAAATACCTAAATCTACAAGTATCTTGTCTAAACTGCGGAACATCTTACCTTGCACATCTTTTCGTAAATTGTATTAAAGTACGGTTCACTCTCATTTATTATATGCATAGATGGGCAAGTTAATGCAAAACGTTAGCTTCGTTAACCACTAGTCCGTTAACAAACTTCACACCTCCGTTAACGTTAATCCGTTATTTTCAGCTTTAATTAACGGAAGTTAATAAAGTCCGTTAATCCGTTAACATTTTGCGTGTAATTTACATTTTCTTTATGTTCACTCGCTTCTAGAACACGTATTGACGCTGTTGAGCTGATTGTAAGGAAATATTTATTGCTGTGGTGGTTTTTTTGTGTTTTGAAAGTTACATTTTACAGTCTAACCTAATTTCAAGATAAAAACAAGTTCAAATGCACAACGAAGCTGCAAGATATGAACGATAAAAACCTTAACGGAAGTTAAGAGAACTTAACGGAAGTTACTTTAGTCCGTTAACAGCACTTAACGGAAGTTAATTTAGTCCGTTAACATGAAAAAACTTTTTAACGGATTAACGAGTTAGTGAAAAAGTTAGCTTCGTTATTAACGGATTAACGATTAACGGACTTGTGCCCATCTATGGCTAATACCCAACAAGTTTTACCCGAGTAAACTGGTTTGTACAGGTAAGACGAATAAATGGTGTAAGATATTAACGATACAAATCTTAACGAAAGTTAACAGAACTTAACGGAAGTTGATTTAGTCTGTTAACATAATTTAACGGAAGTTAATTTAGTCCGTTAACATGAAAAAACTTTTTAACGGATTAACGAGTTAATGAAAAAGTTAGCTTCGTCATTAACGGATTAACGGGCTTGTGCCCACCTATGCCAGAATGTAAACAAAAGTTATTTTTGCGAAAAAATGCAAAGTTTTTTCCCCGTGCCTCCAACGGCGGCTGGGGGGTTCGCATCCAGGCCCCAAAACATCCCCCTATTACGAATTTCTGGCTACGCGCCTTGTGTTTTTATTGCTGGTATGTTATTTTATGTAAACCGATTTTGCGGCTCGCTGGTGTTTATGGTTTTCCGCAAGCGGCTCTTTCTTTGAACAAGTTTGCCCACCCTTGGTATAGTAGATGGTTAATAATCAATCCTGCTACGGTTAATAACCCTGTTACTAGTGTTGGGCATTAACTCGTTAATAACGAAGTTAAGTTTCTCATTGACGAGTTAAAAAGTTAAAAAGCTTTCGTAAGTTACCTTATTAACTATAACTTTCGTTAAACTGCTTAAATGTTTACGTTAATCCGTTAAATTTCCATAGAAATAAAAATAAAATAAAAAAAAGGCTTCCACTGTGTCTATCTTCATCAGAATAGCAAATACCATAGTAACAAAAATCAAAATGAGTAATTTTTATCACGTTTGGAAATGGAATCATTTTATTGGGTATCAACTGCAGGATAATATTGAATTTTTGTTTAAAAATTAACGAATTAACTTTTCACTTTAACTTGCGTTACTTTTGTTTTTCAGTTAACTACTTAACTTTAACTGAGTTAAAAAATTGCTTGAAAATTCTCAGCGAATTAACTCTTAACGAAGTTAACGTTTCGCATTAACTTGCCCAACACTGCCAGTTACATACCTAATGCCTTAAACACAACCTCACAGATTATTTGCTGAATGATACGTCTCGGGTAATTCACGCTGCCAATCCGTCAATTTTGCGTGATAATATAAAGTATGAGTTACTGAGTGTACTAGAATGGACGAAAGCTAACAAAATAACTTTTAACCCTAAAAAATCTTCAGCGTTAATATTGCACCTCAAAATCACCAACCATTTCCCAACGATCGATGTACTTTTCAACAATAATACAGTGTCTGCCAATAGATCAGCAAAATACTTGAGGATTACAACTGGTGAAAAACTAAACTTTGCCGAAGTGATATTATCAAGTTAACATGTAAAATACCTAAATCTACAAGTATCTTGTCTAAACTGCGGAACATCTTACCTTGCACATCTTTTCGTAAATTGTATTAAAGTACGGTTCACTCTCATTTATTATATGCATAGATGGGCAAGTTAATGCAAAACGTTAGCTTCGTTAACCACTAGTCCGTTAACAAACTTCACACCTCCGTTAACGTTAATCCGTTATTTTCAGCTTTAATTAACGGAAGTTAATAAAGTCCGTTAATCCGTTAACATTTTGCGTGTAATTTACATTTTCTTTATGTTCACTCGCTTCTAGAACACGTATTGACGCTGTTGAGCTGATTGTAAGGAAATATTTATTGCTGTGGTGGTTTTTTTGTGTTTTGAAAGTTACATTTTACAGTCTAACCTAATTTCAAGATAAAAACAAGTTCAAATGCACAACGAAGCTGCAAGATATGAACGATAAAAACCTTAACGGAAGTTAAGAGAACTTAACGGAAGTTACTTTAGTCCGTTAACAGCACTTAACGGAAGTTAATTTAGTCCGTTAACATGAAAAAACTTTTTAACGGATTAACGAGTTAATGAAAATGTTAGCTTCGTTATTAACGGATTAACGATTAACGGACTTGTGCCCATCTATGATTATATGGCATTGTAATCTGGGGTAACACTTATGCTAATCATTTAATAAGATTATTCTTCAAAATAAAGCTTTAAAATAGCTGCAGGTGGACAGTGGCAGGACCACGTTACGCCATTTTATCACCGATTACAAATCTTAAAACTAAAAGACTTGTATGTATATGAAGTAACAAATTAATGCACAAAAGTTCACGAAAAAAGCTACCGAATGGCCTAAATTGTCACTTCGCTCCATGGCTACTAAAGCTCGCTCCTGTTAGAGCAAAACACACGAACAACACACATCCCTTCATCTGTACTTATATTGTATTTACGAAGGTACGCAACACAAAAATTTCAAAAAAGTTTTACGTTTCAAATAGCCAACATTTGGAACTCGGTACCATATAAATTTAAAAAAAATTACCATTTGATCACTTTAAATTAAAATAACAAAAAATATTTATTGTCAAATAACAAATAAATCACGATTCTCTGAAATTAATTAAAACTGACCAAAGTTTAAGTTTAACCTATACGTAACATACTCAAATCAACATGAAAAACTAACACCCCCAGCAGCTTGGCATGACTAATTTTTGGGGAGCTGCTTGACTCCGAGAGGTTCTTCGCAGCTTCCTGTTCTATTCTATTGTATTTACATGTGTCTATGAGAGTATGTTAATTGTTTTTTTGATTTTGAATGGAAAAAAATAAAATAAACAAATATTGTATTAAGTTAAAAAAAATATTAAATGAGGGCCAGGGCTTGCAACTTTTTGGGCAAAAACCCTGAATTTCTCACGGGTTATAAATTTAGGGCAAAAGCTCTGAATTTCTCGCGGTAATACTTTTAGGAAAAAAACCTGAATTTCTCACGGATTATACATTATCACAGCCTGGGGTTGCAACTTCTAGGGCAAAAACCCTGAACTTCTCACGGGTTATACATTCTGAATTGGTTGGTTTAAATTAGAATTGAGGGACCTGCTGGTCAGTGGCGGATTTAGAAAATTTTGGTGGGGGGGATGATAAAATTTATGAGCACAAATTGTGTGTAATATCAAAATTTTGCATCTTTATGATTAATGTTCTTGACCTCACACAAACTTGTTGGGAATATTTTTGATCCATCCCATCCCAAAAACGTTACCAGTATATAAAATATTTTTTAAAATTTAACCAAAGACATAAAACTATAGTTTCATGTCATTGATTTAACCAATTCAATTCAAATTAATAACATAAAATACTCTTTTCGTCTTTCCTGCGTCAAAAATCGTATTTATTAAACTTTGGCCAGCATAACCGTCTGCATCTACACAGAAGAGGCGCGTTGCCAGAAATTCGCAATGAGGGAGCTGCTTTGGGGGTCTGGGAGCGGAGCCCCCAGCGATCGAAAATTTTGCATTTTTTTGCAAAAATAACTAAATTTTAGGGCTATTTTGATAAAAAATAATGCTTTTAAAACGTGGCATAGCAATTGGCAGCGCAAACATGATTAAACCGGTTGCATAAATGGGCTATGTGAGAAGTGGCTAGTGGTAAAATTTTTTCTTGTTTACATGCTGGTAGATCATAAAATCCTATAGTTTAATAAAACTCACACGGAGTAATCTATTTCGACTATATTTTGTAGAGAAAAATAATTGGAGGGGGGCTCATGGAAAGATATTTGAGAGAGGTGATTAGTAATTAACCAATACTGAATAGATCCCCCCCCTGTTCGTGAGTTTATAATATTTTTGTTGATAAAAACTATGTTAAGCATTTGCAATGAGCTATATTAAATTTGATTGCTTATTTTTGGCCATTTTTCAAAGTTTTTATTGATTTGTGAGTTTTATTTTTGACAAATTAGCCCCCCTAAATATATGGTTCAAAAGATGCTTTAAATCACGTTTTAGTTCATTTTAGTCCAACAACCAGTCTCAGAAGTGCTAAAAACGTGGTATTTTTCTTATTCTGCATTTTGGTCGACAGGCCGACTCCCTTGGCTGCGCTACTCACACAGAATGAGTAAAAACTATCTGTATCGGACTTTGATATTTCTATTGTTAAAAGTCTATTTTGTTCAAGTGTTCATTCAGCATACCGTACGGTAACTAACAATGTAATAAAACTACATTCCAGAAGACATTTACTAGATGTTCTATCAAATCGACACACTTTTTGTGCGAAACCGCACTACTGTATTGCGCAGGCTCGTAGCCAGAAATTCGCAATTGGGGGGGCTGTGTTGGGGGGTGGTAGAGCATCCAGCCGCCGGAGGCCGATGAAGGTTTGGGGGCAAAGCCCCCAGCCGCCGGAGGCCAAGGGGTCTGGGGGCAGAGACCCCAGCGCTCGAAAATTTAGCATTTTTTTGCAAAAATAACTTCATTTTAGGGTTATTTTGATTAAAAAATAATGCTTTTAAAATGTGGCTTAGAAATTGGCAATGCAAACAAGATTAAACTGGTGGCATAAATGGGCTATTTAGGAGGTGGCTATTGGTAAAATGTTAGTTCTCTTGTCTAGATGCTGGTAAATTATAAAATCGAATAGTTCAATAAAACTCACACGGAGTAATCTATTTCGTATACAGTTTATAAAGAAAAATAATTTTGGAGGGGGCTAATGAAGAGATTTGAGAGAAATGATTGGTAATGAAGTAATAATGAATAGCCCCCCCTCCTATTCCTTAGTTTATAGTATATTTGTTGATGACACCTACGTTTAGCATTTTTACACTTGCGATCAAATTTGATTGCTTATTTTTTACCATTTTCCAAAGTTTTCATTTATTTGTTGGTTTAATTTTTGACAAATTAGCCCCCTTCCCCCTGAACATATGTTTCAAAAGATGCTTTAAATCACTATTTAGTCCACTCCAGGGCATAAAACAGTATCCAAAGTGCTAAAAACGTAGTTTTTTTTCCCATTCTGCATTTTGGTCGACATATCAATAAGGGAGGCTATAGCCCCCCGCCCCTGGCCACGCTACTGGTGTTGCGTGAGGTTTGAGCGAAAATGCGCCATAATGGAACTCCTGTTGTGTTATGCCTTTATCGTTGAAAAGTGCGAGTTGTGAATATTGCTAGTTTGGCGCTTTCAAATCAATTGTACCTGTAAAAAACTAATTTCTGCTTTGTAAAAAGTTCGATGCAAAAATAACTTTTTCCTCTCCCCGCCCTACCCCACCCCCCCAATGGCTTTAGAAATTATATCGCAGTCACCCGGCCTATCGAGTATTCACTGATTGCTTTTTTTTAATGTTTAATATTATGCATATGCACGTTATGTTTAGGCTGGTGCTGGTGCTCCGAATATTAATTACTGTTGCACGCGTAAAGGATAAAAGAAACTGGCACTAAGAAAACATAGGCTTTGTTGTCATTCTTTCTTTCATCATTGGTGGCATTTCCAATGCGGGTGGAGGGGGGCGGGCCCCCCTCCCTGACTACGCCTATGGGCTTGAATCGAAAGTTCAATGAAAAAAATTAAATTTTCGATTCAAGCCCGTAATCTCACTTGGGGGTGTTGAACAAAGTGGTGAAACTTAAGCATATCGAAGATGGGGGACTGTGGGCTTCTCTCAAGCCATTGGGCGATTTTTATGATTTTTCAGAAAAAAATAGCTATTTTAGTGCCATTCGGATCAAATTTTGTACCTCTTCGGAGCCATTCGAACGAACAGAATTGCTAAGATTTTGAAGCCAGTTGAAAAATTTATTTGCCCAGCCCCTTCAGCTCCTCTTTATTTGCAAGTCAAATCCAAAACACGTTTAAATGCTTGCATTTTGGGGTTAAATTTTTTAAGTAACTTGACTAAGTGCTGGGGGGAGGGATAAATCTCCCTTAGCCCCCCTTCTCCCCTGGTTAGGCCACTGTTGCAACGCAGAACTTCGGAGGAAAGCCACACATAAAAACGAATTATTTAAAAGAATTCTGCGATTGTTGCAGGGCAACCTAATTATAAACAAATAAAGATTAACATTTTATAGCAGATGCGATTAAAACATTATTACCCCGAGCGCTTGGAAATCCGTCCCTAGATCTTACTTTAAATTTCTGGCTAAACGGTTGGAAAAATAAGTATCAGCTGAAAGCCTGAAACATATAATCATGTGATAGGACGTTCGCTTTTGGGCCACTCCCAATCCGAATTCCAGGCTACGCCTATGCTCAAATCCTTGCGATGACAAACCAATTACACATTTTGGTTCTAAATATATTTTAAGATGTTGATGACAATAAAATCGTTTATAGTTTTGACATATCTGGAAAAAAAAATTTTGCCCAAAAATTTTCTGAGATAAAAAATTTTAGCAAAAATTACGTCATCAATAGTTCAAAGCGGAAGAGAGGAGGATGGCAGCAAAAGCGATTCAAAAACTGGCGCTTCCACATCCTGTTCAAAAGTGCGAAAATTTTAGCCATTTGTAGAAGCCTTCATTAGTCAAGTTTTTGCCAAGGACTTCTATCCATGCAACAAATTGATCAAGTTAGGCCTTTGCACAAACTTTTTACTGGAATACTTACCAGCAATATTAAAATTATTGTTAATTACTGTTGTACGCGTGTACTGTTTGTTGTACGCAAAAATACTAAAAGAAACTGAGGAAGCAGAAGCGTACGCAGGATTTGGAAAAGGAGGGGAGGGCAGGACCTTCAGAAAATTTGAGAACAAAAATGAGAATTAAAACAAGGCTAGCTCCACCCAAAATCAGTCCAATTTTTTGGCCAAAATTAGGTGAAGAGCAAAAAAAATAAAAAAAAGGTCTTCACTCAAATTTAGTCCCATTCTTTGTCTTCGCCAACCCTTTGTGTGCTCAAAGCTTCTGCCCAACTAACAAAGGGGGGGGGGGGGGCATGGCGCAATTTTACATAGGCTACTGACTATGCTAATTATATTATCCTGGCGACCCAAAGGGGGGCCATGGGCCTCCCCTAAATACGCCCCTGTGAGGAAGCAATAAGGTTTGTTGTCATCATTTTTATCATTGGTGGTATTTCAGTTGGGGGGCTCTTGCCACGCTTTTGCTCCTACCAAGCAGTTTTCGACAACGGGTTAACCCATCGTCTAGCAAGACGTAACGCACAAGCCTTGTAGTTTTGTAGCCTCTTTGTTATCCTGTGAAATTGAGTTCTCACTTTTGTTACAATATTGTAATTTTTATGCTTGCAGTTGTTACAGTTACTCTTCAATCCTACCGGTAGTGTTCGACTGTTCGTACTAAACTGCAACTACTGTCTTTGCTTGCATTTTATCACGTTTAGATACCCTTTTTCCTGCGAATTGTTATTTGAAACTGTTATTTTTTATGTTCTTATGATTGCCAGAAATAAAATATTAGTGCTACTACTACTGCAACATCTTGACGTCCTGTCCAAGCTCGAAACAGCGCTGTCCAGCTCTGTGCTACTACTACTGTTACTACTTCCGCTTCTGCTACTACTATTAACTAGGCCAACTACATTCCTCATTCACACACCGAGTCTGACCAGGAACTGATAATCCGATTCAACAGTGTTAGTACAACTGTTTGACCCACAAAAGTGCCATGAGTTTTTGTGTGACGTAATAATCAAAGAATTATGTTTGGGGTTTAAGTTCGTTCAATCAACAAACATTCTCGCAGTTCAAAATAATTCAAACAGTTTAAGTCATAGGCGGGCACAAATTCGTTAATCGTTAATCCATTAATAACGAAGCTAAATTTTTTATTAACTCGTTAATTCGTTAAAAATTTTTTTTATGTTGACGGACTAAAGTAACTTCCGTCAAGTTTCGTTAACTTACGTTAAGGTTTTTATCGTTAATTTCTTGCACCGTTCATTCGTCGTTCCGGTACAAACCAGTTTGCACTGGTAACATTTGTTGCTTAATGGCACGACTTTTATAAAAGAAAAAGCAAATAAAGGAGCTCTTTTTGTGGCAAATAATAAGCTGCAGCCTCATAAGTCTATTAATTACTATCGCTGTTCGCAACTTCCAAAGATTTTCCGATCGCAGCTTCGTTAGTGCATAACTGCATAATAACCTATTTCTATTTTTATCTTGAAATTATATTAGACTGTAAAATGCAACTTCCAAAACACAAAAAGACCACCGTAGCAATAAATTTTTCGTTATAATCAGCTCAACAGTGTCATAACGTACTCTAGAAGTGAGTGAATAAACAGAATATAAATTACACTCAGAATGTTAACGAATTAACAGACTTCATTAACTTCCGTTAATTAAACCTAAAAATAACAAATTAACTTTAACGGAGGAGTGAAGTTTGTTAACGGAGTAGTGGTTAACGTAGCAAACGTTTTGCTTTAACTTGCCCACCTATGGTTTAAGTTTATTTCAACGAACAGCGAAAGACCAGTTGGTCATCAAAGTCAAGTGTAACAAACAGTGTTGCCGATCGATGTTGAGCATCGGGGGGGATGATTTGCTTATTTTACCTGCTGTTTGTCACTTTTGAACATTGGGGGGATGCCGCTCGAAGTACATAGCGAGTTATGAAGTTTTATCAGGTTGCCATTTGCTAACACCCAAAGGTGGAGTCCAGGACACAAGGCTCGAGGCCAAGGACACAAAAAAATCCGAGGCCAAGGCCAAGGACAACCCTTCCGAGGACAGACCCTCTCGAGACCATGGACAAGAATGCTCGAGGCTAAGGACAAAGGTTCAAGTGTTCTACAAACAAAAAAATCTTTTTTCAGGCAATCTCCAAAAGAAAAAAGAAAGGTATTCGAAAAAATTTTTGCTAGTGCTAGAGTTACGTAGCAGGGGCTTTTATGTTCAAGCCTATGCCGACGTTCTTGCTGCGTTGGTCGCTGGTGCTGATATGCTTTGGATCCTAGGTATGGCCCAGAAAGCAATAAATATGCAAACTGGGCTTCAAAACAAGAGCTACAGTTTAACAGCAAGAAAACCAAAATTGTCTTGTTCACTCACAAACGGAATCCAGATTTGGGTTTCTTGTCAATGAATGGTTCGAAACTTGAACTTTCCTAGGAGGCAAGACTGTTAGGTGTTACTCTGGACATCAAACTAACTTGGAAACCACATATTATCCGATTTACCCGCAAAGCAACAACCGCATTAATGCAATGTAGACAGTACTTAAATTGTAAAATTTTGCATTGGGGGTACGCCTTCGCAGCTTTGACCAACTTTGCAAAAAGTTTAGTGGAAATGATGTATTTCCGTCGCCGAAATTGAATGAAGACCAAAAAAAGGTCTTCGCCGGAAATTGAAGTCGTTTTTCCCCGAAATCAGGTGAAGGCCACAAAAAAAGGTCTTCGCCGCAATTTGCGACCATTTTCGGCAGGAAATTTGCAAAATCTTTTAGTCCTGGCTGGCTATTTTTCCTCTGGTCATCCAGCGCTCAACTCTCGACGGGAGGACGCCTAAACCTCGATGGGGGGACGCTCACTCTCGATGGGCGGACGCGTCCATCCTACAATTTAAGTACTGAATGTAGACAAATTGTGGGTAAAATGTGAGGAATAAAACCATCTATGATAAAATTGTCGCAGTCATGCGACTGCTACAAGCAATGACGTCACGCATCGAAGCAACGGAATAGCAGCAAACGAGAAATATCTGAAAGCAAAACGATAATAACCCAACAAACCAAAACATCTAGTAGGTTGTTCAACCAAACCGGTTAACCACAATCGGAGCGCGCTTCTTATGACCCGTTCCAAACTGGATCTACACAGCTATAATACGTCCAATCATGTCGTATGCATGTGTGTCCTGGGCTGGCGGTCTAAACAAAAAGTATCTAGTGAGGAAACTCACAAAGGTGCAGAGTCTTGCTTGCCTGATGATAATATCAGCTTTTCCTGGCACCCCTACTGGTGTTCTGGAAATATTGTGCAACATAACTCCCATTGAGGTATTCTTATTCGCTGAATCACTGCAAGGGTCATACAGAATCACTGTTAGTGGACTCTGGCATGTCAACCAACTTGGTTCCTTTGGGAAAACGAAAAGCCATGTTGATGTTTACACTTCGCAATGAGGCTAGAAGATTCTTACCTATGCTGCAAATGCCAGCTGACCGAATAAAAACAAAGGTATTTGAGAAAAATTTCGAATGTCAAATCATGGATAAAAAGAATGCTCTCAGATCTGAAAGCGTTCAAAATCAGAACACTGTCAAGGTTTACACTGATGGCTCGAAACTAGACGGGAGAGTAGGTGCAGGTTTTTATGCAGAATACCCAAACAACTCCCCAAAACAAGCATTTTTCCACCTTGGAATTTACAGTACTGTGTTCCTGGCAGAAGTCTTAGCTATTTTAGAAGTGGCAAAGAATCTGCTTTTGGAAAAAATGCACATTCAAAGTATTGTTGTGCTAATTGATAATCAAGCAGCTATCAAAGCACTCATAAAGTACAATGTAACATCAATTACAGTGTTCAACAGCATTAGAAACCCAATTTAGTTAGGTACACAAAACCACGTCAGTATTGCCTGGATTCCTGGACATGCAGGGGTACGTGGTAATGAGGTGGCAGACTATGTAGCCAAATCAGAATCTAAATCAAAAATGCACGGTCCTGAACCTTTATACAGTCCCGTATGCCAGTTGTGTTAGCACGGTTAAGAACTGGTCCACGGATTGATGGAAATCTATCTAGAATAAACGGAAAGTCTGCTTGAGAATGAAGGAGTCTGTAGGTTGGACGTCTTCACGACTAACAATACGTCTCCTGAATAGGGTGTAACATTTTGAACCTCATTTTTTAAAATTGGTTTTGGTTAGCAATTGTGGTTTGTGAAATGACCCAACTTGAAGAAAGAAAAAAAAATTTTTTGAAAAAAAAAATTGTTTAAGCGGCCCACACTCCCCTTTTTTGTTTTGGTCCCCCCGCGACCCCCCGATTTTTAATATCTCCACTTCTAGTGATCATAGAGCTTTAATTTTGGTGTCAAAAGTCGCAGAACACCAAAGTTTATATCTAACTTCTTAACATACCATAGCCTTAAAACCTTAAGTTTTACTGTAAAACAAGAAAAAAGGTTTTTGAGGGCAAATTTTGCCATTTTGTGCCATTGTTTGTATAAGTTAATGTTTTCAAATGGGTAACTTACAGTTGCTATAAAATCTCACATGCAAATGAATCTTGTGCAATTTGCATTGTTTGTTATTTCAGCTTATTAATACCACTTATGAATAGTTTAAAAGTAGAATTACAACACCTACAGAAACATAATTAACTCTGTATGGAGATACATAGAAAAAATTAAAAAAAACTGGTTGTTTTAACATGAGCTTTCCTATGTGATCAAAAACAAACTAAAAACTACCAAGATAATCAACCCTGGAGAAGAGTTAAAGGTGGGGCTATAAAAGATTTTTACAAAGAAAAAAGGAGAAACTGATATGCATAAGTGTTTGATGAACTGTTGTTGTTAGCCTATTAATATGAAGTAATAGTAGCTCCAATTTTTATAGAGCGGTAATGGTCAACCAATGCAGGTGTAGGGGAGCACTATTATCAAAATAAAGTTCATTTACGCAAAAAAAAAAAGTTTAAACTTATGTGTTTTGCAGAGATTTTAGCAAGTTAGTTTTGACAGTCTTTAGCTAGAAATATCAAGATTTGATTGTCAACTGCGATGTCACGTCAGAATATTCTAAATAAAGTTAGCGTGATGGAAAAGCTGACCAAACTACGTTCCCTACCAACGCTGCAAAATGTTTATGCAAAGATATTACTGGAGGCAGAATGAGCTTAAAGCTGGAAAGGGACCCAATTATAATCCAACTATATCTGAAGTAGCAAGCTTGTTGGAAAGTGACATACGTCACACTTGGATTTTTGCTAATTTGAAAAACACTTTGCTGTCATCACGAAAAATTTGTGAAAAAATTTAAACCAGTATACAGCTTCTTTCCAACTTAAAGGCACAGCCCAAGGCAAGAAAGTCATCCCCTAATTATTTGAAAGAACTAGCTGATTTTGAAAAGCAATGTCGTCAGCTTTTTGACATTTGTGCATGCTAATGTAAATTTTTATTTGATGCTACTGTGAAAGAGGAAAACATTCCTTGCACGGATCATTGGAGAACTAAAGTAATTTGCTCCTGATCAATATCTGCCCGAATTCATCCAAGGGCATTAAAATTTTTACTTGATTAACGCTCAGAACGTCGCATGAGAATTGGAGGTTTTGATGTAGCTGTAAGTCAAGACAACATGAAAAGATTTCACCGCAACAGTAGCCAAAAACGAGCTCACGTAAAAGTGGCTCCGATAGAAAACATAGACAACCTGATTACTTCATCTGAAAATGAATCTTCAAGTCAATCACCAAGCGAATTTGAACAATCAAGCGAAACAGAGGAAGAATGTGCTGGGCCATCTCACCTGGTAAGCTCTGATGTCTGTAAACTTACAGATAAAAAATTTGTTAGCTTACGGTCAACAAGTAGCATCTTGCAAGATGCTACAGGTCCCTTTCCAGCTTTAAGCTCATTCTGCCTCCAGCTTTAAGCTCATTCTGCCTCCAGCTTTAAGCTCATTCTGCCTCCAGTAATATCTTTGCATAAACATTTTGCAGCGTTGGTAGGGAACGTAGTTTGGTCAGCTTTTCCATCACGCTAACTTTATTTAGAATATTCTGACGTGACATCGCAGTTGACAATCAAATCTTGATATTTCTAGCTAAAGACTGTCAAAACTAACTTGCTAAAATCTCTGCAAAACACATAAGTTTAAACTTTTTTTTTTTGCGTAAATGAACTTTATTTTGATAATAGTGCTCCCCTACACCTGCATTGGTTGACCATTACCGCTCTATAAAAATTGGAGCTACTATTACTTCATATTAATAGGCTAACAACAACAGTTCATCAAACACTTATGCATATCAGTTTCTCCTTTTTTCTTTGTAAAAATCTTTTATAGCCCCACCTTTAACTCTTCTCCAGGGTTGATTATCTTGGTAGTTTTTAGTTTGTTTTTGATCACATAGGAAAGCTCATGTTAAAACAACCAGTTTTTTTTAATTTTTTCTATGTATCTCCATACAGAGTTAATTATGTTTCTGTAGGTGTTGTAATTCTACTTTTAAACTATTCATAAGTGGTATTAATAAGCTGAAATAACAAACAATGCAAATTGCACAAGATTCATTTGCATGTGAGATTTTATAGCAACTGTAAGTTACCCATTTGAAAACATTAACTTATACAAACAATGGCACAAAATGGCAAAATTTGCCCTCAAAAACCTTTTTTCTTGTTTTACAGTAAAACTTAAGGTTTTAAGGCTATGGTATGTTAAGAAGTTAGATATAAACTTTGGTGTTCTGCGACTTTTGACACCAAAATTAAAGCTCTATGATCACTAGAAGTGGAGATATTAAAAATCGGGGGGTCGCGGGGGGACCAAAACAAAAAAGGGGAGTGTGGGCCGCTTAAACAATTTTTTTTTTTCAAAAAATTTTTTTTTCTTTCTTCAAGTTGGGTCATTTCACAAACCATGATGACTAGCCACTAGGTAAGTTGGTCGGAGTGTTACACCCTACTCCTTAACCTTAAGAGGCCTCAATTAAATAGAGTAGTGCAAATTTTAACTGGACATTGCAATCCACAGCGGCACAAGAAAACTACAGGTCGTGCTGAGTCTTCTTTGTGCCCAAAATGTAGCCTAGAAAATCAAATACCAAATCATCAAGTAGGTAACTGCAAGCTTTACCAAGATATTCGTGTTAAATACTTTGGAATCACCAAAACCACTGTTCACAATGCAGTGCCGTCGCTCCAGGAGGGGGGGCTAGGGGGGGTCGTGCCCCCCCAAACGACTGCTTGTGCCCCCCATCTAGGCTTACTCAAAATACTTTTTTTAAGCATCACGTAACGACAAGACAGCAGGCAATAATGGAAAAAGAAATAATAACGCTCTAAGATAATTCTCGTTCGAAGTTTTCTCCATTCGTTGTAAGATTGCTGGCCACCAACTGCTGTACATAAATGGGACGCAATAATCCGTCTTATTGACACGCCTTACGGATGTGTCGCGGAATAGAGATGTAAGCCTATAAAATCGTTACCAGTACTTGGTTAGTGATTATAATCTGAAACAATACGTGAAAACAGTTTTTTAAAAAACCAGCTGTTTTTATTTTTTTAGAGTACACTCAAGATTTTCTTTAGGTCGCAGTCAGTCGCTCAACCGGGAGGAAGGGGCTAAGGGGGCATCAGCCCTCTTTAGTCAAGTCATTTAGACAATATAACCCCAAAATAGAAGCGTTTAAACGTATTTTGGACTTGCCTTCAAGTATAAGAGGGGCTGAAGGGGCTAGGCAATTTAATTCTTTTAATGACTTCCGAATTGTAGGAAGTTATTGTTATTGGCATGGCTTAAAAACGTGCAAAATGTGATTGAATTGGGGTTAAAATTGCCATTTTTCGTCGCAAAAACACAAAAATCACTCAGCGGCTGGGGGCTCTGCGCTCAGGCCTCATATATTAACCTTTTTACATGAGGTTTTGCAATGGTCTTGATGAAAATTTTCAAAACCATTTCGTCATAAATATTGTTTATTGAATCACAAAAGTTTGTATCACGAATACTATTACCTTTTAAAAGTATTCATAACAACCGCGATATCTTTTATGACGAAAAGGTGCTCATTTTTTTCATGAACACCATTGCAAAGCTTCATGTAAAAAAGTTGTGTGATACGCTTGAGTTGCATCAGTTTGTTCAGCACGGGGTCTAAATTGGACATTTGTACAAAAAAAATTTACTTTTAGTTCAAGCCCCCTCTCTTTCAACAAAATCCTGGTAGCGCTTCTGGTCGCATTCACTCGAGCAGACAGATTTTTCAACCGATTATATGGGCCAAATACGAAACTAACTAATAAACGCTGCCGAGCTTAAACGTCTCTTTTTTCAAACATGAATACCAAATTTTCAAAACAGCGCATAATTTGTAGCCGTAAAATACCAGTTTTTATGAGCAAAAGTTCGGTCTATTTTAGTCCCCCCCCATTTTCGGCTAGTGCCTCCACACTTCGTTTGCTCTGGCGACGGCACTGTCACAATGTGGTAACGAAATGTAACATTAGTAAACTGGCCACATACTTGAAGGAAGCTGAAAGGCTTTCTGAGTTCAACTAGTAACCACACAAAACAACAAAAACATACCCGCTACAGTTGCAATGGGCCCAAATGTGGTCTACGTAATGTGTAGGTGGACTTTGCCTAAAGGAAGCAGATTCGCTTGCACCGCTGCCCATTAATAATAACAATAAAAAAAATTTTCAGGCGATCTCCAATTGCAGAAAACCGAAAACGGTCTTTGCAAATTTTCCTCGAGGTTTCTGGCGTTTTCCAATAAGATTTCAACGGTACAAAAAATAGTGCTGTCGTCAAGCCGAGGACAGGGCAGTTTTCAAAGACTTGAGGTCTGGAGGCCAGGCCATGGACTTCAAGATGTGATTTTCGAGGATGTCCTCGAGGACTCCACCTCTGCTTACACCAATCTTCACTAGCACTCGATGGTATTAGGTTGTTGATGCAATACTATAACACTTAAATCAGCACTAGAAACTTCAGTGAAGAGCTTCGCAAAATTACTAGAACAAGAAAAGAAACAAACGAAAAACACGCTTCAAAACAATTTCATCTGTCTGAGAAAAAGTCAAGGGGTCAAGATGTGCATTTCCAGCAGTTGTCAGTTGGCTAGCAGTAAATATGAGTGATGCACAGTCGTCCACAATGAAATCGCATTGTTTGTGTTCTATTAACGTTAACAAAAATTTAACCTGATTGGCAACAATACTGCACCGACAGCCGACGCTAAATTTTGGAGGAAATGCATCCCCCCATCCCCCCTGAATCGGCATCACTGGCACCAAGGCAGCAACATTGCTGAAAGTTCTAGTAGTGCGCTTGAATAAACAAACGATAACAACCAATCAAAAACAAAATAAACACTAAGCAAAATACATTAAGAGCAGTAGCGTAGCCAGGGGGGCGGCGGGGGGGCTCGAGCCCTCCCATTGGCTTGTGAAGTATGCAAAATCGCATGCTTTTTGTGCTTTTGAGGCCGATTTTCTGTGAAAAATGGAAAATAGCCCCCCCCATTCGAAAACAGCCCCCCCTCAAACATCTGAATTTGCGAAATTGGACGAAATGGCAGCCTCAATTTTGGTGAAGACCTTTTTTTTTTTTTTTTGGAGATTTTGGGCAGAAAAAACCTTTGAATTTCGGATTTCGGCCGAAAAATGACTCTGAATTTTGGCGAAGACCTTTTTTTTCTTTTTTTTGGAGATCACCTGATTTTGGGCAGAAAAAACCTTTGAATATCGGATTTCGGCCGAAAAATCACTCTGAATTTTGGCGAAGACCTTTTTTTTTTTTTTTGGAGATCACCCATCTTTGGGCGGAAAAAAGCTTTGAATTTCCGAGCTTTCCGAGACATTTCGCCTCAAGTTTCGGACAAACCGTCTGAAACTGATTCAAGATCAATGAAAATTCGAGTCAAGGTCGTTTGCACACTTCTCACTCTTTCAAAATAGCCCCCCCTTTTTCCAAATCCTGGCTACGCGCCTGATTAAGAGAAATACCTTCTTATCGTTAGCATTGAATAAAGCATACAGAAATAGACAACTGCAGTGTTGGGGTGAATGTGGACAGAAAAATGGAAGTATCAAAGTTCAAGTGTCGGTACCAATTCCACATTTCGTAAGGTCGGCGCCACCCTCTCCCATTAGAAAATATACGTATTACACTTCCGGTTGGGTGGATAGGACGACAGACATATTGTAGGTTCGATTCCTATCCAGGCCCGGCGCCAGAGTAGCTTGACTTGGGGGGGGGAGAAAAAATATTTGGGGGGGGCCCAGATAAATTTTATTTTACCCTGATCTTTGGGAGAAAGAGACCAAAAAAAGGTCTCCATCCTCACCGTTTACCTTCTTTTGGGGCACAAGTCTCGCTTGGGGGTGGGGCACGTTTATTGCCTAGCAAAGCGCGGCGCAATCTACTGGTGCGGATCTCGCTTCTTGTCCACCAATTCAGGGGTGAAGACCAAAAAAAAGGCTTCGGCGCGAAATCTTAGACTCAGTCTTGGGGTTCGCTCGTTTTTTTTCGTCCTGGAACTTATTTTTATTCACGTTGGGGGGCACAATCCTCGCTTGGGGGGCACGCTTATCGCTTGGAGGCACAAGCAAAGATTTTTGGGGGCACAGCCCCGAAATGCTCCCCGTGGCGCCGGGCCTGTTCCAATCCGTAGTTAATTTTTTGCAGAAGCGAGTGTTCCGTACGCATTACTTAACTGTAGGTCTACAGCATTTTTGTTGCCGAAAAAGAGGACAGGTTTCACCAGCAAGTAAAATGCAAATACACGGGATAAAATAAGACTATCCCACTTGGCTATATTCAGGAAACCTTTCGGAAAAAAAATAGACTCTAAAGTTAAAGCAAGACAATCCCAATTTATTTGTCAGATTCGGCTCATGAATATTTTGCAGTTCCATCAACTTTTTTCGATAAGGAAGGCTCAGTTTTAAGATGATCATAAAATTGCTTCAACAAAATAATGATTGGGAATGGGATTGTACACAACCTTTAAAATGTTAGAAACGGACTCAGCAAAGAGACTGTTTCCTCTTTTATTTGCAGCATTAAGGCTGTGTCACAGAAAATAAGCGTTCTACGTTTGCATTATAAACCATAAGGCCCGTTTCACACTGGCGATCAGTTTGGTACGACAGTAGAAGTCGGACCAGGGGCGACATGACAGAACGTGCTAGTGAGCTCGTAAAGGCCATTCTCGCTCGCTAAAAAGCACTAACGAGCAAAAAATCTCGTAGACTAACTGCCATTTCTGAGCGGTCTCGCCCAACCAGAGGTGGGCACAAATAACATTATATCAAAAGCGCAACGCAACAAAGCGCAACGATCTTTTCAACCAGTAAAAGCGCAGCGCAAAATGCGCAGTTTAATTTTTTTGCTTTCTGAAGCGCAGCGCAACTTCCGCAATGGACTTTTTGATTCAGTTGAAGCGCAACGCAATTCCGCAATTGCGGAACGGTATTTTCGTACCAAGTTAAAGCGCAACCTAACTTCCGCAATCGAAATTTCACAACACAATGCAAATACTGCATTTTTTACAATTTTAACTGAAAAAGAGTAAACAATTTGCTAAACAAGCCCAAAATTTATCAATATTACGGTGGAATTGGAGCAAAATTAAGTTCAAAGTATAAAATTGCGCTTTTAACCGAAAAAAATTTTGAAAGCGCAACGCAATTAAAGCGCAACAAATTTTAAAGGCTTTATTCCGCAACGCAACTTCCGCAATGTTTCGAAATAAAAAATTAAAGCGCAACGCAATTTACGCAATTGCGGAGGTTGCGGAAGTGGCGCTTTGCGCTTCTAATTGCGCTTTGCCCACCTCTGCGCCCAACACACGATAAAACGGCTCGATCGAATTTCTTTGTGAGATGTTTGTAACTTATGTTAGTCCGTAATAAATACCTCATTGTGACGTCAGATGCATTTCTACTTCAAAATAATGCGTTCAAGCGTTTTGTATGTACTGCATTATTGTGGAAAAAGATACTTTAAGCTATGCGTGATTATTCTATGCAAGCAATTCTTCAACTGATAACAATTAGTAAATGAACGACAGAATTTCATTATATTTTTGGATCAGGGTAAAATAAGAACAACTTTTTCCATACTATAATTTTTTAAATGAAGTAAAGCGCCCTTGAGGTTGTTGATGGGTAAACTCATATGTTACAGTAACTTTAGGTCTTAAGGTGTCAAAATTTTTCAAAAGTAAGCAAGTCGAAGTACACTTCCGTTTTAGAACCGGTAAATTTTGAGTTTAGACTGGCTGTTTTTAATTTTTTGCCATTATTCAGTCTCATTTGTTCTTGATTTTGTAAAAATTTTGAGAGCATCGATGTCAACTTCAGCGGGCATGTTTGAAGCACTGTTTAATTTCTATAGCTCTGTCTGCTTAAGACTTAAGTGAAGGCTTTTTTCGTGCTTTTGCAGCATCGTAAAATTGCAAAAGCAAAAAAGCAAGCTTTTTTCAAGTTGAACAACTGCCGCAAAAATTTCTCAATTGCTTGCGCAGAGCAACAGAGCTTTATAACCTTGAATAGTTGCAATTTTGCTTGCAAACGAAAGAAAATCACTGAAATTTTATCGTTTTGAATCAGCACGAATTTTAGTTTCGTTGATTAGTTTGAATTTGTTTTTTTTGGTTTGTTTTGATGCCGAGGCTGGCAGTGTTTTTAATTTGTTCTTAAATTTTGAGCATAAATGAGCCTCATGTTTTAGAAAATCGTTCTTATAAAAGGAGTGTGTCACTATTTTTGTCAAATTGCACTACTTAGCATTTCTTTATCAATCGAAACAGCAAATGGTTCTCAATGCAATTCGCTTTTTTTTTAGCAGTCTAATAGCAAACATGGCGACGATTTGAATTAATTTTCAGCAAAAATTCGCATGAGTTAGAAGTTTTCAACATTTTGCCATTAAATTTCTGAACCAAACAGATTTTTCGCTCGCTTAAAGAGTGCTTCAAGATCCTCTTTAAGTTGGCGAGGAAAATGTGATGTTTTTTTACTCGAACTGCTTTCCGCAATCGCTCGAAGAAATTTAGCGAGAAAGAATGACGTAACGGATTTCGCAAGGCTTTACATACACGTGCAAAAATGACCTCTTACGATTAGCGAGTATTTCGTTCGTTAGCGCCTCTTAAAAAAAACATTGCTACAACCAAGTGTGAAAGACGCCCCTCAAATCAATGCAATCATCAGGGGGCACATGACAGAAATTTCCTCTTTTTTGACGTCAAAAAACATCTTAATTGACTTATTATTACAATCATACAACAAGCAAGTTGCTGGGTTTAAATAGCCAAAATTAAGCATGCGAGCTCAAGTGGTATAGCAGTGGACCGGTAATCCAAAGGCTGCAGGTTCGATTCCTGTGGGAAGACAATTTTTCGCATTGCTTGTTTTAAGTAGTCGCCGTTCTGGTGGCTCTTCCCTAGGCTTCCGAGCTGGTAGCCTTTAGGCCAGAAGCACGCAAAACGATTAGAAATTTCCTCGTTCGCTTTAATAACGAGTTTTTTTTAAGAGGCGCTAACGAACGAAATACTGCGCGAATGCGCTCATTTTATTCTCTTTTTGGTCACGCTTGGCTGCAGGCCGAAACTGATCTGAAACTGCGCGAATGCCCTCATTTTATTCTCTTTTTTGTCACGCTTGGCTGCAGGCCTACTCTTCTGCTTTTCTCTGGCACTGGCGATTAGTGTGCAGTTTGAAAAAGGTCGGTTGAAGCGCTAATAATGTGCTTGCAAAGTAATTAACGGTGGTTTGAAGGGAAATAATCTGTATTCATGTTTATGTCATTCGAGTGAAAGCGATATCTTGAAAATTGGAGCTGATTCTACAGGTCTTTGGTAGCCTATTCAGAGTAGGATCGTGTCCATTCTTAATCGTTTAAAGAGTGTGAACGAAATAGTTGAAGTCTTACTCATCCGCACCAACATTTTTCATAGGTCATGAACTTTTGCTGTAGTCACTCGATCGATCATTCGTATGAACCAGGCACTTTGCGTCTGTCTTACCACATCAACGTCTAGCACAGGCGTAGCCAAGGGGGGGAGGGGCAAATTGAATTGCCACCAATGATAAAAATAATGACAACGAAGCCTTTTTTCAGCTTAAGTTTATTTTAGCATTTTTGCGTTCAACAGTACAATATTAATATCCAACCAATGTAAATGTATTATCCGGAAGAAACTCAGGCTCTTTGTCCTAAAAGTTGCAACCTCAGTCCCTCATTTAACCTTTTTGTGAACATAATGCAATAACATGACTCGTAACCATCTATTGTACCAACTTTGAATGACAATCCACCTCCATCCCAGCAGTTTTAACGCGACAAAATACTTTTGAAAAAAAAATTAGCTTGGGAAAATACTTATTGAACAAATTATTAAATTTGAATTGAGCGAGCCTGCGGTCCTGGTCGTTTATATACTCCTAAAACTGGTAATTTTTATGATAAAACAAAAATCTCCAAGGCAAATCTTTGAGTGAATTATTATTTACTAGCTGCTAAAAATATTGCAGGAGGCATTGCATCTTGCTTCACCCTACCTGGACCAAGCCACTTGCAAAACTTAACCCAAAACTGCAAAATTTTAAATGTGTGTTGGACTTGACCTACAAGTAAATAGAAGATTGAACAATTTAATTTTTTCAGTGGGCTTTCAAATCTTTAAATTTAGTGATTTTAAATGGATCTACAAACGTGCGAAATGTAATCCAAATGGCCTTAGAATTACAATTTTTTTTTAAAAAATTACAAAAAATTGCCCAGCGGCGGGGGGCTTTGCCCCCAAACCGTAGTCTGTGATACGTTTAAGTTACACTAGTTTACTCGCCATCTCTCCCAATTTACAATTTTTTGAAAACTTAAGTTTTGGTTCAAGTCCTGACCCCTTTAGCAAAATCCTGGTTACATGGTAACCCAGGCTTCTGCTTCTGACCCTCCATTCTACGGTATCATTGTCCCATTAAAAACTCCTTTTGAAAAGTTCTGATGACGTCATTGCTTTGCGGTTTGGCTCCACTAATCAAAAATTCTAGCTACTCCTATGACGTCGAGCACTTTTTTGGGTTTTATTTGCAAGTCTTTCCTCTGGCTAGGCCCCTACTGCGGATAGACTGCTTCGCCCTAATGGGAAATATGCGTTAAATGTCTTTACCAAGGACACAAGGACGTATTGCAGTCACTAATTCTGAAAAAAAGGTGCGTTGACGCTTTTTCGCAAGAAGTTGGTAAAACATATGAATCTTCAAAGGTATAGAAGGATTTAAGTAAGACATCAGACGACATTTAGAGTTTTGATCGTATGCTGTAGCTAATGACTTATTTTTGCTTTATCCTGCTGTCACGATACAACGGTGGCGCTGTATATTAGACAAAACCGCAACTGCTTTGGAGTTTCTCTGCAATCAATTTCAAAACATACCCGTGATCAGGCAGCGTCGCCAGCGGGGGGGCAGGGGGGGTAATGCCCCCCCGATTTTCGTTTTTGCCCCCCGATTTATTTCTTGCCCCCCTCGGTATTTTTGGGGAGGAAAAAGTTGTTGGTTTTGGCCGGAAAAAACGTTTGAATTTGTGATTTCGGCCAGAAAAAGCCTTCCGATTTCGGCGAAGACCTTTTTTTGGGGGGGGATCATCTGATTTTGGCCGGAAAAAGATTGGCGAAGACCTTTTTTTTTGGAGATCACCTGATTTTTACTGAAACTTCGCCTCAATCCAATTCAGGAATAATGAAAAAGCTTTGCCCCCTGATTTTAATTTTGCCCCCCCCCCCGATCTCGCGAAGCTGGCGACGTCCCTGCCCGTGATTTTTCACTACATTATTTTGATAAATTCAAATTTTTTTCACTAAAACGTCTCAAATCGACGGTTTTCTTAATGAAAAAAGCAAAAATTTCTTGAGCGGCGACCCTCCAAAATAAAATTTGCAGCCGAAATTTCACGCAAAAATATTACAAAATTGATCTTTTTTGTTCAATCAATTCAGTGTGAATCATTTATCATATTTTGACTCAAAAAAGCAGAAGAAATGAGAAACCACAACAATAAACAAAAAAACAACACTTTTCATATTTACATTTCAGTGATGTCGTAACATTAAGTTGTGATAACACGTTGATATTTGTGTATTTTACGTAAAACTTACTCGAAAATTGGATTTGGGGGGGTAATTTAGTAGTTGACAAAACTTTACGTAAATTACGCAACCCACAACTTCCAGAAACAACGATATTTGTTGTATATTGCTACCTATTGTTAGTTGAGCAAGGCAAAGGCTGTACAATACAGTCACTGTCAGCATATCAGCGCGGGCAAAGACAGAGCAAAAATCCGCACAATGAAGAAACAAAGAGCAAAAAGAGTGGGAAGCAAAAAACACTGGCACCGTAAATTCGGTCGTTCAAAAACTTGTATTTTGGGGGGTCCCCTTTGGGGAGGTCCGGGGGGGCAACCCCAAACTATGTCGAAATATTTGTTTGTTAAGTATCTGTTGGTATCAAAAAAACTGGCATCTTAGTTTGAGCCAATCAAAAAATTAATTTTTGAGGATCCATTTTGGGGGGGTTCCCGGCGGGTGGCACTGATATAAAAAACTAGTACCCTAGCTTGAGCCAATTAAAAATTGATGTTTGGGGGGGTTTCCGAGGGGGTGGTACCCCCAAAATATTTGTCTCTTAAATATCTACTAATATCGAAAAACACTGGCACCTTAAATAAAGTCGTTCAAAAACTTGTATTTTGGGGGGTCCATTTTGGGGTGGTCCCCAGGGGAGGTGGTACCCCCAAACCACATCAAAATATTTTTCTCTTAATTATCTACTGATATCAAAAAACTGGCACCAAAAATAAAGCCGTTCAAAAAATTGATATTTGGGATGTCCATTTAGGGGGGCCCCGGGAGGGTAGTACTTCCAAACTAATGTCCAAGTATTTGTCTCCTTATTATCTCCTGATATCAAAAAAAGTAGCATCCTAGCTTAAGCCGTCAAAAAAATTGATTTTTTTCCGGGTCCATTAGGAAGTTGTAGGGGGTTGGTACCCCCAAATTATGTCAAAATAGTTTTGTCCTAAAAATTTCTACTAATAGCAACAAAAAACTAGCGCGCTAGCGTATGGTGTTAAGAAAGTAATTTAGGGGGCCTCTTCACAGAGAATGAAACCTGATAACCTCTGATTGTACCTAGCGTCAAACAAAACATATTAAAAGCGAGTTTGTCCTAATCAAAAAAAATTAATATGCTAGATTCAATATAATCTTGGTTTGATAAAAGCAATGGCCAAATAGATAATTGAACCCAGGTCTTAGGTTTCACGCACGGACGCCTTTAACCATTCGGCCACAGCAGCACGCGCGTGTAGGTGACTACCCCCAAACTACATCAAATTAGTTTTGTCATTTAAATTTTTACTGAGAGCAACAAAAAACTAGCGTGCTAGCTTGAGGTATTAAAAAACTGATTTTTGGGGCGTCTTCGCAGAGAATGAAACCTGATAACCTCTGATCATGTCTAATTGTGTAGTGTCAAAACAAAACATATTAAAAGCGATTTTGTACTAATCAAAAAAAAATTAATATGCCACATTCAATATAATCTTGGTTTGATAAAAGTGATGATCAACTTGATAATTGAACCCAGGTCTTAGGTTTCAAGCACTGGTGCCTTCAACTATTCGGCCACAGCATCGCATGCGCGTAGGTGACTACTTCCAAACTATGTCAAATTAGTTTCGTCTTTAAAGTTTCTACTGATAGCAACGAAAAACTAGCACGCTAGCTTGAGGTCTTAAAAAACTGATTTTTGGGGCGTCTTCGCAGAGAATAAAACCTAATACCCTCTGATCATATCTAGCGTCAAAAGAAAACATATTAAAAGCGATTTTGTCCTAATCAAAAAAAAATTAATATGCTAGATTCAATATACCGGTACTACATAATTGAACCCAAATCTTAGGTTTCACATACTGGCGCCTTTAACCATTCGGCCACAGCAGAATGCGCGCGTAGGTGACTACCCCCAAACTACGTCAAGTTAGTTTTGTGTTTAAATTTTTACTGAGAGCAACAAAAAACTAGCGCGCTAGCTTGAGGTATTAAAAAACTGATTTTTGGGGCGTCTTCACAGAGAATGAAACCTGGTAACCTCTGATCATGTCTAGTGTCAAAACAAAACATATTAAAAGCGATTTTGTCCTAATCAAAAAAAAATTAATATGCCACATTCAATATAATCGTGGTTCGATGAAAGCAATGATCAACTAGATAAGTGAACCCAGGTCTTAGGTATCATTCGGCCACGGCAGCTTCTTAGGCTTTGACGTACTGGCGACTTCAACCATTCGGCCACGGCAGCACGCACGCGTGCTTGAGTAAAATCACTTAATAAACTTGCTATCAAAAGTTTTGGGTGCATCTTCCCCAAACCACGTGACGTAGCGCCTCCAAAATTGCAGGTACACAACTTCATACATAGGCTTATCATCTCTCCAAATTTCAAGTTTTTAGCTCTGGTGGTTTCGGAGTTTTTGTCACCATAATGTGATTTGCTTAATAAATAAATAAATGAATAAATAAACTAGATGTTCATTTTCCCGGGGGAAAATAATATGGGACTTCCGCCAGTTCCATTTCACCATCATTCTCCCGTCAGGGTATTTGTCTCTGAATTGTCTCTTGATATCAAAGATGTAGCACCCTAGCTCAAGCTGTCAAAAAAACTGATATTTGTTCGGGTCCATTTGGGGTTTTTGGGGGGTTGGTCCCCCCAAATTATGTCAAAATAGTGTTGTCCTAAAGATTTCTACAAACACCCAAAAGAAGTAGCGCGCTTGCTCATGGTGTTAAGAAAGTGCTTTTTGGGGCGTCTTCACAGAGAATGAAACCTAATACCCTCTGGTCACATGTAGTGTCAAACAAAATATATTATAAACGATTTTGTCGTAATCGAAAAAAAAATTAGTATCCTAGATTCAATATCATGTTGGTTTGATAAAAGCGATGACCAACCAGAGTATTGAAGCCAGGTCTTAGGATTCAAGCACTGGCGAGTTTAACTATTAGGCCAATCAGCACGCGTGCGAACGTGACTAAGTTGGTCCCCTCAAATTAAGTCAAAATAGTTTTGTCCTAGAAATTTCTACGAACACCCAAAAGAAGTAGTGCGCTTGCTCATAGTGTTAAGAAAGTGCTTTTTGGGCGTCTTAACGGAGAATGAAACCTGATATCCTCGCCTCATACCTAGTGTCAAGCAAAAAATATTCAAAGCGATTTTGTCGTAATCGAAAAAAAATTAATATGCTAGATTCAATATAATGTTAGTTTGATGAAAGCGATGACCAAGTAGATACTTGAACCCAAGTCTTAGGTTTAAGCACTGGCGCATTTAACCATTCGGCCACGGCAGCACACGAGCATAGGTGACTACCTCCAAAGTACGTCAAAATATTCTTGTCGTTAAAATTTTGCAGTAATACCAAAAGAAACTAGCGCGCTAGCTTGAGGTCTTTAGAAGCTGCTTTGTGGGACGTCGTCACAGAGAATGAAACCTGATACCCTCTGATCATATGTAGTGTCAAACAAAAAATATTGTAAACGATTTTGTCGCAATCGAAAAAAAATTAGTATACTAGATTCAAAATAATATTGGTTTGATAAAAGCGATGACCAACCAGAGTATTGAAGCCAGGTCTTAGGTTTCAAGCACTGGCGACTTGAACCATTCGTCCATGGCAGAACGCGCGCGTGCGCGAGTAAAATCACTCAATAAACTTCGCTGTCACAAGTTTAAGGTGCATATGCCCCAAACCACGTGACGTAGCGCCTCCAAAATTGCAGTGACGCAAGTCCATGTATAGACCTATCATCTGTCCAAATTTCAAGTTTCTAGCTCTGGTGGTTTCGGAGTTTTTGTTCCCATAATGTGATTTGCTTAAATAAATAAATAAATAAAAAAGTGTCGGAATCGTCATGGTTTATTTTGGAGAGCTGAAACTGCATACCCAGACGCTTCTAAATTGGAAACTTTTATGCTCCTCGTGCGATTAGTTTTCGAGTAAGAGCTGTTTAAACCTCTAATTGGCATTTCAGTTTTTGGCTTGGAAACCCGTATCACGAAAATGAATGCCCCCAAAATTTGCACAAAGAATGATTCATATGTGCCCCATCTACGTTCTAAAATTCAAGTTTCTACCTTTAGACTCATTTCAAGGTTATCGCGTTTTTTACCTCTGTTGCCGAATTCGTAATTTTTCACGGAAAAAACGTAGGGGCTTCCGACGCAAAGCGTCGCGTAAGTCCCAATTATGCTATTAATGACCGAGCTTTGCACTAATTCAGGAAAATTACTTTGCAGTAATCCGTGGAACATTCCGCTGAACGAATTTGCTCAAATCGTTTCCTCTGACCAACTTGTTATTGACGTCAGAGAGCCAGATGAAGTGAAAGATGTTCGGGTGAATGCCAAAAATTTCATCAACATCTCGGTCAAACAGTTTGGTAAGAAACAAAAATTCTACCGCTTACCCGCTTTTTTTAGGGGAATTTCAACCAAAAGACATGCCCGATTTCCTGACAAATTCATACACACTGCTTTATGTCAGAGATTTTTAGCCAGGAATGTAAATCTGTTTTGAGAGGGTGCGAGGCTAGGAATTACAATTCTTAGCATCCGGGAAGCAAAACACGCGCACGTTCGCACTGATTGGTCTTCTCAAAGATTTGCTTATAAACACTGATCTTCAGATCATGTACGTCTCAAATTATGCGCAATTTCAAAATACGTAAGGCCGGCAGCGTTTCTTAGCTCGATTTGTATGCGGCCCATAATTGCTTGAAAAATCTATCTACAGCATTAAATGCTACCAGACGTGCAACCAGCATTTTGCTAAGAGGGGTGAACCACAACTTTTGCACAAAAACTGCCTGATTTAGCCCCCATGCTGAACAAACTGATGCAACTCAAGCGTGTCACAGACGGGCATAGGCACTAAATATTTCGTGACTGTAGACAGGGGCCTGGGGGATGGAATCCCCATACTCTGGGGATTTTTGCAATTTAGCAGCAAAAAATAGCGATTTTAACGCCATTTTCACATTTCGCACTTTTTGAAGCCACATGAATTACTAACTTGTTAAAATTCAGAAGTCATTTCAAAGAATTAAATTGTGTAGTACCTTCATCCCCTCCCTTACGTCAGGTCAAGTCTAAAATACGTTTAAACGCTTGTATTTTGAGCTTAAATTTTCTGATTGACTTGCCTAAGGGGGCTTAAGCCCCTTCACCCTGCTGGTTGCGCCACTGACTGCGACCTCAAAATCTTGAGTGTGCGCTAAAAATCAAAACAACTCGTCTTCCAAAAAATGTTTTCACGAATTGTTTTGTGTCATAATTACTAACGAAGTACCTTAACGATTCTGCAGGCTTACATGTCTCTTCCGCGACACATCCGTAAAGGGGTGTTAATAAGGCGGAATTTTGCATCAGATATATGCACAGCAGTTGGTTGCCAACAATTTCGCCAAGAATCAAAAAAATGTCAAAGGAGAATTATGTTTGAACGTAATTATTCCTTTTTTCCTTCATTGTCAGTTGTCTTGTCGATGTGTGACGTTCCAAAAACAGTATTTTGAGTAAACCAAAAAGGAGGGCACAAGCAGCCGTTAGGGGGGGCACGGCCCCCTTGCTCCCCCCTCCCGTAGCGACGGCGCTAGTTATAGCCCATGTTTGTCTTATCTACGGAAGAGCAGAAGATCTACTTGGTTAGCGATGAAACGGGGTAAGGCATGATTCTAATCAGGGATGTGGAAGCAGTCAAATTTTTAATACTTCCGTTTCCAGCTCGTCTTGAAGTTTTATGCTTTCGAGTTCACTTCCGCTTCCTCACCTTTGGAATTTTTTGCTTCCGCTTCCAGCTCCGGAGAGAATTAGTCGCTTGCGAGTTCGCTTCCGCTTCCGGTCTCTTTCATTAAAATGCTTCCGCTTCCACAAAAATTTAACCGCTTCCACCGCTTCCGCTTCCACATACCTGCTCAGTATGAAACAGCTAATTGTATTTGGTGTAAAAAAAAAAAAACAGGCAAGTTTTTGTTATACAGTAGCCTAGCATGTCATTACAAAATAACCAAGATCTAGCAATCATAGCTAATGCACCATAGGCGTAGCCAGGGGGGGACCCAGCGGCCCTGGGCTCTCCTCAATCCAAATTTCACCAATGAGAAAAAGGTGACAAAAACGCCTTGTTTTTTTTTAGTTTCAGTTTCTTTTTGCATCTCTGGTGACCGAATGAGTAACTATATTTTGTCCTTGGGTAATTTTGTCTGCGGTATCCGGTTATTGGCACATATCGCTCATTGCTATGGGTGATATTGCATAATGAACGGATATTGCGAGACAAAAGGAATTTAATTAATGTTGTTTTTGTTCTTGCTTTTCTTTGTTCACTCGCTGTATACCTATCGCTGCTTAGCTTCATGTCATTATTAATATTATTGTTATTATTATTACTTTATTTAATACTACTTGTTGATATTAAAGAACTACGTGTTGAGACTCATCGCGTACAAACTCACTAAATTGGGGCGTGTGGTGGTAAACGTGGTGAACCTTCGGACGCGTGTGGTGGTGAACGTGTGGTGAGCGCCCCTTCGGGCGTTATTCGCTAACAACGGTAATTAGCAACAATTTTGACAACCATACATTGATGTGAACAAAAACTTTGTTTGCAAGAAATGTAGAAGCGTGGAAAGGAACTTCAAGGGATCAGTAGATGAAAAATTGTGTGATGGTGTGGAAACTGTGAGCAAGTTCACTTATCTAGGTGACAGATTGAATGTAATTGGTGGGTGCGAAACGGCGGTAACAGCTAGATCAAGAATCGGTTGGATGAAGTTCAGGGAATGCAGCGAAATACTTAAAGGAAGAAGGTTGTAATTGTAATTACATTTTATTCACCAAGTTGCCTTGGCCAGGAGACAGCGAAGTGACCTTTCGGTCTTCGAGTCAAGCTGCCACCTGCCCACCTGTCTACCACACACGGTGGAGGCTATACTCTGTCCCTTTAATTGCTGAACGTCAAGCAGGGAAGCTGTGAATACCAATTTTTATAGTCTTTGGTTTGACCCGACTGGGAATCGAACCCAAGTCTACCGTTTCAGCAGCAGACGCTTTATCCACTCGACCACTGATCGGTAATTTAATGAAAGGAAAGGTTTTCAATAAAAATGAAAGGAAGATAAATTAATTAATGAAAGGTTTTCATTAAAGATGAAAGAAAAGATTTACAAAAGTTGTGTAAGATCAGCTATGTTGTATGGAAGTGAAGCATGGTGCTTGAGAGAAAAAGAGATGGCAATTTTGAGAAGAACAGAAAGAGCTATGATTCGAGCGATGTGTGGTGTGAAGCTATTAGATCGAAGAAACAGCGAGGAGTTTGTGGACATGTTGGGCATAAAGAAGTTTTTTAGATAGGATGGCTAAAGCTAGCAGTATACGGTGGTACTGTCATGTTTTGAGGAAGGAAGATGAAAATGTGATAGTAAAGGCTTTGAAATTTGAAGTGAATGGTAGTAGAGGAAGAGGAAGACCGAAACAAACGAGGAAAAAGCAAGTAGAAAATGAGATGAAGAAAAATGGACTGGGGAAAGAGGATGCATGTGATCGAACGAAATGGCGAGGCATGGTAAAGACAATGACTACACGAAATCCGGCCAACTCTGTCGACGGGGACAACACCGGATCCAACATGTGATATGATACGATAAGATAAGGGGCCCCGAGCCCCACTCAATTCAATTTTTGCCAACCAATTTAAATGCATAACCGCGGAGAAAATGAGATTTTTTGTCCTGAAATTTGCTATCTCAGGCCCTCACCAAACCGTTTTATGAACGTGATGCAATAACCCCTCGCTCAAATTGTGAGCCTCTTTTGGTCTTCACCTATATTTGGCTGAAAGATGTCAAGAAAATCTCCAAAGTGCCAAGCGCCCCGCGCAATGTGAATCCGGCCCAGGCAATAACATGGTTAGTGGGCATAACTAGCTATTGTACCATTTTTAAATAACAATCCATCTCCACCTATCAAGTTTTTCCGTGACAAAATAGTTTGAAAAAAAAAATTAGCGGGGGAAGTGCTCATTATACTAATTATTGAATTTGAATTGAGGGGGCCTGGGCCCCCTGATAGTATATGTACTTCTAGAACTCTTTTAGTTTTATGACAAAACAAAAACCTCGAAGAAAAATCTTTGAGTGAATTATTAGTTACTGCTAAAATATCGTTCGAGGCAATGTACCTTGCCTTCCCTACCTGGACCAAATCACTAACTAAATTTAACCCCAAAATGCAAGATATTAAGCGTGTTTTGGACTTACATTGTACGTAAAAGGAGGATTGAACAATTTAGTTTTTTCAATTGGCTTTCACATGTTAAAAATCTAGTTCTTTAAAATGGTTCTAAACAGGTGCAAATTGTAATCCAATGGCATTAAAATAGCTAGTTTTTCCCAAACAATTACAAAACATCGCCTAGCGGCAGGAAGCTTCGCCCCCAGACCCCCAATAGCCTGTTTACACCCCCGTCTATGATACGTTTGAGACACACTAGTTTGCTCATTACGCATCTCAATTTACACTTTTTGGGGGAGGTTGAACCCTCTTCCTATAGCAAAATCCTGGTTATGTGCCGACACTCAGGACACGGCCTTTGATCTGCTAATCTGCAATATCTTTGTCCCACAAAAAGTCCCACTTTCGAAAATTTCTGATGACATCATTGCATGTGGTTTGTGGTTTGGGGCCCCCTCCTAATCAAAAATCCTGGCTACGCCTATGTAATGCACGGCAGTACTTTAATCATGATCTATAAAAGGCAACTTTCAATCAAGCAAGAATTAATTTGTGTCTTTTGCTTCTCCAATAAAATTTAGGAAGGCTTTATTTTACTGGTAAGTTTTAAGCCTATCTACCAGTACCAGTAGTTTTTTGTAAATTCTAACTCAAATTTAACCTAAACTCAAATCCTTAACTTACTCTAAGCTAACTTTAAGTCCAACTCTAACTAACTTAAACTTTAACCTTAACTTTGGCACTTAAAAAAGGAAATAAAAAAAGATTTAAAAATCATGAAAATTTAAGATCAGCTAGCCTTAGCTCTGGCCCTGAGCGGAATACTGCAAGGGCTATAGACCTAAACATAGTTTATTTTTTTACCGGTTACTAAACTGCAGCATCCCCTACTGTAAGCTATCATCCCTATTCCCTACCAATCAGCAGAGCCGGCGAGAGGGGGGTTCAGGGGGTACATTGTACCCGGTCCCGGGCCTAGGGGGGCCCGATCTACATCGTAATCAAACTTGTATTTTCCAAAGAATTTCCGATCGCAGCGTCGTTAGTACATTTGAACTTATTTATATCTTGAAATTAGCTTAGACTGTAAAATGTAACTTCCAAAACACAAAAAGACTACTACAGTAATAAATATTTCCTTACAATCAGCTCAACAGCGTCAATACGTGTTCTAGAAGCGAGTACATAAAAAGAATCTAAATTACACGCAAAATGTTAACGAATTAACGGACTTTATTAACTTCCGTTGACTAAAGCTGAAAATAACGAATTAACGTTAACGGAGGTGTGAAGTTTGTTAACGGACTAGTGGTTAACGAAGCTAACGTTTTGCATTAACTTGCCCACCTATGGCGACACTACGTCAGACGTTAAGACATGCACATTGAACAGGGTACTAAAGACAAAACAAGCAATTTTAATTTACATGGTTCCTACACCTATCATACCAGTTAAAATCTGCACAATGTCGGCCTAATCACACACACCAACATACACGTCCGGGCACACAAGATGTAAACAAAATCGTTGCAACAGGTAGTATGTTTGGTTTAATTGTTGACGCTTTATCATAAGTTTGAAAAAAAGAGCCGGTATTAACGGCTCCTACATCGATTTAGTGGCATCAATTAATCACCAATCAAAATTAATAATCTGTGTACTGTATATCTTGCACTTCTTTGGCTATGTGTCTTCTTTATATACCTGTTGCTTATATGCGTCATTGCCGTGCTGCATTGCTATCAAGTAACTACTTGTTTTGGATATCTCTTAATCTCCTCGTGGAATATCCCATTTATAAAATAGAATTGACTCAGAAATCTGCGAAATAAATTGTCCAACACCAGAAAAAACAACCAAATAAACAACCGAACTAAGGCCGACATGACAAAATGTGTTAGCGAGCGCGTAAAAGCCATTCTCGCTCGCTAAAAAGCTTGACGAACAAAAAAACGTCGTAGACAAACTGTCGTTTCTGAACCATCTTGCCCAACATACGTTAAAATTGCTTGCTCCAATTTTTTTGCGAAATGTTCGTAACTTGTGTTAGTACGTTACAAACATCTCATTGCGTCGTCAGATGCATTTCTGCTTCAAAATAATGCGTTCAAGCGTACTGTATGTACTACATTGTTATGGAATCCGGGCGTCACCATTTTGAGGTGACACCATATCATGATGTGAAACCATAACTCCTCCGATTTGTGGTGAATATCTTTCTTTTTTTACTTCGGTTGGTCTCCATTCTCATTTGGACCGAAAACCCACTGATTTTGCGCCGAAAACCTTTTTTTTTTTTTGGTCTTCACATATTTTTAAACCGAAAACTCACTCATTTTACAACAAAGACGTTTTTTGTTTTTGGGGGGAGGGGTCGTTACCTATCATGGGACCGAAAAAGGGTGCCACCACGAAATCCCGCCCCGGGTACCACCATCTTTAGCAACGCCACTGCCTGGCTTATGAAGCGAGTAAAGAAATGCGATTGGAGTGAGGTCATCAATCAGCAACATCGTTACTCGACTGAAAACTGGTTTTAAATTCTATAGTGTATGGTAAAGATTAGCAGAGATGGGCACGCGCTACTTCAAAAGTAGCGCCGCTCCCGCTCCCGCTACTTGCCCTAAAAAGTAGCGTCGCTACCGCTACCCACTACTCGTCTTCAAAAGTAGCGCGCTACCGCTACCGCTACTTTACCATGAAAGTAGCGGCGCTACCCGCTACTGCTACCCGCTACTTTGAACAACGTGTAAATTTTTTTTCGCAGTTACTTATGAATAATTGGGTATATAATGGGATAATTAAGAAGATAAATTAGGTTATCATAGACTGTCTTTTGAAAAGCGTACCTGAAAAACTATACGTTTTTTGAAATCAGAATATTTTGGGTTTGGGCTGAGTGTTTTTATATTTTTACGTACGGTACTTTCAACCTCATCTGCTCTAAACCCTGGTTGGAATATAAAGTCACGTAAATTAAATTAGGTATAAAGTGGCCTATCTATTTTTGTTTATTTAAAAGTTAACTTTTGTTTTAAAGTAGATCATTATTATTACTAACCGATCAGTGGTGGAGTAGATAGAGCGTATGCTACTGAAGCGGTAGACTCGAGTTCGATTCCCGGTCGGGTCAAACCAAAGACGTGGTATTCACAGCTTCCCTGCTTGACGTTCAGCAATTAAAGGGACAGTGTGAAACCTCCGCCAAGTGTGGTAAAACATAAGCAAACACTGAAAACAATTTAATGCAATATGCGCTGCGCTATGGCGACGCGTTTCGACCTTGCTCAAGTCCATAGATGGGCACAAGTCCGTTAATCGTTAATCCGTTAATAACGAAGCTAACTTTTTCATTAACTCGTTAATCCGTTAAAAAGTTTTTTTCATGTTAACGGACTAAATTAACTTCCGTTAAGTTCTGTTAACGGACTAGATTAACTTCCGTTAAGTTCTGTTAACTTCCGTCAAAGTTTTTATGGTTAATATCTTGCACAATTGATTCATCGTATGATCGTACCGTTACAAACCAGTTTGCACTGGTAACACTAGTTGTGTAAAGCACAAGTTTTTTAGAAGAAAGCGAAGAACGAAGGTCTTTTTTGTGGCAAATAATAAGCTGCAGCCTCACGGGTCTATTAATTATCGCTGTTCACAATTTCCAAAGATTTTCCGATCGTAACTTCTTTAGTGCATTTGAACGTATTTTTATCTTGAAATTAGATTAGACTGTAAAATGTAACTTCCAAAACACAAAAAAAACACCATAGCAATAAATATTTCCTTACATCAGCTCAACAGCATCAATACGTGTCCTAGAAGCGAGTGAATGAAAAGAAATGCGAATTACATGCAAAATGTTAACGAATTAACGGACTTCATTAACTTCCGTTAATTAAAGCTGAAAATAACGGATTGACTTTAACGGAGGTGTGAAGTTTGTTAACGGACTAGTGGTTAACGAAGCTAACGTTTTGCATTAACTTACCCACCTATGCTCAAGTCTCATCAGGCGGCAATAACACAATATATACATCACTTAAAACATAATATACACATTGTGCGATTGAGTTAAAATTCAGGTAGAAAATTACTACAGTATACGTAGGTGGCAGCTTGACTCGAAGACCGGAAGGTCCCTTTGCTATCTCCAGGCCAAAGCAACTAGGTGAATAAAATGTAATCACAGTTAAGCCTATACTGTAAGAAAAATCATTAAAATCAACTATGGCAATATAGAAAAGATCAAGAGAACGCCATTGATTATCTGCAAACGAGTTGAATCAGATAATGCTCTTCAATTTTTTTTTTTTTTTTCTGCTAAGGGTGGCTTTGCTCCAAATTTTTTTTTTAATTTTGAGCAAAACTGAGTTTCGTGCTCTTATAAAAGTAATATTGTTCTTTCAAAAAAAAAGTATCCAATAAATTATTAACGACATTTTTGGATTCAAAAATATAGCGCTTATATTCTTTAGATCAGTACCGTGCTTCCCCGATAATAAGACCTACCCGCAAAATAAGACCTAGCGTGATTTTTGAAGATGATTTTAATGTAAGCCCTACCCTTAAAATAAGCCCTAGTTGAGAGCGGCAGAAAGACGAAAGAGTCAAACATTCTTTTTTTATATTTATTCAAACTGCTTTAATGCGGTGTATGCCATCCTTTTCAAAAAATTGTTGTTAATGAGTTTCTGAATAAAAAACATATTAATGGCAAGTAAATGTAGATCTTTTTTCGTAATTTCTGTTTATTTAAAATCTCGTAATTTTTACTTTGTAACTTCATTTTTTGATATATCAAAATAATACATCCCCCGAAAATAAGCCCTAGTGCCATATTTTGGAGTAAAAATTAATATAAGCCCGTCTTATTTTCGGGGAAACACGGTAGTTCTCAAACCTTTTTTCAAAGCGATCCAAAGTTATTGAAAAAGTCAAATGTGTGACACTAAACGAGCCATTTTTGCGGAATGTGAGGTAAAGACCAAAAAAAAAGGTTTTCACTTCGGGAATCCACATATTTCAGCGGGTTTGCTGAGTCATTTTTTATTATTACCTTATGGTTTTATGCATATTTCACCCTTTATAGATGTCTACAAAAAGAAACCAAGCAACCCAAAAGAATTTTTAGGCGACCCAACTTTGGGTCGAAGCCCATAGGTAGAGAACCATGGATTTAGATTGCTCAAATTAGAGCTATGCTTCGAAATTTTTCGTTAATTATATTTTATACTTATTGTTGACACAAAAACAAACACAAACTCTTAATCAACCCTGAACATTGCTTTGCAAACAAACAAACAAACAAAAAATGGTTTGACAGCAACAACAAATCACAGTAACAGAACTCCCCCAAATTTTTTTAAGGTTTATTTTTTTGTTTTTTTTTTGGTTATTTTTGTTTGATCATCAACTAAAATAAACCTTGTTTATTTATTTACTTAAAATTGACGGAAAAAGCTACCGCATTTCGATGAAGACCTTTTTTTGGTTTTCACGTAAAATTAATGAAAAAAATTACTGCATTTCGTTGTTTTCAAACCGCACCCCCCAAAAAATCTTTTTCGTGCCCCCTCCTTACAAGCACACTACTCTGTTGCCGGGCCAGCCTCTAACTGTCTAATGCGGCCAAAGCAAGCGAAAATCTCTAATCCGGTGCCTAACTGCATCTTTGCAATTTTTTAGTTCGCTTTTTGCCAACAGACCTACTATCAGTTTAAAATAACTAACTTATAGCTGTAGTAAACTTAGGCTATACGCTACTCCTGTTTAGATACAACTGCTGTCGAACCACGGCCATGTGGATATAGTTTAGCTCAGACTTTAGATGACAATGATCACCCGTACAAATCTATTGTTGGAAATAGCAAAACGTAATAAATTCATCATTACAACGTCACAAACAAAGTTATTTCGGCATTCTCACCCGTACTAACAATTTTGTAAACCAAATATACTAATTACTAAGGTATCTGTTTTTGATTTCATTAAACATATTACAATAAGCACGTGAAATAAGGAGCGGTAGCGGATAGTTCATTTTCTAAAAGTAGCGGCGCTATCGCTACCGCTACTTGCTCTAAAAAGTAGCGTCGCTACCTCTACCCACTACTCGGTTTGTATAGTAGCGCGATACTGCCCACCTCTAAAGATTAGTCAAAGCGATTAGAGATTTATGAGATTTGTGATAAAATAGTCCAATTTATGACTTATTTCTCAAACATTTTTTGATGTTTAAGAGAATTCCGAAATGCAAACATTGTTTTAAATCTAATTGAAAGCAGGCAACTATTTATTGGCTCGTGAAAATCAATTTGCATATAACTTTATATGGGAAAACAAGTGGAAAGAGCGGCAGAAATCTAGCTTCTCAACAAAATGCAATAAAACACATCAAGCAGGTCCTCCAACCAACCTACTGACCAAGGTACTAGAAAAAAACGACCCAACCTTATAGAACTTACTCATATTTTTCAACGTATAATATGGAAATTTCAGCGCCAATTCAGACCAAGTTGTCTTGCACGAAAATTCCATAGTATTAAGTCATGTGTTATTGAGCTTATTGTTCGAAATAGGTTGCAAGTGTCTATGAATAGTGGGACACAATTTGTCCATAATTCTTTTGCAGAGTGCCGTCGTGTTTTTTTAATTGAGTTTGTTGCCTTGCTTCCATTTTCGAGTTCATTTTTATATGCCAAACGCGTGAATAATTAATTTATTGTTAACGATTTATTCATTGTCAATCACAATTTGTTTTTATTTTTAACACAAACTTGCGATTAAACTAGGAATTTATAAAGTCATTGCTGCAATAACAATTTCAAAGCTTAGTTTGTTATCTTGGCATTGAACAAGAAGGTAAACGAATTCGTAGTCCATGTTATTAGTTTACTCGATCAATTACCTCAGGGTAGAATGCAATAATAGTTTTTTTTACAAAATATTGACTTAAAACAAATCACAGCCAGGCCGCAAGGCGGCGGAAAATCTATTGATTCATTAATCCTAATTCATAGCCTCGGACATGACCCTGCATTTTAATGCAATTAATTTAGATAAAAATTCTGCGAATACAATAGCAACAAGATAAGAATAACTTGAATTCTTACTTTCAAAAATGGATTTTATTTCAATTGAAGTTCTTTTTTTATACTACAATTAATGAGGATTTGTGAACAATTATTTGATCAGCTGATTTTCTCTTGCGACGTAATTTTTGAAATTATGTTTTTGCTTTGTGTTTTTTTTGTTTTTTTTTTCCTTTGAAATTCACTCGAAAAAAAAACATAGCGCCGAGGTAAAGAATCGGCTTAAGTGCGCAAGGAAGAACGGTTTCTTGTCATAACAAACTTCTGCATGGTCTCCGCTTTTTAATTAGAAAAGGTTATGAACACGACGAGACTTATACAAATTTCAGCTTTAACTCAAAAGACATTTTAAGGCATAAAATATGTATGGCACACGGGGCTTGCGGAATAAGCAGAGGCAGAGAGAATCAAACTCTAGAGCTTAACTGGTTTTTGTAGATGTAACAGCGGTATAGAATCGAATAAAGAATTTTAAATTTTACATCTTGTTTGATTTGTTCTACAGTTTTTGATTACAAAAGTGCGTTTCAAAAACACGTTCGTATATAATAAACAGTTCAAATTATTACGTGTAAGACATTCAAAAAAAGGCGGTATTATAGGCCATGAAATAAATTTTAAAAAATAACGAGTAGTTCTTGATCTCTCTCCCACTTACTTGTTTTGTTTTACGCTGCTTTAGATTATTATTATCGTTATTAACTCAGGTATTTGAAAAGTTATTGTTACCTGTAGAACTCGTTACTGCCACACTAGTGGACCTTACGTAACGCATTAGCAAAATGATTAGCAATACTAAATAATAATTAATCGCAAATCATTGATGACTAGTGAGTGATAACTATCACAAATAAGAAATAACCATCGTAAAATCATCATTAAGAAGCCATCAATTTTGCATACGGTTTTGCGTTGGTGAAAACATCCAATTAACGCTGTTTCGTCAAGCAGTATTATTGCTTCAAAAATGAAAACTACTAATTTGAAAAGTTTTTATGACAATCATAATTTCTTTTATGACTAAATAATTGTAATTTTTGTTCGTGAACAACATTGGGAAGTCACATGCAAGCAATGCCCGTTGTTTAAACGATCGCTTATGGAACTGGAGTTTTGGAGTTCAATTCCCGGGCCGATCGAACAGCGTGCCATCTTTTTACTTCAGAAGCATTGTGTAACCCAGCACAATGATAACACAGAAATGTAATTGCACTTGTAACTACGTTTTATTCACCAAGTTGCATTGGTCAAAAGACAGCAAAATGACCTTTCGATCTTCGAGTCTTCGGGTTAGCACGGTTAAGGACTGGTTCACACTCCACAGATTGATGGAAATCTATGTGGAATAAATGGAAAGACTGCTTGAGGATAAAAGAGTCAGTAGGTTGGAGATCTTCATGCTTGACAATACGTCTCCTTAACCTTAAGAGACCTCAATTAAATAGAATAGTGCAAGTTTTAACTGGGCACTGCAATCTACAGAGGTACAAGAAAACTACAGGTAGTGCTGAGTTTTCTCTGTTTCCAAAACGTAGCCTAGAGGATGAAAACACCATATCATCATGTAGGCAACTGCAAGCTTTACCAAGACATTCGTAGTAAATATTTTTGAATCACCAAGACCACTGTTCACTATGTGGTAATGAATTGTAACATTAACAAACTGACTACTGTATGTACTTAAAGGAAGGTGGAAGGCTTTCTGATTCGACCAGCAACGAAACAAAACTACCGTAAAATAACAGCTACAGCTGTAATGGGCCCAAACGCGGCCTGCGCAATGTGTAGGAGAACTTAACCTAATGGTAGCAGATTCGCAGGCGCATCTTGTTATAATAATTTATGATAATAATAATATAATTATTGATTAATGATAATAATAATCAGGGGTCAATTAATGATAATAATAATGATAATAATAATGATTATTATCCTTAATGATAATAATAATCAGGGGTCAAAATTAACTTTTTCAACAACTTGCCCGCCGAACAAGTGACAGCAAATGTTTACTTGCCCGGGAAAACTTCAACTTTCCCGAAACAAAGAGGCATAGTGCATTTTGATGTTTAATTTTGAAAAAACTGCGCATTAAGTACCGAATTTGCATAATATCGTATTTTGAGAAAATCCAGTTCTTGTGTGCGATTTTGAAATTGGAGTGACGTAATAGAATACCTTTTTTTGTGATGGCATTCGCATCGAAAATCGCATCGCCGCTTTTTTTCCAAAAAGATTGCGTCGAAGCAAACACGCAAAAGAATCGACATCCATTGTTTCATCAGTAGGGCAAGTTTTTGTTGCAGGAAATAATTGAAAAAATTGCATTTATTTGTAACGAAAGTTGCAAAAATTGCATTTATGAACAAACATTTTAAACGACCGTGATTTACTCAAGCGATTTATTTACATATAATGCCAAATATTTGCAAAGATTATTTGGGGAGAAGTGGCGATCTTTTGCCAACAGTTTACGTAGCATGCTAAAACTTCGCTCCAGAGTGCACGTAGTTGTAAACCAACTGTTGCGTCGTAGATAACATTGAGACGCAGTAATCCGTCACATAGCTCTTTGTAATGCAAATCAAAGACAATAGAACTGTACTGATATAGTTTTATAGCTTTTTATCTAAATCGCACTAATAATTTGCTCATTCTTAATGAAAATTGCAGTAAAAAGTTGCATGTCGAAACGAAAAAAGCTGCAATATAAAATTCCTAAAAACAGCTTAAAACACTGCACTACATACATTCTTAGTAATTAGGAAGCAGTCGGAAGCTGTAAAAAAAGTTGCAAAAACTTGCCCAACTCATCCGAGAAATCGCCAAAAAATCTACAATTCAGGCCGTTATTTCTGCGGGTTTCTTCTGTTTCGTGGAAAGCCACATTTTAGGTAGATGTTTTGACATTTGCTGCGTCGCAATCACACTACTTAATTAAACTAAGTCTTGCGCTGACTGAGCTTCAGTTTACATTATTTTAGACAACAATCGACAAACTTTAGTTTCAAAATTAATAAAAAAGTCGATAATCGTAAAAATAATTGCAATCTAGCGATCTTACCGCATCGAAAAAACTTTAAATTACCGCAAAAAAATCGCATCTATTGACATTTTTTTCTCGTTGCATCGCATCGCAGTTTTCTTGCGCAACAAATATTGCAGAAAGTCATCAATGCGATTGCCATCCCTGCTTTTGCAATTATTCGATTCTCAAAAAATGATTTTTGGATTGCAATCGTTTCAATTGTTAAGTTAAAAATAATTCATGTGGCTTTTTTGCTGCAAACGCATTTTATTTTTCAATTACGAATATCTCGGAAACTGCACCGGCTAAACAGCTGAAATTTTTTGTAAAAGATAGAGGAAAAAAGAAAGATCTTTAAAAAAACTAAAATAAAATAAAAATTTGCCGAATTTTCGACCTTGCTTTCTTACAGCACAGGGTAGTAGTTGCGATACGCGAAAGAGCGGTTAGCGGCAAGCGTGGCAAGCGTGGGGAGAATTTTAATAAAACATTTTACGCCACAAGAATTGCAAAGAGCGTCTGGGTATCGAACGAATCTGCGTTCGCTTAAGAAGGGTCAATTGCACTTAATGACGTGAATGCGACTAAACTAAGTGTTAAGTGCCATGACTGCGCTAAAATAAAGCAATATAAGCTGTCTTTACTTACAGTTATTTTATTGTAGCAAGAGTGGTAACTTGCGCTTTAACTAAACTTGTTTTAAGTTGCTTATTTCATACGCTGCTTTTTATTGACTTTTGCCCGATTGAGGCGATTTCAGCTTGGCTCGGACAAGCGAGCAAGGGTTAATTTCGAACCCAGATCATCTTCGAGTCAAGCTGCCACCTGCCCAATTGTCTGCCACACACGTTGGAGGCTTCACACTGTCCCTTTAATTGCTAAACGTAAAGCAGTGAAGCTGTGAATACCAATTTGTTTTAGTCTTTTGGTTTGACCCGACCGGGAATCGAAACCGAGTCTACCGCTTCAGTAGCAGACGCTCTATCCACTCGACCACTGAACGACTCTACAAATTTGAGCTCCCCAACTTCAACAGCTTCGGCATTTACAAGTTTTTTTTTGTTTTTTGTTTTGTTTTGCTTCATTATGACCAGTTCCTATTCGAAAAAAAAATACTGCTAAGTGTACAAATTCAAACTCTATTTCAAAATACATTTCAAAGCAAAACACATCACTAATATGGATAAAATAACTGAGATGAAAAAAAAAACGATGTTAAATTACTTGAACAAAGTTAGGGCAATTTTGTGTTTTGAGGCACTCGAGTATGGTAATTTGTTTTTGTTTCAAAGGTGATGCTTTGAATATGGACCAAGACACCTTCCAACAAACATACAAACGTGAAAAACCAAATCCAAGTGAAAACTTAAACCTAATTTGCCGGTCTGGAAGAAGGAGCAAGATTGCGATTCAAACCGCGATTGAGCACAATTATTTAAAGTAAGCGCTTGGGTCGAAAATCTGTGATGGGCATTTTAAGGAAGCTTTACAGAAAAAATAATGCAAGTACAGTAATGCAAAAATCAAATTCAAAACAAGAATACAAGTTTCTGTCACTTTTTGGAATTAATTTTGCAGAATTTTTAAACAACAGTAGCATTATGCATGCAACAAAGGTACAATACAAGTAAATACACAACTAGTGCAAAAACTATACTTAATGCTTTTGATTAGTTTTCTCATCCTAATAAAACTGATTTTAAAACAAATCTATTGTTTTTGCATTTTTTAAATTTATTATTTTTTGACTGGCGTTTTAAGTAAAATTCCGTTTCGGCGTTTGTTTGGCAGCCGCTAAGCTATTGGAATTATATTTTTAATGTATTTTTACCGAGGGTGCAGCTGGACACTTCCAGTGATAATTTTTCGGCTGGAGTTTCATATCTTTATTAAAAATTAATGACAGTATAATGTTCAAAATGTCAAAAAAGTATTAACACACCTCACACATAGTTTAAATAACAGAAATCATAATATGCACAGAGCTGGACAGCGCTGTTTCGAGCTTTTAGCTCTCATCGGCAGCCCTCAGCTTCTCTAATCAAAGGCATTCCCCAGCTGGACAAGACTCTTGACCGAACTGGACAAACCTTATGGGCTTGCACAGTGGCAGAGGCTTTCGAGGGAATAAAGTCATTATGATTTCCCGGGAGTCGATCACGAAGGACGTCAAACTTTTCGGTCAGAAATCATAATATTGGCTTTTCTCAAACATTCTTTTCACTTGATTGTTAAAAGAAATATTATGTTAATGACAAAACAAGTGTTAAAATTAAAAATAGTCGCCATAAAACTAAGTGTGATATTTAAATAAGATTTTGGATTTATAGTCTCTTCCTGAAACGGCTGAAAAATGAAACAGCCAGTTGTCGACATTATCTTTAAAAAAACTGACTCACTAACGCCAACTTACGGTTATTGCAGAGCTCGTCATTACAATGAAGGGACTAATGGCTGGATAAAGCATTTTCCCGAACAAGTGATTACTAATGTTGAAAAATGACAATTTATTGTAGATTATGAGTGCGTAAAACTTTCATGTATTGTTTTTCTCGTTACAAAAATCATAATAGCTTCATGAACCTGCCAGTTCGTTGCGGACGTCTCTGGAGCGGAATGTTTGCATTTATCTTGAGCCGGTCAAATCGTACACAGTGTTGCCAAAGGCTCGCTACCGCTGAGATATTTCTTCGAAAGAACTGTGTATGACGCGCAATGACGCAGAGATGCGGACGCAAACTCGTTACACGCTGAGGTGTAATACAGGGAGTATTAAAAAAGATTTGATTTGATGATAACTTTATGAAGCAATTTTTATTTTTCAGAAATAAAAAGGCAGATACTGCAAGTTTGTTGTACATTTTAAAATGTGTTTGGTGCAGTTTTGATATTTTTTTTTAATAAAGGTTTTTTCACGAATGGTTTTAACGAAACAAGTTTCAATGCTTTGCTTTGGACTTGATTAGAAATCTGGGAAGGATAGAAGGAGCTAAGCTTTCTTGATTTGTGATTGGCGCTTAAATGGTTGTAAAAAAGTGTGAACTTTTTGAAATGGTGTTAAAAATTTTTTTTCAAAAAAATTAAAAATCACCCAAAAATGGGAACTTCGCCCTCAGACCCGACAGCATTTGGCTACTGTGATCTATTTAAGACGCCTCTGTTTACTCAGCGAAGCAGTTGTTGGATACGTTTGCGTCCTTAAAAATTTAGCTTTTTTTCAGCCTTTTCCTTTGCATCGCAAACCCTGGTCGTATCTTTGATTATTATAGAAGGAGGGGTTCAGCGCTTCTACGCTGTAGAAAAAGAGCTAAGGAACCATATTTTTCTATGATATGTTTTATTTAACGTTTCGTCGACTCAGTTATAGAAGTTGCTGCTAGACTATTTTTTAGAAGGAAAAGTTTAAAATGCAACTGAATTTTCGTATCCGTTATGCTTCGTCGGTAATATTGTATTTAACTTGTACAGTTCGTTTAAATTTTGTTGTGCTTCATTAAATGTTCATCATCTTATCATTTGTAATCAAGCATTCTTAAGGGCGTCAGAAGAGTATGCGCCATTTGTAAGAGCCACTTTTCTATACGGAGAAGAGCATTATTTTGTGGCGCGACTAGGAGGCGCTTGAGAAGCTGAAAGCCTATTCTTTGCCTTAGCAAAGACACGTAACAAAGTTTAACTCATATGATGCAACTTTATAACTTGTTGTGGTTTTCATCAGAGGGCTAAACGAGCTAAAAGCTCCCATTCCAGCATTTTTTTTACATTTGGGACTACTTACGTGTAAAATTATTTTCAAATAAAGCTAAAGTGGTTATTTTTTCTTATTAAAACAAATTGTTTTAATACATGATTACTGCACCCACTCAGCTTGGATGGATTTCCTAATGCCACAACTTTGTTGTCCATTTCTTTTATTTTTTCTTAGAAGTCACAAAAATTTCCCAGCTGCTGGTGTCTGCCCCCTTATCCCCATCAGTGATCCCTTGAGATGTCCATAGTTACTCAACAGGCCTGTTAGATTTGTACTTTTCAAACTGAAAAAAATTAGCTTTGGATTCATGCAGTGCTGCCAAAAAAGAAGGTCTTCACCAAAATTTGGCCAAGTTTTTGTCCAAATTGAAAAGACCAAAACAAAACAAGGTCTGCATCGAAAATCAGTGGCGTAACCAAGTGGGCTAAGGGGACTTCAACCCCTCTTTATCCAAGTCACTCTCAATTTTAATCCAAATTGAGAGGGTTTAAACATGTTTTGGATTTGGCCTGTGAGTAAGGAGTGGGGGCTTGAAGGGACTGAGTGATTTAATTCCTTAACCAACTTTTAATTCTTAGCAATTTAGTTTTTTTAAATGGCTCCAAAAAGGTCAAAATTTCATCCGAATGGCTCTAAAATGGCTATTTTTTTTTTGACAAATCACAAAAATTGCCTTTTGCACCTAGACCTCCATGTCCTCCTGCGGCTGGGGCCCCCTGAACCCCATCTGTGATAGACGCGAATATACACCAGTTTGTTCATTATGCTGTCCAAATGGGGCATTTTTCAAGCACAAAAAATTTATCTTTGGGTTAAGCCTCCCTTCCCTTAACGAAATCTTGGTTGCGCGCTTGCCGACAATCCAAAATTTTGAGTAGTTTTTAACCTGAATTTAGCTGAGGTCCAAAAAAAATAGTCTTCACCGAGGATTGGTCCAATTTTAGGCCACGTTTCGGTCAGGAGCGTTAGTACATTAATGACATGACGGAAATCGCATGGTGTAGAAGCTGGAGCCTACCCGAGCCTATAATCCCAAAATAATTAGGTAGGCTGGGCCTACCCTCGACGGCAGCACTGAATTCACGCTCTTTCTTACTAAAAACCTGGTTGCAAGTCTGGTAACAATTTAAAAAATTTAACTTCTCCAGCATATCAGGTTTTGCTGCATTTGTTGTGCATTATGTCCCATAATTTTAAAGTTTCCTCTTCTGTGTTGCCATGAAGATGAATAATGACGTAATCGCACAAAACATGGAGAGGGTCGTAGTAAAGCTGGAAACCTTTGCCGTACACGAAATTCGTTAAGTTTTTTGGCGAAATTTCAAGATTTTTCAGCTGAACTCCGACAAAAATGTTATCAAGAGGAATGTAATTTGAATCCAAAGAACTGATATGATACAATCGCGACAAGACGTTATCTAAACAAAAAAGAAATTTAGAATTTGAATAAAAACTGAGGATTGCTTAAAACAAAATATGCTTTCTTTTCATAAAAAATAGAATAAAATTGCTCATTCAGATTTTTGGCTATGAATGAGCTTAAAATAAACTTCAATGAAATCATCGAGAAGTCTTTTGGCAAGAGCAGGGGTCACCAAACTTTTTCTCTGACGGCCGTATTACTGTGAGATTAACGGCTGCGGGCCGGATGCGAATTGCGAAGAAATATACAAGTGTTTAGAATATCCATTGGTTCGAATTGAGCACAATAAATAACAAAGTCAGCGGTGGACTATTTGGAATGGAAATCGATAGGCTGCAGGAACAGTGGCGGATCCAGAAAATTTTGGTGGGGGGGGGGATTTTAAGCACAAAACCTCAAACATTCGGATGTCTTCACCAAAATTGAGAGTGATTTTTCGGCCGAAATCGGAAATTCAAACGATTTTTTCGCCCAAAATCAGGTAGTCTCCAAAAAAAAAAAAAAAAAAAATCTCCACCAAAATTGAGAGCGATTTTTCGGCCGGATTCGTTACGTTTAGGCTGGTGGGGGGGGATGCATCCCGAAATGGAGCCGAATTATTCGAAATAGGGGCTGATTTTTCGGCCAAAATCGTTACTTTTAGGCTGGTGGGGGGGGATGCATCCCCCTCATCCCCCCCCTAAATCCGCCACTGTGCAGGAATAGCTTACTCCTGCTGCGATGCACCACAGGTCATCGTGTTCTTGGAAAAAACATTTTACAACATTTTCCAAATTTGGCCCAAACTGTCCCCATTTGTGGCCTAATGTAATGAAAACAGAACTCCAAAAGCTACCCGTGGTATGTGGTGAACACTAAACTTATAAGCTGCATGTAGAAAAAAATGTACAAATTCAACAAACAACGAATCAATAACGGATTAAGATCGAACGATTTTAACAAAGGTGTTTCTATTATGCAAAATCAAAGCCAGAGACACAGCAAATACACCGCGTTAGACAATTCGGATATTTTAGCAGATGTTTGATGTCATTGTGCCGATGAAGATTATACTGTTCCAAAACGGCAATACTTTTGTTGCATATCATGCAATTAGCTGTACCATTATAGGCTTCCGCAAACAATACTTTTCTTCCCATTTTTTATTATACACCCGACACTCAGAATTTACTCTTCTTTTTTTCAGCAACGGTAGTGATTTAAAGAGTATTAATAATATTACAATACGACCTAAAAGTTAATCATTTGGTGCTGGCACTGTTCCAATCATCTGCTTAGACTGGGCGTAGTCTGCTATGGTCTGCCCAAAAACGAAAGTACTGACCTAATTGTCTTGATTAAAAAAGTAGTGTTTTTTAAAAACAAAGTTTGCAATGTTATAACAAGAAACAATCATTAATAGATTGTGTGTGGTTCAACAACAACGTCAGTCTTTGAAAAAATTTGGATCGTTTGTTTTCGTAGCACTTGTAGATTAGCTTTTATTTCCGCAAAATGTGGCGGGCCGGATCCCGCCCGCGAGTCTTAATTTGGTGACCTCTGGTCTAGAGTAATGGTAGCAGAGTTGATTTTGCGTCAAAAACCAAGAAAATTGTGTTTTTTTATAATCGATTGATTGATACGTTAAGTTAACGATGGTCAATTGATCTTGGAATATTTGCTCAGTTTTTGCCATCCATTTAACGTATCAACTACAAATCGATAATATATTTTGAAAAAAGTGAGTTCTGCTTACGAATAATTGCAAAATTTGTCTTGTAACTAAAGCTTCAAAATGATAGAAAGGTCAAAATATGAGAGATGCAAAGGCCAAGTTCTATATGTAAATAGATAGAAATTCCGTAAGCATCAGTACATTCAAACTCTAAGCTTTCACTCACGTGACAAGATATATCCAATCTTGTTGCAAATTGACGGATAGCTTGGGTGAGGGTATTCTGCCATTGATACATAATACTTGCTATACTCATTTCGAACTGGATATTGTATTGTGCATCTTCCGCCCTGCAAAATAAAAAGCCTTTCTTGTCGTATTTTGCTTCACCAGTAAGGGCCATTTCGGACTTTTGGTCAAAAAATAACCAAAAATATAATTATTGCTGTTATTGCAGTGCGTATTTATTCTCTTGTCACCGGATAGCTGCAGACACTAACTATTGGATGATCCGCACACTTTTTATTGCGATGACTGCTTACTCGTGCTTGGAAAGCGCAATATTCAAAGCGGCAACAACCTGACCAGGGTGCGGATTGAACCCATATCATGCGATAAAGGTTGTCGTAAAAGCGACACCTTTGCGCCCTCAGCTACGCTGTCGACAAATACAGTATATAACATAGCACACGTTACGGTATAACAATTGAAAATTTGAAAGCTCACAAACTGTTTCCCTCCATTTTTGGGATCCTCATGGGTGTTCTAAATGGAACAATAAAATTATTCAATAACACATTTTAATGTCCCCCAAGATTTCGAAAACTGGTGAAACAGCTCGTGGGGTTTTAAATTTTTTCTTTTTACGCTGTTACATGTAAGTCTTTTTCCAGCCTATCACTGCCGGCTTTTTCCTATAAATAGCTGGTCCTGTTTTTGCGCTCTCCATTCTGACAATTCTTCTTCACAAGTGTAGGACGAAAAGTTGCTTCGACGACATGAAGATTGTAATCAAAGCAATTCTCAAGTTTTGTACCACCAATCAACTTTTTTATTTAATTTGATTGCATTAGGTACCTACCACCACTATATGGAGGTAGCCAGCACTCTGTTCAATTAGCTTGATTGAAGTCCCTGAACGAACCCTCAAAAACTGTTAAAGCACGAATTGCGAAATGTTGCTAAGAAAAAATGAAAAAGTTTGAAAAAAAAAGCTGAAGAATTACAATGCATCGTTTTAAAACTTTTAGCTCACCACAAAATTTGCTGCTGGTAGTGAAGGTAAAATGTGATTCATTAACTTTTCACTGTTAATTATGACGTCATCCTCAGTTCGTAGCACGTATCTGCAAAAATAACTGAATTCGGCAAAAAAGGTATATTGTTTCTTGACCCTGGACTGAACAAAAAAGGTATGGTAGTGTAAAACAGGGTTTTCCAAATTGTGTGCCGCGAGACAACTGTCGGTGTGCCGCGCGGTTTTAAAATGTACTGTAGGCCTATACTTAATAACGCCCATTTATCTTACTTGAGAGTTGTGAAAAAAATAATTGGCAATTTACTTTACGATGACAATTTACGTTACATTGACCAGCATTGACATTAAAATGACTTTTGAATTTTTCTGTTTTGCATGGTTCGTTTAAGGTAACAATTTTTAAAGAAACGTTTTAACAAGTAAGGTAAATGCAGAGCTATAGGTTCGATAGTTTTGGGTAAGCCACAGTTGAATCAAACACTTCGAAGTATGCCGCTACCCAAAAAAGTTTGAAATCCACTGGTGTAGAATATTGAACGACGCAGTTCTGGGGTCGGGATTTCTAAAAAAGAAGGAAGCCGCCTACCCAAAAGGACTTAAAAATAAAGCGTGCGAGAAGGGCACGTTTTAACAGTCTTCTGAGCGGTGATAAGATGTCCACTTTTAGAGAGGCGTGAAATTTGCTCGGGTTCTTTAGCGTATCACTGGGGTTTTATGATGTAACATGCCATTGTGACGTAACATGCCATTGTGCTATGCCCTCAGCCACAAAAAAAGAACCGTAAAGTTCCAATTAACTAAATATTAACCGTTTCGATTTGCCTAACAGTTTTTTGTTAATTGCTGAATTCTTAAAATGAAGATCTGCTGCGACTTGCCAAACAGAACCGTTTTGTGTTTTTGTTCCGGACTGTGACTTTTATGCGCGGGACATTTGTGCGCCGCCGATTATGCACCGGGACTTTTATGCGCCTGGACTTTTAGGCACCAGAGGTGAAAAAATGTTTTTGAAAAACTTTTTTAAAAAAATTTGCAAAAATTTTTTGGAAATATTTTTAAAAAATTTTGGAAAAATTTAGGAAAAAAATTGTTTTCACTTCTGGCATATAAAAGTCCAGGTGCATAAAAGTTCTGGTGTCTAATCAGCAGCACATAAATGTCATCGCCTAAAAGCCGTAGACCGGGTTTTTGCACGGCAGCAATTCAGAGTTTTATTACCAAAATCAATCACGTGTACTCCAAACTCTTCCAACTCCTCTCTTCTTGGACTAGCTGCACACTTGATTCAAATAATTTTTTAATGAAGTTAATTATTATAATCAAAGAACAACAATACAGAAAACGAAGTAGTCTCTAAATTTGATGTGAAGACCGCTTCAGGGCCTTGCTTCCACGCTGTATGACTGTTCCCTCACAGTCAATACTCAAATCCATAGGAAAGGGGATAGCAAAACACAATTTACCCAAGTTAAGCAGCTTTAACAAAAAAAAAAAAAATTAAACAACAAACCCTGGATTTCTAAAGAAATATATGAACCAATTCGTCGCAAAAGGCAAATGCATAATCCCACTACATCATGGGTGAAATTATGAAACAAGCGATATCCGGGGACTTCGCGAAAGTATTTAACTTACTGAACTAAAGAACTTCACGATTGCGTTAAGCGTGTTTATAGTTGTTGATAATCACATCTGAAATACTGTCGCGATCGTTGATACTTGGCGAGAGTACAACCTTTAATCTCTAAAATTGCCCACGTCGGCTGAAACTAGAGAACGACTGAGATGTTAATTGACGAGTCGAAAATGGCAGTTGACAATTTCTTTAGCATCTTGAATCTCAGAAAGCAGCACACAATCTTAAACTAAAACTTCTATTTAAGATTAAAACACAAACCAACTAACTGAGCAAAATCGCTCCACTCACACTTTCACTAAACGGCTATACGAGTCAACCCCAGATACACAAACTCGGCTTGACTGCCTACGAAACTAATACCTAAAAATCATCCACTTTCAGAATATTAGAATAATAGAATCAAAAACGACCCGCGTATATATAATACGGCAAAAGCTATCGAATATCCCAGAACAATCCATGATACGTCACAATAAAAAAAATATACGCGATTACCAAAACACAACGATAGCATAATTGTGACGTTACAAACTTCAAGTCTAAATATAGCAATTAAGACATGTAAACAACTAATTATTTCGGTGACTATAGAAGACAGTAGAAAATAGTAGAAAGGAATTATACAGAATACCTCGAATGTTCTAAATCAAAAAAAAGCGGCAAAAGCAGTAAATCAGTCACGTACGCATTAAAATACAGCAAATAATCACATATCAGGCATTCAAAATTATTATTCGTGACAAATACATCGCTTTAGAATTTCATAATGTTCCATTAACTTAGTCAAGTTTGTGTTTAACGGCTTCCAAAATTTCAATGTCTAAAAAACTTATCTATAAATATCTATCAGATCTCGTTTCAAATTCTAAGGAGTTAGTTGAATTTTCGCTTAGCAGCGCAATTGTTAAAATTGCGGTTACAAATAAAACCCTCGTTAAAACAAATATTTCGACGATAACCTTTTGCTACGATTGAAACACAAAAATAAAAACTTTTAATCTGAAAATGCCAATATAATTTTTGGATCTTGCAACTTACATTATCTTGACCAGAAATTTGGCACACTATCCGAAATATCAAATCTACACCCTAACTAGCCCACTGCAATATTTTTTTAAGACGAATTTTATACCAGCACATTTATGAACAGCTCGACAAATTTTTCTCAAAATCTAAGAACAAAATTAAACAATGGCTGCCTTAGCAATTAGCATGGAAAGAGATACGTACAAAAACAAAATTTAGAAACAAAAAATCAAATTCTTATAAATTTGTGAGTGATATTACCGAGTCTAACTTTGCGATGACTTCTCATGGAAAACTTATAATAATTTACTCAACTCTATGCTTTCCAGAACACTAGGGGTAATGTTAAAGTTGAACAACTATTTACCAAAAATCATCTACTTCTTTCGCACATTGCGCTCTTTTTAGTTCATTTTAACAGCTTAGAGGTTATTCGCTCTCAATGTTTAAAGATCTCAAAAAGTTATCAAAATAATCAAGTAACGTTAATCAAAAAGCTATGAGAAGTTCAAACAGTTTTTCTCTTTACTATGAAATGACATAAAGCGATCTTTAAAATTCCAGCGACTTTACTACATCAGCCAAACTTAGCACTATCCACGGCCAAAAATAAACACGCATTTTTAAACTATTTTTGTTCTGAGAATGCTATTTAGCAGAGCGACCCTACGGCCAACATATTAAATACTGTACAGTATATTGTATTACATCCATTATTCAGCACGAAAGCCTTCTTGATGAAATTGTTCAAAAACTTTGAAGAGCAAGGAAAAAATTTTTTCAACGTCATCAGCAGCAGTTACTTGGTCATACAGCTGAAATGTAACAAAGCCATTAAGCTCAAGTACTTCAACGTGTTTCATGTTGCAATAATCCCATTGGTTTTACTCTTCTACTTTTCTGTGATACCAATTCATTGTGAGAATTTAACGTACAGTTTGAAAGTCCATTTAAGGGCTAGTTGTCCAACATGGCATTGCCAAGTTTGGCATGTTTTATCTTTTTCTTATATTAGCCAACCGGTTCTCTTTGATTATGTCTAGCTGGAGTACTTTGTAATAAAAATTTTGAAATTTTAAGGAGCCCATTTGGCATGGTCTCCTCAATGTGTCCAATTAAATTTGTTATCTTTAATCTTTGATTCATATCAACTTATCCAATAGATTTAGTTTGTTTAGCTTTTGTAGTTAATGGGGGGAGGTGCCAACACAACTGGAGCACCCCTATAGTATGAGATCCTCGTTTTTTTTTTGTCTAGCTTGAGTGGTTAAAGCTTTTGAAGGACCCGTTGGAGGAGGACTTTCTAATTGTGGCACTTCAAATTAGTGATATTTTATTTATCAATTCTGATTTTATCTTTCTTTTATATTGCCTATTCTGAAAGTTTCATATGTCTAGCTTGAATGGTTGAAAAGTTTGAATTCTGAAGGTCCCCGTTTTGGTGCCACAAACTTTTTGTCAAAGTTTCTTTCATATTTTCTTGTGTATCCTGAAATTGTGATATGTCTAGCTTACACGAGTAAAAAGTGTGAATTTTGGCATCTTCATTTGAGGGGGACCCCATTGTGGTACTCCCAAATTTTGTCAAATTTTATCTTTTCATATTTGGCTATTCTGAAAAATTTCATCAGTCCAGGGTGAGTGGTTCAGTTTTGAATTTCGGCGTCCTTGTTTGAGGGGGATCTCTTCATTTCGGTACCCCCAAATTTTGTCGAATTTTATCTTATCTTTGTTTTGTCTTCCTGAAAATTTCATCAGTCCAGCGTAAGTGGTTAAATTTTGAGTTTTGGTGTCTTTGTTTGAAGAGGATTCCTTCATTTTGGTGCTCCCAAATTTTGTCAAATTTTATCTTGTTTTCATATTTGCATATCCTGAAAATTTCATGTGTCTAACATGAGTGGTTAAAAAGTTGGAATTTTGGCAGCCCCGTTTGAGGGGCACCCCCCATTTTGATATGCCCAAATTTTTTCTTTTCTTCATATTTTCCAACCCTAAAAATTTTATGTGTCTAGCATGTGTGGTTAGAAAGTTTGATTTTTGGCGGCCCCATTTAAGGGGGACCCCCATTTTGGTACTCCAAATTGTTTTAAATTTTATGGTTCTTTTAAATTTACTTACCTTTAAAACTTTATGCGTCCAGCTTTAAAGGTTAAAAAGTTTGAATTTTGGAGGTCTCCGTTTGGGGGTAACCTCCAACTTTGGAACCCATAATTTTTGTTTGGTTTAGTTTGTTTTTGATATCTACCCACTCCAAAAATTTGATTTATCTAGCTTTAGTGGTTTAAAAGTTCAAAATTTTGGCGGCCCCGGTTGAGGGAGAACTCCCCATTTTGATACGCCCAAACTTTGTCAAATTTGATGTTTTTGTAAGATTTGCCTATTCTGAAAGTTTGATGTGTCGAGCTAGCATAAGTGGTTAAAAAGTTTGAATTTTTTCGGCCCCTTTGAGGGGAACCTCCCATTTTGGTATTCCCAAATTTTGTCAAATTTTATCTTTTGTTTATATTTACTTTCCTTAAAAATTTCATGCATCTAGCTGAAAAGGGTAAAAAGTTTTAATATTGGAGGGTGTGTTAGGAGGGAAACCCCCCGTTGTGGCTCCCCCAATTTTTGTTAGGTTTAGTTTATTTTTAATATCTACCAATTCCAAAAATTTGATTCATCTAGCTCCAACGGTTTAAAAGTTCAAAAATTTGGAGGACCCGTTTGAAGCGGAACCCCCCAACTTGGCACCCCAAATTTTAGTCGGACACTAGTCCTCCCTGATATCTTCAATCGCTCAAACTTTGAATACAGTGCGTTTAGCGGTGTAAAAGTAGATAACCGGAAAAGAATAATAAAAAAGAAAAAAAAAGTAAAAGAAAAAAAAGAAGAATAACAGTATTCAAGTTGGAGTAAATGAACACAACCAAAAGAAAGGCAGTTGAAAGTGTGCTCAAAAATTACAAACCATTTTTCATCAATATCGGTAATTACCGAGATATATCGGTTTAAAATCGTGCACTTTCTGCCCACTTTTGGCCTGTAAAATTTTGGTCACGTGACTGGGCACCCCCGAACTTGGTTGGCATAAATCATTTATAAGTGCACATATTGTGTCCAATTTTCAGCTTTGCACGTCAAGTGATTTTGGAATCATAAGCGTTTTTTTATGTTTTTGGAATTTTGAACTTTTGAAGCCAAAAATTACCGTTTTTTTTTATGTTTTTTGTGTCTCAATTCACGATCACGTGACCTAGAATCCCCAAAATTGGTACACAAGATGCTTTCATTAATTGTTATGTTAAGCTCAAATTTGAACTTTCTAGGGTTTACCGTTTGTTAGTTATAAGCAAATCAATCCTCATCTGCCAAAATTCGCGAACAAAACCAATGGTACTACGCGCTCGCGCGAAGTCCCAATTAGAATACAAAAAATCTGCTAATAACTATACAAAAGTAAAGACTCTTGCTAAAAAGCAGTATTATGCAAATGAGCTGGAGAAGAGCAAAGAAAATCCTTGAAAAACGTAGGAGGTTTTTCGCTCATTGCTTCCAGGAAAATGGAATTGTTCTATTATTTTACCATCCAATATCGTTCTTGATGGTTGCAGTATAAGTAACGAGCAGCGAATAATTAACGAATTTAACTTTTTTTTCTCAAAAGTAGGTGAAAATTTGTCTAATAATTTTGACGACAATGACCCAAACAAGTTTAAAAAATTTTTTACTGATAAGGTTGATTCATCTATCTTCATGGAACCTCCTCGTGTAAACGAAGTGTTCAATCACATTAATTCTTTTACACAAGTCGGTTGGACGCGTTAATATTCCACCGTATATTCTGAAAATTGCCTGTAATATTCTAGCTCCAGTCTTGTGTAATTTTTTTGATAATGCGTTTATGCTAGGAATATTTTTGCAAAGCTGCAAAATAGCTAAGGTAGTTTCATTGTTTAAATCGGGTAGCACTAAAAATCTAACTAAATATCGACCTATATATATCCATATCAACATGTTTTTCAAAAATTTTAGAAAACTGAAGTTACACACGATTATCTACATTTTTTCAAAAACATTCAGTATTCACCAAAACGAAATATGGATTTCAAAATAATAAATCTACAACACATGCGGTTTTGGATGTGATCACTGCTGCTTATGATCAAATAAATGATAATGATATACTACTAGCACGACCCTATTGGATTTCAAAAAAGCTTTCGATACTGTGAAACACTCAATTCTTAAAAAAAAGTTAGAACAATACGGAATTTGAGGCGTAGCACTCATTCTTTTAGCCTCATTTTTTACTAATCGAAAGCAGTATGTAACAAAGCAGCATTAACTGAGGAAACAAACAGAGAATTAGAAAATGTGCACGAATAGACCCAAGCAAACAAAATTATTGTAAATCCACAAAAATCCTCATCTTTAGTGTTACCTCCTAAAACAACAAGTAATATTAGCAACATAGCGATAAGTTTTGACAATTCAATTATACCCTTACAAAACCATGTAAAATATTTTGGTATCAGAATTGATCCTAGATTAAAATTTAATTCGCACATTAAGACGTTGGAATCTAAAATAACTACAGAAGGTCTATTGGGGTTATTTCAAAACTAAAACAAGTCTTAACTTTATCAGCGTTACGAACTTTGTATTACTCAACGATTCACCCTTATCTCCTCTATGGTATTGTAATTTAGGGTTCTACTTTTAGAACATATCTAGGAAAATAATCAGTATTGCAAAATAAAGCGGTGAGAATTATAGCAGGAGGTACTTGGTTGGACAATGCCACTCAATACTACGTAAAAGTGAATAGCGGTATATTGAAATTGGATGATCTGCACAAATTCGAAATCGCCAAATTAATGCACCAGCTTGTAAATAATAAATTACCACCACAATTTTTTTCGTTTTTTACTCCTACAAAAGTGATACACTCGCGAACAACGAGACTGGCATCAATGGAACACGGTTTGTACATTCCCAGATTTAGAACTAAACGATTACAAAACAGTTTTAAATATCAAGGAGTGGAAATATGGAACTCGGTTCCAGAAAACTTACAAAAATTGCCGTTTAATCGATTTATAATGCAATATAAAAGGGACCTGTCATCTACTTACGATTAAAAAATGAGGAAAATTAGAAGCTGTTTCTTCAAAATTAGTAACTTGCACCCAACAGCACTATTTACGAATAAAATAAGAGGCTGCTTCACTCGATGACCGAGAGGTCCCGTCGCAGCTTCCTGTTTCAATAGACCAATTGCTTGCTTTGTTTATGCTATTGAAATTTAATGTTTTTGGGCATTTGGTAATTTGCTAATAAATCATTGATTGATTGATTGATTGATTGATTCATAACAAAAAATAATAATCACCCAGTAATTTGACTAAGGCGCTCATTAGACAATGACAAATAATTAAGTCACAAGATTGTGAAAAACCAATAATTAATCAGACGCAAATGCACAAACAAGATTTAAGTTGGGTCTTCAGTCACGAGTTGAAATGTCGGGCAGATTAATCATTTTTTTGTGATTTAACACCAACCATCCAAACAACCAATCAACCAACTAACCAATCAACAAACCAACCAATCGATTGGTATATTTTTCTATTGTATATTGCTGAAAAGTGCTTTGGTTGAAGTTAATGGTTGAATCAATTCCTATTTTTGCTGTGTATTTTGTTGAAATTATTATTGTTAATGCGGCTGGTTACAGACCGTTTCCGAACGCCACAACAAAATGTCGAATAATTACCTCACAAACGAACAATTGTTGAGTACCCATTTGATGCTTTCAAATAATTTCATCGTAGAGTTCCTGACGTCATCATGCAATGACATCAGTACGACGTCATTTTTTTCATCCACCTCTTGTAACATTTTGCTGGAAAACTCCTGAAAATAAATTCAAAATTTGTTTGGAATTTTTCTATGCATTTGTAGGCTTTTTAATTTTAAAGCCCATAATCAGATTTTGAGTTTTGGTTTATAGGCTAGCTTAGCTTAGCTTTTGAATTTTGGTTTGAGCGTTTGCCCTGTCTATAAGCTTTGACATTAAGCGAAACTCGAGTTCAGGGCAGTATGTGGGAAAAGTTTAGTTTTGCTTTTTAATAACTGAAGTTAGGAGAAGAAGATGATAGCCTAGTATACCGGACCGGTAGATTGGTCATTCAAAATCACCAGTTGAGTTAACCTAATTCAGGGGTCAATATTCCTTGCACTGTGCCAACTCCTCTTTACACTGATGATGAAATCAATTGACTTTGAAACTCGGAAATGCTTCAGTGATGGTGGCTCCGCCTCAACTGTGTCACTAGGGGTTGAAACAGTTTGAGAAGCGAAGACAGCTTTAATGTGTTGTCAAATGAAGTAGCATTGAAAGACGTGATGTCACTGTGAACCATTAAATTAGTTCTGCTTATTTTACTTCAGAAATAATTTAACTTGTTAAATTCAAAAGTGTGTGTTAAATTTCGAAACAGAACAAGCGACAAGAAATGGAACTCACAAGATCAAGCATAAACGTTTAGCATTTCTATTCTATTCAATTGACGTTTCGACTTCATCCTAAATTGTGTTCGGTTATATTTCGGATACTATGAAATTATTCAAACAGAATTAAACTCATTTGTACAAGACGAAAAATGACTTAGAATTTTTTGGAAACGTCTTACAAACAAAATAAAACGCTACATTTAGCTTTTGACTTTTAAATAATTTTTCTAAGATAAAAACAGAGATTTTTTAATATTTAATTTTTTTTTTGCTCGCACAACACACGCTAATGCAGAGCCTATCACTTTTGATACAATATATTATTTTGGCCTCAAAAGTGCGCTAAATTATAAATTTTAAAGCTCTATGATAGATTGTTACAATCATTCTGCAAAGCCCAAATTCTATTAAATCGATCTGCGTACGAAAGATATGCAATTTGCTAATGGCTGAAATCCAATTAGAACAATGGTTTACAAATTACCTGTTTGGCAGCACTTTGACCAATCAGAAACAGACACGCCATTCGCTGATTGTTTGCGTAGACTTGACGTTTACACCATGTTGTTCTTATAAAGTCGCGTGATGAAGCTTGAGGTTCTTCAGAAAAAATTAAAACCAATAACAAGATCGCGAATTTCTGAAAAAATTACATTCCGTGATTCAATGTTTTAATAGGCTACAGAATTACTGTATGTTGCATAGTGCTTATTTGGGGTTATTTTTCAACTTTGTGTGATTGCTGTTTTTTTGGACTCAAAATTAATGTAGCAGTGAAAACTTAGACTCGAACTCACGAAGTTGAAGTTTTGATCCTTCCTGCGGTTGCTTCCATTTTTAAAAAAATATCTTCATACGGTATTTGGTACTCAGATTTTTTTTGTTTCTTTTATGGATTGGGCGCAGTGGTGCTATTCAATCAGTTGCGCGATATGGTTCCGAAATTTAGTAAACCAGCTGGTAAAAGTATTTGCTTAATACTTTTTGCTATTGAATTTGCATTCAAAAAAGTGAACTATAAATGAAATTAACAGATAAAGTGGTAATGAAATGGCTGTATGAAAGTTTTTAAAATGAAAATGACTATTTTATTATTGTTCGAGTTAACACAGGATGCGTTTCAGCTTTTTGATTTTGTGTTCAGTTGCGTAAACACGAAGGAGCGCTAAGGGGGCTGAAGCTCCACTTTAGCCGAGTAACTTGAAAAATTTAACCGAAATATACAAGTCTTTTATCGTGTTTTGAACTTGACCAATGATCAGAAAGTAAGGGGGTGTTCCTGACGTCATAATGAACTTGACCAATGATCAGAACTTGACCAATGATCAGAAAGAACTTGAAAAATTTAACCCAAATATACAAGTCTTTTATCGTGTTTTGAACTTGACCAATGATCAGAAAGTAAGGGGGTGAAGGGGTTAAGTAATTTTGTTCCGCAAAAAGGCTTCAAAATCGTAGCAATCAATTATTTTAATTCTACAAGCGTGCGAGATGTTAACCAAATGGTGCTAAAATACAATAGCTATTTTTTCGGGAAAATTACCCAGTAGGCGGGGGCTTCGCACCTTCAGACCCCATTTATGAGACGCTCCAGACAACAAGTTTTGAGGTCAACTCCCCCTTCTCAACAAAATCCTAGTTGCGCGTTTGCACGTGTTGTAGGTTTGTGCCTTATTTCTTTCTATATTCTGAAGAAGTTTTCGCTTTCAGCAGTGCCCTTACTCTGCAGAATTGCAAAATTATAACCAGCAAACGCTACTAGAACAGCCAAGCATTTTTTCATGACAACTGATTTTTGAGCTACATAAGTCAGTCGCCCGCTTTTAAAAAAAGGCAGTTTTAACAGAGAAGAGATAACCGGAAGTTTTTTCAATCTTTCCAAAAGAACCAGTTCCTGTAACATGTGAATAGCACCACTGATTGGGCCATTTTGTGTCAGGGCCGGATTCAGACACAAAGTTACCCTTGTTTCGGACGCACTGCTTAACTATAATTTCCTTATTTATTTACGTGCATTAATTCCTTCCTAAACTATTTAATTCACTAATAAGCTAATAATTTAGTGTATGTATGAGGTCTATGATGTAATAAGTGTGAATATAAACCTAGGTACTCGTAGCATAGTCGCTATAGTTTGAATCGTCAATTCTTCTGGCGGGCGAAGTTGTGTCACAACGCTTACTTTAGCGACTGCTAGTGGATATAATAGTATAATTTTTCATTGTTTGGTGCTGAGAATTGGAATAGGCTTAGGCAATTTGCATGGTATTTAAGTAAACGACTTTTTCGCATACTGCGCCTGTTCGAACTGTTTTTGATTATATTATTTAAGTGTTTTATTCCGAGTTTTATTTTGAGTGCCAAATTATAACGTTGACACTAAAAAAGAAAGCGAAGAAAAACATAAACTCACGTTATAACCTAACAAAAATAAAATGAAAACAACAAAGTGAATATCTGCAATAAAGATAGAGATTGCCATTCTCACGCCACCCGGCTTTCAAAACAAGCAAAAACAAAAACGAACATTCTGCACAAAGTTTAACCTAGAAAATAAATTATGTTGAGGGTTCTACATGATTGACACTTCAGCATGCGCTGAAATGAGAATCAGAATAGTCTAGTATTTGCCGCAATTTGCAGTATAACTACTAGTGATAAAATTTTGATGCAAAAATTGGTTGCCAAAAGTACAAGGATCATAAAATGCTGTCAGCTGTCAATTAAACTTTGATCAAGTGATATAAAATCAAAGAAATAACTCTTTATACTGAAGTTTTTACTACTTTGGTAAGAGAGGTTGTATTCACTCACCAAACACAAATTATTGCCAGTACTGAATAATGTAAATAAAGTGATTATTATAATGATTAGTTGCGTGTTAGTATTGGTAATAATTTGTCTAAAGTTTTTAATGGTTATAAACATCTGAGTGGTATTGGAGGGAAGAAGGAAGAGAAGGCAGGCAAACGTGAGTGTGAATTGGAAGGCATTAGCATTACTGAATAATACAGTAGATTCCAATGAAGAAATTTCTAGACTCCATTGGTACTTATGCGACCCATCGCAGGACCAACCCTAATACAATATTTGATGGGCCGATATGATTTGGATTTCAGAGAATATTTTGCCACGAAACAAAGTCCATGGAGCATAACTATCAAAACAACCGCATTAGACGCTACGACGCTTCTGCCTAATCGTCCTACGACTAATTGAATGCGTACCGTTAATACATTACGTATACAAGAAACCGTTGTAATCTAATCTACTAAATTTTACCTTACACGCTTCGATTGCATTCAGAGAATATTGTGAGTTTTTTAGTGTTTCTGTATTGTTTTTCAAATTTGCGGCCAATATGGCTGACCGATATTTTGAAAGACTATCTTCACCATTATTTTTTCCTTTGTGATCAGAGTGAAGTAACTGAACGCTCTAAAAACAAAACAACTCCAATTAGTGGATAAACCTCTAGTTAGTGGATAAACCTATCTCTTTAAAACGGTAGAAGCTGGCTCGATTTCTTGTCTAAAGAATTCAAAATGAGTATTATTTGCTCATTGCAGCTTTCTTATTTGACGTTCAGCAAAAGAGTAGAAAGGTGCTTTCCACGAGCGTGGTTGCAAAATGGACAGATTGTAAATTTCGTAGCAGATCTCACAGCTATCTTTGCTGTCTCGGTCATGGCTACTCAATACAGTAAATTATGATGGATAACAATTACACTTACAATACTGAAGAATAGCTATGAGCAAAAATCTGGTGAGGAATTAAATAAATATTTTATTTTTTAAACTGAAGAACAAACTGCAAATTATTTTGGAGGAGATAATTACAAATTGGTGAGGGATAAAAAGGCCTTAAATCTATACACGAGTAACCTTCCCATTTTAGGGGATTGAGAGCTCGGCGACTTTTAAGGGGAATTCAACATTATTGGAAAGCAAAATTAATTGTTTGGAGGCAAAGAATTTGAAAACGGCTCAAAAATATGGACATTTTTTACATGTCCATATTTTTGAGCTATTTTTAGATTCTTATTCCGACACTAAACAGCGTCAACAAAAAGAGAACCACAAAAGTGTCAAAAAATGGGGTGCGTAAAAATATGACAAGCAAAGCCAACACCACCCACCTGAGGCAAAAAATTTCTTCTTTGATCTGTTCTTTTCGACAAAACTTCAATGTTGTGCTGGAAATGATGTTCTGCGTTTCGTAACATTCTTGTTGTGGAAAACAAAAGAACTGATGAAACCGCAACAATAAACAAAAACAAAGTATGGCTGTGTTTTGTTAGTTTGCTTAAAGCTCGTTTTTCTATCTCCCTAAGTGTTCTGTGTCGAATAGTTCCTGACATTTCTCTTAATGTCTCAATCGCTTTAATAAAATTGACACAGTTGCTGGTTAGAATATTATTAAGCCCTCGGGCTGTCTTTGACATTAAGCAGGCATTTGTCAAAACGCTGAAACAGCATTTACAAAATCAAATTTTTCATTGTACTCGCTGTATTATGCCAAAGCATGTAACGCGTGTGAGGGGCCCGCATCCGCGTCATTGCGCCTGAGAGCAACACAGCTTCTTTCAAAGAATAGTTTCAGCGGAGCGGGCCGTTGGCAACACAGTCTTCGATTTGACCGGCCTTAGATTTGAACCTCAGACCTCCCGCCCCAGAAATGAACGCGTTACCGCTCGACCTGTTAGCATCAAAGATGGGCGAAACGTCTTTTGCAACCTCCGTAATAGCGAAATTGTGTTTAACTTTTGTTTTGAGACACTGCGAGAGTTGGGTTGTGATTTATTATTTTTAAAATTGATTGTGAATAATTTGCGCAAGGCCACTATACACTTGGGTCGCATTTTTCTTCTAAATTCATCTTCATTTTGTCAAATTTCAGGTTTCAGCGAATAATTTACTTTATTTTGCCCACAATATTACAAAAATGCGAAATTTATATTATGGTTGATATTTTTTACCGCCAGATTAAAACGTATTTTGGCGTGGTAGAAAATCCCGTTGCGGATATAGCATTGCCCTTAATTTCACTAAATCAGTCAATGCAGAAGTTATGCAGCGCTTCAGCAAAGAAAATAAAAGAAACTTAAATTGCGCATTTTGTGCCGCGTTTTTATTTAATTAAAAAATTGTTTTTATTAGTTGCGCTGCGCTTTTACTAAAGTGTGATGCCTCTGGTCAGCATGTACACTTTTTTTTAAGAACTATTAAATTTTGGGTTAAGGCTGGCTGCTCTTAAATTTTCACGAACTCTTAGCCTCATTTTTTGCTTAAGGTGTTCCAAAGTTTTATTGGAAAATAAAGTAATGCAAATTTATTCTTGTTTGTGATTAAAAATTGTCTTTTGTTATTGATCATGATTATTAAAGCATATCAATTAAGGCCATGTAGAAAAGGTCAACAACGCTTGGCTAATTTGCTACAATTACAATGGTACAGTACTGGTCTCTGTTCCTAAATATTTTTTCATCCGAGGCTGGCATTGTTCTTAATTTGTTCTTAAATTTTGAGAAAAAATGAACATCTTGTTCTTTTTCGTATTAAAAAATTTTCGTATTAAAAAAATGTATAGAGGTTAAATTTATTAAGATGGGAAAAAAAGTGGCAAAATTAAACATACCACGTGTGGCATTTTCTCAAACCAGTTTCCAACATTCTATTTTTGCAGCTTAAAAAAGGAAAATGGCATTTTCAGAATGTAAATATAATTATTGCAAGATAAAATCAGTTAAAATAGAAGCTAAAACAACTCTACAAAAAATATGCTAGCAAATTAACTAAATTCAAATTTGCTGCCGAAAAACTCTATTATCGGAATAAATTAGAAACTTCCAAAAACAACTCATCTGAAGTTTAGCGTATTATTAAGTCTTTGCTCTCTTCTTTGAGATCAAATACCATTCTTCCACAAAAATTAAGTCACAATGACACTTTACTACAAACCCAACACTTATTGCTAACAATTTTAATAATTACTTTAGTGGTATTGGAAAAACATTAGCTGATCAATTGAAGCCTTCTTGTGAAAGTAAACATACCAAATACCTAACAAAACACGTTCATCAATCTCTATTTCTCACACAACCACTTTCTTTGAAGTTTTTAATCTCATATTAGGTCTAAAGAATACCAAATCAAATAGCAAGGATAATATTTCTGTTTTTATTTTCTTAAGGTAGCTGCCAAAGTTATTGCAGTACCACTTGCTCAATTATTCAATTACACGTTCCTTTTAGGAATTTTTCCTGCTTCGTTAAAAATTGCTAAAATAATACCCACGTATAAATCTGGTGATAAATCAGATGTAAGTAATTATCGACCGATATCTATACTTTCCCCAATTTCTAAAATTCTTGAAAAACTTATTCATGTCAGATCAATTAATTTTGTCGATGAACACTCGGTCTTGCTGCCCACGCAGTACGGATTTAGGGCTAATCATTTAACATCGCATGCTTTAACTGATGCATTAAATTCATAGTATGATAATATTAATGATGACAATCGCACTGCTCTACTGTCACTTTATCTCAAAAAGGCTTTTAACACAGTTAATCATAAAACTTTATTAACCAAATTAGAACATTATGGAATCTGTGGAACAACACTTGATTTGTTTGCTTCTTTTTTCACCAATAGATATCAATATGTATCTTTGGAAAATCACCAGTTAAATCTATAAAGACTAATTATGGTGTTCCTCAAGGTTCTGTATTGGGACCTCTCCTTTTTAACATTTTTTTTTGATGATATTAGTACCAGTGTTTTTTGCCCACCAAGACTACCTGCTGATGACACCTGTTTAATTGTGGAAGTTAAAAATATAAATGATCTTCATGAAAAAGTTCGACTTAAAATACGTCACTAAATAAGTGGATGATAGCTGACAAACTAACTCGTAATTTATCAAAATCAAATAATTTGATATTGATACAACCAAAAGGTCGAGATCATAGAGCTAACTTATCTTTAATTTCGTCTCCATTTGTTTCTAATCTTCCTTCTGTCAGCATGTCAAAATACTTGGGTCTTATCTTTGATAATTCCTTGTGTTTTGAACCTCACATTAACAACTTGGCCCACAGGTTGTCTAAAGCAGTGGGAATCCTTTCGAAAGTTAAAGTGTACTTAAACACATTGGCCTTATGTAGTTTACTATGCCTTATTTCAATGTCATATGCAATACGGGATAATCACATGGAGCTCAACCTATAAAACGTACCTCAAGAAATTAGCTATACTCTTCAAAACAAAGCTGTAGAAATTGTAGGTAATGGAACATGAAATGAAAGAGCAACTCCTTTTTATGCAAAACTTAAAATTCTTAAATTACAAGACTTAGTTAAACTAGAAACTGCAGCATTTGTTTACAACTTTAAATCGAGACAACTTCCATCTGCTTTTCAAAATTATTTTACAGCGCTTAATAATAATCATGTTAAACCTACAAGAGCTACCTCCTCATATAATTTTTTGTACCTTTTTTAAAACTCTGAATCTTTAAAGATCTATTAAATTTCAACGTCCGAAAATATGGAACTCACTTGGCCTTGAAATTAAGAAATCTAAATCTCTAAAAAATTTAAATCTAGATTGAAATATTTATTGCTGGAAAGTTACCTCAATTAAATTGGAATGATAGAACTTTTTGTTTGTTTGTAACTAAAAATTGCATTGTTTTTTGTTAGAGTTCTAATTTTTTTGTAGTTATGCAACCTCGTTCTAATATAAAGATATGCATGAAATCTCGATCTGGTTTAGCAAAAGATGTAAATATTCGTTTGGCCAAGATTTTCTAAATTCCATCTCGTAACTTTGTAATTTTATTCATGAGGGTAAAAGTAGATTTGAAGACTTCTTTGCTCACTTCGTTTCTTCCCTATTGCCAGTAAATGCTATCGTCAACATGCTTTAATTGTGCTTTAATTGTGATTTTAAACTTCGCTGGCTTTGAAATAAACTACTACTACTACCACCAGCACAAAGAATAGAGAGCAATTCCGACGATTCCGCGATGTAAGATCAAAAGGCATTTTAGCTTCATCGATTTTATGAAAACACGTAATCATTCGTATGTAAAACAGCAACTATTTTATGCAAAATATCTTTCGATAAAAACTGATGATGTTCTTTGGGCGAAATAGATTTTAAATAAAACTGGATGTTCATTTTTTCCAGGCAAATAATACAGGACTTCCGCCAGTTCCTTTTTACCCACATTCTTACCTTCATACTTTGAAGCAGAGGTGGAGTCCTAGAGGACGTCCTTGGCCTCGAGGATTTTGATTTGTTGAAAAGGAAAATAACCGAACAAAGTAAACTTCTAGCCTGCCAATGCGTTTCCTTTACTTATTTGAAAAATATAATGTGATTGCCAAGTCATAACAAACTATAAATTGAAAAGTTTTTGCAAACATAGCAAAAACATTCTAGTCAAGTTTTTCACTGTTGACCAAAAGGTTGGGAAAAGCCTAAATTGCATTCCCACTAAATTTGAACTTTCCACGTCTTGCCGTTTTTAAGATATTACGGTTCAAAGTTAACAATTTTCCTCTTAATTCATTGTTGCCATTTTGTCAGTATTTTGATAACAGACTACTAACTCTTGGAAAGCTGACTTGCATTTACTTGAAAAGCAGCTAGTTTATAATTCTGACTCTTTACTTTGTTTTGGCAACAATATTGCCGAAAACTCTTACTGAGATTTTCAAACACGCAGTAACTTTTTGAAATTTTGTTTGTAGCTGGCAACCCTGGCAAAATTTCTAAAGGGAAAAAGCCTTTCTAAGGGGAAATCTAAATTGTCACTTCTTGGAAGCGGAAGGCCGTGGAAAGCTGAAATTTTGTTGAGTTACTGTAGTCTTTAGATTTATCAAAATTTTTTTTGAGAAAACCGAGCAAAAACCTTTTCGACCTGAATGCCCTTTCGAATGGCATTGTTTGAAAGCTATAATCGAAGAATGAGGTGGCAAAACGCAGTGTAGAATCGTTCTTCTATTTTTGCTAGTACTCCCGCTCATATGGTACAAACAGTAAAGCACTAAAACCATTCAATGCTATATAAAAGGGATCTGGGGTCCGAACACGCACATTTTTGAGTTTCTAATGCTAAAACATGACAGTGCCTATCGGAGTGTGAATTCAGAATAAAGCATAATGTGCGTGATATTGAAATGTAATACAGTTACCTGGGATAATCTATGTTAGTATATCTGTGATACAACCAGGGTTGGATTAATTTTGAATTTGAATCCACTCACGAGTTGTTGGTGAATTTGAACTTGAATTCGACTTTCGCAAAGTCAATGAACTTGAATTTGAACTTAGTTTTTTCAAAGTCATTGAATTTGAATTTAAAAATTAAAAACAGAATAAATGAATCAAACCAGGGATGTGGAAGCGGCAATTTTTGAATTGTTTCCGCTTCCACCCTTCGCGCTTCCGCTTCTATCACTAAATGACGTAAGTTTTGCTTCAAGTTTTTTGATCTTGAATTTTTTTGGCAAAATTTTTTTCCACATAAGTCGAAGCAAAACTGCTTTGTTATCATCATCTTAAAAACATCATATAGAACCAAATTATATAATTGTATTCAGCGGTTTTTCATCGAACAGATCTGCGCAGAGCCGTCGCTACGTGCCCCCCATTTTTGGGTTACTAAAAATACTGTTTTTGGAACATCACGCAACGACAAGATAACAGACAATGATGGAAAAAGGAATAATTACGTTCAAACATAATTCTCCTTTGACGTTTTCTCGATTGTTGGCAACCAACTGCTGTACATAAATTTGACGCAATATTTCGTCTTATTAACACGCCTTTACGGATGTGTCGCGGAAGAGACATGTAAGCTTGCAGAATCGTTACCGGTATTACGTTAGTGATGATGACAGGAAACAATACGTGAAAACATTTTTTTCAAAGACCAGCTGCATTGATTTTTAGAGCACACTCAAGATTTTGAGGTCACAGTCAGTGGCGCTACTAAGATGAAGATGCTTTTGCCCCCTTAGCCAAAGTCATTTAGAAAATTTAACCTCAAAATAAAAGCGTTTATACGTATTTTAGACTTGACCTGAAGTAAGGGAGGGCTAAAGGTGCTAACCAATTCAATTCTTTGAAATGACTTTTGAATTTTAGCAATTTAGTTATTCATGTGGCTTCAAAAAGAGCAAAGTGTGATTAAAATGGCGTTAACATCGCTATTTTTTTGCTGCAAAATTCGTTCAGCGGCTGGGGACTCCACCACCAGGCCCCCGTCCACAGTCAGTGGCGTCGCTAAGAGGTGGCGGAGGGCGGCCCACCCCGGGTGTCACCATTTTGGGGTGACACTATTTTATAAAACCAAGCAAAAAAGGAAACCACAATATTTTTAATATCACTGGAAACGTTTAGCACACCGTAATGGATAAAAGAATAATTTTAAGCAGCTTTTGAAGCATTTATTTAGAGGGGGAGGGGGGCGCTAATTTTCCAAAAACATAACTTACAAATTAGTAAAAACATTGAAAAATGCCAAAACTAAGCAATCAATTTTGATTGCTTGTTGAAACATGCTGAATATAGGTTTTATCAAAAAAAGACATGAGCTTAGGAAAAGGGGGGTGGCTACTAAACATTAGTTGATTATACCAATCCCTTCGACTTTACATATCGTTTCATTAGCCTTTCCTCCCTTTCCCAAATTATCTTTCTCTATTAAATATAGACGAAATGGATCACTCCTTGCGAGTTTCATTGAACTATAAGATTTTATGATTTAACAGCTTGTATATAAGAGAACTGAAATTTTACCATTAGCCATCTCCCACATAACCATCGCTCATTTATGCAACCCAGTTCAATCATATTTTTACACTGCTAATTTCTATCATTCTATGCCACGTTTTAAAAGGATTAATTTTCGTCAAAATATAGACCTAAAATTCAGTTATTTTTGCCAAAAACGTAACACAATTTTTGAGCCCTGGGGGCTCCGCCTCCAGACCCCCGTGCCTACGACGGCTGGAGGCGTTGTTTTCCAACCTCCAGTCTTCGGCAAATAGGGGATGTTCCCCGAATCCCCGAAACACCCCCTTCCCCCATGATACATTTTTGGATGCGCGTCTGAATCTAATCATGTTTTGCACTTCTAATTTTTATGTCATGTTTTGAAAGCACTAATTTTTATCAAAATATGCTTAAAATTAAGTTATTTTTGCAAAACAATATAAACTTTTTGAGTACTGGGAGCTCCACCCCTAGACCCCCGAAACGCCCCTTTCCCCACTGCAGATTTTTGCTTACGTGTATGTTACGAGACGTATATGCTGCTTATACTTCCAAGTTTTACAATTTTACAATGAGAAGTTTTTGAGCTAGTCAAATAACAACCGCTATCTTCAGTAATGATAAGTAGTACCGCTATCTTTCAAATATAACCAGTACTTAAATTGTAGGGGGTACGCGTTCCCCATTGAGAGTGAGCGTCCCCCATCGAGATTTAGGCGTCCTCCCATCGAGAGTTGAGCACTGGATGACCAGAGGAAAAATAGCCAGCCAGGACTAAAAGATCCTGCAAATTTCCCGCCGAAAATGGTCACAAATTGCGGCGAAGACCTTTTTTTGTGGCCTTCACCTGATTTCGGGGAAAAACGACTTCAATTTCCGACGAAGACCTTTTTTTTTATTCTTCATTCAATTTCGGCGACGGAAATACATCATTTCCACTGAACTTTTTGTAAAGTTGGTCAAGGCTGCAAAAGCGTCCCCCATGCAAAATTTTACAATTTAAGTACTGAATATAACCTTTTGCAGAGTACTATACATTATGAAGGGTGACACCACGAAATTCCGCCCCGGGTGTTACCATCCATAGTAACGCCTCTGGTGAATATTTAGCGACCACGCCCCGTTTGTGACACGTTTGAGTTGCATCAGTTTGTTTAGCACGGGGTTAAATCAGGCAGTTTCTACGCAAAAAAATTTACGTTTGTTTCATCCCTCTTAGCAAAACCCTGGATTCACTGCTGTAGTAAGATTTTTCAAGCAATTATGGGCCGCAGACGAAACGAGCTAAGAAACGCTGCCGGCCTTATTTTAAAATAGCGCATAATTGTAGCCGTACAAGTAGGCTATAACAAGATATAAAGATCAGCTTTTATAAGCAAATTTCAGTGCCCCCCACTTTTGGTTAGTGCCCTCTTTCTTCGTTTGCTCTGGCAACGGCACTGGATCGGCGCATGGTTGTAGCTGGGAATTCAGATTTGGAGCGCCTCTGCAGCGAAAAGTCCAATTAATCACAATAATCATTGTGTTTCAGCTGATGCAAATTTCTCTCAACATTCACCCAGAAGTTTAAAATAATGAGCGATTATTTGGGGTCTGGTAACGGATTTCTAAGCGCTCGGAATAATAATTTATTTCAACTGCATCTGCGCTGTTAAGTGCAAATCTTTACCGGGTTACAATTAGGTGGCCTTAGGGTGAAGCTCCCACATTTAGGATTTTTGTTGTTGTTTTTCAACAACTTGTTTGCGCATGAGGTTGGCTCCAAATTTTCCAAGCAATGCGTGTATTTTTAGGACTACAAAATAAACAAAAGAACGTCGCAAGAATTACGCGGTTATACACAGCACCATACTAAACTAGTGCTTGTCGCAAACCATTCTTAGTAATAGCATTATTAAGACAAGCATTATAACATCATGTTTAAAAGTCATACAATATTAAACATAGTTTGAGAGACGTTATGATGCTCTACGTTTCAAGAATGACTTTTGAACATACAAAAAATATTTTTTAAATGATTGCATGCAGCAAGGCCAACTACAAAATTGATTGACACATGAGTGCTGTCTACAGGGCGACACATGAGTGCTGTCATTCGTCTTCACTATCGTGTTGTGTTGCGTAGTAATAACCGACCCAATAAACGGCGTTGAAACTCGCAAAACCAGCAAAGTAAAAGACACGGAAATAAGCGTCAATAACAGGGAGATTCTTGGGAACACAGAACGGTAGTTTGAGATGGGTTTCTTCACACAAGGTGGCAGGAAGACAGCAAAAGTCGTTCTGAAACAAAAAACAATAATGAAACGAAAAGCTGTCAACGTCTGACGAGGCCGGAACTTGTTGTGAAACAAAAAACAACTTAGAAACGTCAAACGAAGCTCAATGTACAGCCGTAAACGATTTTCAAATTAAATTTATTGCCTGCCTGCATTTTCGATGAAAAATGTCGGTTTTCAGGTGCAAAATTTGCGCTTAAGTAAAGACACAGCTACCTCTGTGGGAACATAATAGTAAATGGATGACTTTGTGTGCTGTAAAAGTGCAATAATGCTCAATTTTATGGTTTGCTCAATACTCTATGCGGCTTCAGAAAAAAAATGCTTCAACCAATAGTTGACCACTAATGCGGATGCTTGAATGAAACGCGGTAAGAAGTTCTATAGCTCAAAAAATAAGTTTTTTTACATAATCACTGTCTCGTATTCAAGAGTGTGGCCAGAAAGGAGCTCAAAAGTCACATGATTCCTCAATTGAATTTTTGCAACTTTATCAAAGCAATATTTTACATAGAAAAAAAAATTGTCTCAATTTGGTAGATATTTTTTGCAACAAAGCTTTTGAAAACACTGATAAGTTATATCACGACGTCAAAGCTGATCGTCGCACTCATGACGTTATTTCAATCACGACGCCATTGCTGCTAGTCACACACATGACATCATTTCATTGATTATTACTATTGACTCTTTCCAATATATATTCTGACAATGTTTATAATTGAGTAATAGAGCATGCCTAAATTATGACTTGCATATTTATACGCCTTTTTACACATCGCATGGCGTTATACGCCTCGACTTGTACGCAAGAGGTCATAGGTTCAATTCTGCTGAGCGCAACAAAATTGTATATTTGAAAAATTTGTGTTTGGGTTGAAAAAACTTTGAGCAATAGCGTATAAGTCTGCAAATTGCAATTTCGCATGCAGCATTTAGATGCGGTTATAATTTGTCCTATTTTTGTATTAGATGCTTTATAATTTGCTCTATTGTAAATTCCAATGCCTTAATTTTGCATTCAAGTCTTGGCAGAATCTCCACTAATAGCTGCTGCTTTGCATTGCAGTTAATAAAATCGCCCCCGATTTTATAACATAGGTTCTATTTTGTTGATCATTTAATCCGTTTTATAGCATAAAAAATTATTTTTGTCAATGTTTTTTTGATATTGATTTATGTCGTTTTAATCGCAGTGCATAATTATAAAAATGAAAAACAAATGCATCAGAAAAATTTACTAGATGTAGCAAACACTTTTACCAAAACTTAGTAACATTCCTTTTGATTGTACTGCTGTAATTTAAATTCTAAAAAAGGAAGAGTATTTTACAGTATTTTTTGAGCGTTCTTATTTCTTTTGATGTCTTCTAAAGTACGGCAAGTTAATTATTTTTTTTATTATTTTTGTACCTCTTGTGCATTTGCTTTTATTGCTCCTTTTCTGCATTCTGTTTTCTTTTGATTTGCTTGCTTATTTTTCACTTTCTTTGGGTTAGTGATTGGTCTGAAAACGAGCGCAGGGTTTTCATTAGAGTTCTTGTTGTTTAAGCTGCAAAAATATCTTTGAAGTTAAACGAGGACTAAAGGCAAAATCAATCGAAGTATCTAAAGTTAGGCCAATCGCAAAAGACTAGATTGATGTTGACTCCATCCTTTTTGACCCAGCCGTTCCAGAGATATTCTACTTCAGGGTAGGCAACCTACGGCCCGCGGGCCGGATGCGGCCCGCCAAGGCATTTTACCCAGCCCGCGACCTTTTATTGCCATCCGGCCCGCGACCTTTTTTGTTTTTTCAATGACAGATATGCAGCAATAGACCGCCGAAATGATTCTAATCTCCCGCCGAAAACCTTTTTTTATGGTCTTCGCCATCAATGCGGCCGTAAAAAGGCCTAAACTTCTGGCGAAGACCTGTTTTTTTTGTTGGACTTCGCCACCGATTGCTCTGAAAAAAGGCTTGAACTTCTGGCGAATACCTCTTTTTTTTGTGGGGGGGGGGTCTTCGCTATCGATTCGTCCGGGAAAAGGCCTGAATTTCTAGCGAAGACCTTTCTCTTTTGGTCCACTGGAATGGTGGCGGCCCGCTGGAACCTTGTTAGGACTGAATGTGACCCACTAGTTCAAAAGATTGCCAACCCTTGTTCTACTTCAAACAGGACGTAAGAGCCTCTAATGTTATAATTTTTAATAATTTTTATTGGCAACCCTGACGTTAATTGCCTTGGCGTCGTTAGCGACGCCCAGTTATATACCTAAAGCAACGACACTATTAGGCTATTGCACTGAATCTTTTCGCAGCGCTCTAATCAGCTTGATCTTGCCAGCAGAACAGATCCGAGCTGGAAAAAAGAGTAGACTGTACGGTAGCCTTGGTAGCAAACGTCTTAGAACAAGCAAAAGTAAGGCTAGAAAAATTCTAGGCTATTGTTTGCAACTTAGTTGGAAAAGTTTATTCTATGGTCACAAAATACTGTAAGCAAATACAGTAGGCCTACTCAGTACTTAAATTGTAAAATTTTGCATGGGAGGACGCTTTTATAGGCTTGACCAAATGCATTTGGCATGCGAAAGTACTTTAGTGAAGATTACGTAACTCCATCGCCAAAATTAGGAGAAGACCAAAAAAAAAGGTCTTCGCCGGAAATTGAAGTGGTTTTTTGCCAAAGATAGGTGAAGAATTAGGTCTTTTTCGTCTGATCATCCATCGCTCAAATCTCGATGGGGAGAGACCTAAATCTCGATGGGGGGACGCCAAATATCGATGGGGGGACGCCGAGGGACGCGTCCCCCCTACAATTTAAGTACTGGACCTACTCAAATACTGGTAGTCTTATCATCGGGTATGAGTTTGTGCTTTGTAGCCTAGTAATGAATGCTTCATTGCTGGGTTAGGCTATGGTTTAGCGCGAAATGTATCTTACAGCTTGATATTTACTGAGATCGCTAGGCTACCAAATTGCCTAAAACTCTTTTTTCCAGTTCGGATCAGTTGTGCTGACGAAATCAAGCTTAACTAAAAATTAGCAGCAATTTAAAATCATTAATTTTTTTTTTATTGAATGATTGTCAACCTAAAACTGTAGGTTTTCGTGTTTCGACCAGTAACTTAGGCCATCTTCACAGCTAGCATTTACAAGCATAAGTTATTCATCTATACAATACAGCGCGAATGAGCTATCGCGACGCGTTTCGAATTTGCTCAAGGGTCTCATCAGGCGAAAAGAATAACACATATTTAAACATGCAATGATATAAAACTGCCACTAAAAATTTGGAAACAAAAATTAGCAGCAATTTAGAATCATTAAACTTTCAAACATGCTATGATATAAAACTGCAATTACCAAGTTTGGAACTAAAAATTGCATCGATAAACATATCTGCTTTGTCTATACAAATTTTATAATGACGTCAAACAACTTATGACATGTTCATATAAAAATCAATGGAGAGCATGAGCTAAATGAGCTATTTTTTGAAGTAACGGTTTTTGTTTTTTGAGGTTCGGGCCAAAAAAGGAACGGTGGGGCTGTTTTTTTGGATGAGTCCGCACTCGCTAGGGATTTGACTAAATTTTTACAGTTTTCAGTTTGTTCGAGTTCATGCTTTGTCTATTGACGCCCAGAAAACAAGCACTGATGAAGCTAAATTGATTATTGTTGTAACTTGTAAAATACTGCGTCAGAATGACTGAGAAGATATCGTGACGTCATCTTGCCTACAGTCAGTACTTAAATTGTAAAATTTTGCATGGGGGACGCTTTTGCAGCCTTGACCAACTTTACAAAAAGTTCAGTGGAAATGATGTATATCCGTCGCCGAAATTGAATGAAGACCAAAAAAAAGGTCTTCGTCGGAAATTGAAGTCGTTTTTCCCCGAAATCAGGCGAAGACCACAAAAAAAGGTCTTCGCCGCAATTTGCGACCATTTTCGGCAGGAAATTTGCAGGATCTTTTAGTCCTGGCTGGCTATTTTTCCTCTGGTCATCCAGTGCTCAACTCTCGATGGGAGGACGCCTAAATCTCGATGGGGGAACGCTCACTCTCGATGGGGGAACGCTAGGGTTGCCAAATCGGTAGAAACGTTTTCAAGGACGCTACAACAGGAGTACCCAACTTATTTCAGTCACGGGCCAAATTTGCTGTTCCAAAAGTTTCGCGGGCCAAAATTTAGTCAAAGGTAATCTTTTTCCAAAAGTAGGTGAAGACCAAAAAAAATAGCTTGCAACAATTAATTATCAACCATAGCAGACCGAAGTTTTTAGAAACTCTTATCACGAACATAATGTACAATTATTGTGCATGCAAAAACAATAAAACTAAAGCTGTAATGCTTTGTGTCTGCGTAGTTTGTTTAAAAGAAGTATTACAAATCATGAAATGTGAAGTCTATCCATAAATCGCACAATTACTTATTATTTCTTCGATGCTCGAACTGCATATCACGTTGTGTCCTTGAGAAAGACATTTAAAGCTATGTTTCAATCAGGGCCGAATTGTCTCGGTGCTAATTAACAAATAACAATCGGCAACGTGTATTCCGTTCTTAAAACTTTCCTCAACTTCATTGCATCGGTGCCAAAAATTGTCTTGCGGTTACCGATTGTCAAAAGGTATCTTAGTTCATTAGTTGTTATTTTGTTGTAACCATTGTCAGCTGAATTTTACCATTTTTCCCTGCAATGATTACACCATAGACTCATTATTAGGAGTCCTATTGTTACACAAAATGCGGATACATTTAGCATTGAATATAAACATCCCAAATAGGGCTACCTTGTTAATTGAGTATTTGGTTGTTTTGATTTTTAGGTTCATTGCCCAGTTTATAAAAACCAACAAGATTGGTTTGATTGTGTTGCTTTGTAGTGTTCAAGGAGTTTAAGGACGCCAGACAATTTTCAAGGACATTTGTCCATTTTTCAAGGATCAAGGACACAGCGAGAATTTCAGGCAAATTCAAGGACGATTCTTGAGATTCAAGAACGTTTGGCAACCCTAGGGGACGCTTATCCCCGCGTTCCTCCTACAATTTAAGTACTGCCTACAGTCTTGTTGAGTAAGCCAAAATTAGAAGTATGGCAAGCAAAATTCATCAAATTTGTCATTAGCGACGACTGTACTCGTTGTCATTATACCATTAAATTATAAAAAAAAAAGACAGCTTGTTGTTTGTTCGAAACCATTAAGCAAGAATAACTACTCTAAAAGTCCTTATCTAATCGTGCAGCAACGTGACCACAGACAATTAGCATATGAACTGAACCCAGATTATTCGATTTTAAGGTCGTTTTAATTGGTGATGCGAACTCGATTAATTTGTCATGTGAGCTCAAGTTCAGAGAAAAAAACTTTGATTGGGTGATACAAGCCTTCTATTTAGACATAAACCTTACTTTCACAATGTTCCCATAGCTAAGAAAATTGAGTGATAACGGCACCAGCAAAGTCCAAAGCATAACTAGTTTGCTTGACCGAACTACAACCAAGCAAAACAGTCGTGCGGGGGAAAAACAAATTTATCTTCTATAGTAAAACTGAGTTTTGAGAGTTTAGCAACCCTTCATGCAATGCTCAGGATAGTGCAATTTCGGTCGATACCAAACCTCGTCAGCTGAGCTGGCCTGAATCACGATGAGTAACAAATTAAAAATTTTCTCACTTTTCATAGAATTTCGGGTTAAGTTGAAACAGGCCGAACCGAAAAAAAAGAAAGCCGAAACAAAAAAGCAAAAAGCCCGACAAAGCCAAAAATAAGCTCTGAAGTCAAAATTAGAAGCCGACTTTTGGCTTTTTTGCTTTAGTCTTCTATTTTTTCGGCTCGGCTTGTTTCAACTTAACCCGAAATTCTATAATTAGAGAGAAAATTTTTGATTTGTTACTCATCTTGATTCATGCCAGCTCAGTTGACGAGGTTTGGTATTGACCGAAATAGCACTATCCTGAGCATTGCATGGAGGGTTGTTAAAACTCAAAATTCATTTTTGCGACAGAGTTAAACTTATTTTTTCCCCGCACGACTGTTTTGCGTGGTGGTAGTTTGGTCTAGAAATTGACTAAGTTTTATGACTTAACAAACTAGTTATGCTTTGAACTTTGCTGGTGCCATTATCACTCAATTTTCTTAGCCTATGCGAGCAAATTATAATGGCTTTTTATCAGTGATCCTTGGTTTGTAGTAATTTTAGTAAAGTTTTCATTTTATCATTTGGTTGTTTCTCCAATTAGCACTTGCGACTGAGGAGGTTACTGCCTCCATGGAATTTTCGACGGAATTGATGATTGAGATCCCTAATTTTGTGGCTGATCCCATCTATTCTCGCTGAATTTTTAGACCTTTGCACTCAACCTTGCTATTTTATCATTTTTTGTTGAATTCAAGAATGAACATAATGTTATTATTACTATCTGATGGTAAACAATATTTGGGATTCGGGTACCTACCTGGCTCCATTTTTAACTTCTTTTAATAATTCCAACTGTAGTTTATGTTGTTCCTTTTGTAGAGTCTAAACACGATATTCTCAATAAAAACGTGGTAACCCATTTTCGTAAAATTGTATGTTAAAATAAATTAGAGAATGAGCGTTATTCATTTCGACAAAGGCATCAATGTTCATTTTTTAATATTAACTGGCCGTTTTAGAGCAGGTTGTAAATTGTAATAAAACGTTGGATGAAATTTAAAAAACTAGTAAAATCATGAACATTTTTCAGAACTTTTTGGCAGAGTCAGTTGCTACACCAAAATTTTATGGCTTTACGATTGAGCAAGACTGCTCTCTGAACCTGAGTATCGAATGGGGCGGGGTTTTCGGGTAGAGTTGGGACTTAAAATTGACAAAATTTCGGCCTGAAATCGGGACCCACATACGAGCCTTGTGTTTTATTAGCTATAAAAACATAATCAAAATAACTTTGCAAAACTAAATCAAGACAAGCATCAATTCAATTTTTATTATACAATTATTACTATTTCATCATAATTTATTATTGTTATTGATAAATAGTTTTGTTTGGTCAAAGCACACTAAAGTTATTAGAATCGAAACAATTAAACGCATACGTTTTTTAAAGCTAATTCAAAGAGATACTGCTCGAAATCGGTTTAATTGAAGAAATGAGAACTATACTTGAGGTAATAAACAGCAGTTACCCCATACCTTGTTCTACTATTCTCCTTACCCGCGAAAATAGATTTAATCTGTTTGACTCCCTACCATTGGCCATAGGCGTAGCCAGGATTTTTGATTGGGGGGGGAGGGCCAAACCGCAAATCACATGCAATGGCGTCATCAGAAACTTCGAAACAGGAATTTTTTGTGGGAGCGAAGATATCGTAGCATGGAAGATTAAAAGTCGTAGCCTGGTGTTGGCACGTAACTAGGAACTCGTTCAAAGGGGAGGACTTAAACCAAAAGTTAAAATCTAAAAATGTCTAAATTGGCAGACGTGTTGAGTAAAGAAGTGTAATGTACTTCAAACGTATCATTGACGGGGGTCTGGGGGTGAAGCCACCAGCCGCTGGGCAATTTTTTGTAGTTTTTTGGAAACAAAAGCTGTTTTCGCCATTGGATCACATTTCGCACGTATTCAGAGCCATTTGAAGGTACTAGATTTTTAACATTTGAAATCAAGTGAAAAAGTTAAGTTGTTCAGTCCTTCTTCTTTTGCTTGCGATTTAAGTCCACCCACGTTTAAAATCTTGCATTTTGGGGTTAAATTTTGCACGTGATTTGGCCCACGTAGGGGAAAGTAAAGTACATTGCCTCCTGCAATATTTTAGCATGAAATAACAATCCAGTCGAAAATTTTCCTTAGAGATTATTGTTTTGTCATGAAAACAACCAGTTATAGGATTACATATACGGCCAGGGGGCCCAAGCCCTCTCAATTCAAAATTTTGTTCAATGAGCATTCCCCTTACTGTAGCTAATTTTTTTCAAAAGTATATTGTTGCATAAAAACTGGCGAGGTGGAGGTCAATTGTTACTGAAAAATGTACAATAGATGGTTCCGCCTGCAAATCATGTTATTGCCCAGGCCAGATTTACATTGTGTTGGGCCCCTGGTACTTTGTGATTTTCCAATATTTTCCCGGCAAATACAAGTGAAGACCAAAAAAATTCTTATGTGAGCGCGGGGCCCCTGGCACAGTGCCATGTGTTAAATCCGTCCCTGGTTATTGGATTACGTTCATAAAAAGGTTAGATGAGGGCCTCAGTTAGCAACTAATAGGATAAAAACCCTTAATTTCACTCGGGTTATACATTTTAATTGGTTGGCAAATATTGAATTGAGTAGGCCCTGGTCCCTTGGATCAATATTATTGTTCGGGGGGGGGGGGGGGGGCATTTAAATTGGGGACCATTTAAATATTATTGTAGGGGGCCCATTTAAACTGGTTGGCAAAAATAAATTGAGGGGCCTGGGTCCCCTGGATCAATATTATTGTAGGGGGCCCATTTAAATTGGTTGGCAAAAATTAAATTGTGGGGACTGGGCCGCCTGGATTAATATTATTGTAGGGGGCCCATTTGAATTGGTTGGCAAAAATTAAATTGAAGCTTTCCGGGCCCCCTAGATCAATATTATTGTTGGGGGCTCATTTAAATTGGGGGCCATTTAAATATTATTGTAAGGGACTCATTTTAATTGGTTGGCAAAAGTTAAATTGAGGCGGGGCCCGGGCCCCCTGGATCAATATTATTGTAGGGGGGGCCATTTAAATATTATTGAGGGGGCCCATTTGAGTTGGTTGGCCCAAATTAAATTGAGGGGGCACGGGTCCCCTAGATCAATATTATTGTAGGGGGCCCATTTGAGTTGGTTGGCCAAAATTAAATTGAGGGGGCCCGGGCCCCCTGGATCAATATTTTTGTTAATTACTGTTGTACGCAAAGATGCTAAAAGAAACTGAAGAAACAATAATCTTTTTTTTGTGACGTTTTTATCATTGGTAGCATTTTAATTGGGGGGGGGGGGGGTGGGCCCCCCTTTGGCTACGCCTATGCCATTGGCAACCCTACTTTTCAAACTTTCGTGACATCAGAAAAGGATGACTTTGTAAATTTCTTGCAGAATAAGGAACGCGATGTTCGATGATAATAATCGAACATCACGTTGTTTATTCCGCAAAAAATTGCCAGTTCGCTAGATATTTTTGATAATCGAATATCGCGTTGCTTATTTTGCAAGAAATTTTGCAAACTCATCCTCTTCTGATGTCATAAAAGTTCGAAACGCAGGGTTGCCAATGTTACAAATCAAACGGACTATTTTCATTTTCGTGGATAAAGGGAATAGTGGAACAAAGTTTGGGGCACCTTCTATTACCCCAAGTAGTTCTCATTTTTTCAATTAAGCCGATCTCGTGCAGTACCTCTTTAACTTTTGGGCCAGGCTTGGGCTTCAAATCATTTTTCGGGTTTTGGCCTGAACTAAGCGGCCCGTTTGCAGCTAACTCTGCGCTGAGTAATGGGCAGCATCATCATATGGTTCTTCCCATTTTCCAGACTTACTCCGGTTACAAAACTAATACTCGTATATTGATGTAGCATTTTTGATTGCTCCATTGTGCTTTGTAGCAAAAAACAAACAAACTAAAAATTGCTGAAAGAGTAAAAACTTGTGGTTACTGGTTATCTACAGTCTTTTTCAATAACCACGCAGTATTTTGTACGTAGTTCAATTCTTTTTTCTCACTTTTTCAGTTCGAGCTGATTTCTTGGTCATCATAAAGTTGAGAATGCAATATTCTAACACAGTTGAAAAAACGAAGAGAAAACAAACCCACAAGTAAATATCCAATGCTGTTAAGTAAGATACCTGTTCAAAATATTTAAACATTTTTTTATATTTCCAGTATACCGGAAAACTGCTTTGAGATCCTATTTTTGCAGCCTTGAATCCGAGCTCATGCAGTCCAGTTTTAGTCTTTAACAAGCGATTTAATTAAAACCGTTTTGTCAAAAATGAGTGTTAAAAAAAAGGGGTTATGTTAATATGTTTTTGGAGTCTTTTTTGTTAAAGCAGTGGTCAGTCTTTTTGTTAAATGTATTGTCGTTAGAATAAGGTAATCTAACTTGCGACAATGATAGCAGCATGGCCGAGAAGGTAAAGACGACGTTTCTACGACAATCCTGATCGCATGATTCAACCTGTTTTCCCTAAAGCCAAGCAAAGTAGCTATATTTAAGGGGGTGAAGCATCCAGCCAATTCCGGTAGATTACGATTGCTAAAATTAAAAGATAATTTTTGAAATTGTTTGTTCTTATTTTAGGGCTGCGGTTGCAAAGATATTCAACATATTCAAAGAGATGTTTTCTAAAAAGTACAGTATTTGGAAACCCTGAATCTGCTCTCTCAACCTGAACTTCCAAGGAAAAAAAAAAGACTGAATAATATTTACCCTTACACTAACATCACCTAACCAATTCAATTTTGGTTAACCTTCCACTTTTTTTTGAAATTCAGGCTAGAAAAATAAATTCAGGGTTTCCAAAAACTTTTTAGAGGGCTATCTCTTTGTATTTGTTACTGTAAATATGTTTGCAACTGCAGCTCCAAAATGAGAACAAGCAATTTCAAAAATTATTTTTCGATTTTGGCTATTGTAAAGTTCCGAAATTGGCTGGATGCTTTACCCCCTTTAATAAGAAGAACTTTCTCTATTAAACCAATCGGTGGTCGAGACGATAGAGCGTTTGCAACTAAAACGGTAGATCTGGGTTCGATTTCCGGGCACGTCAAACCAAATACCACAAAAATTTGTATTCACAGTTTCTCTGATTGACATTCAGCATTAAAAGAGACTATGTGAAGCCTCCGCCGTGTGTGATTGACAGGTTGGCAGGTGGCAGCTTGACTCAAAAGCCGAACGGTCCCTTCGCTGTTTCCTGACCAAGGCAACTTGGTAAATAAAATGTAATTACAATAAATGTGAATTTAAATAGTATGTTGATGCCATATCCAATTGGTGAGCTGGCTCTTGCTTACGGCAAACGTTTGAATCTTTTTAAACCTTATTGGTTCTGGGTTGAATGGTTTCAAGAGGAACAGCACCACAATTCTTGTTAATAAGCTAAATACACAGTTTCAACACGACCTATAGCGTCGATTCAGAGCTGGCCCGAAAAATCAAATCTTTATTATAGTCTACTCGTTTTATCATGCCAAACCGTGTCCCAGGTTAGCAGCGCTTAATTTAGCACCATTGCGCTTGAGCTACAAAGCTCCTTTTGAAGAAATGTCGCAGCGGTGACAAGCCGTTAAAAATATGTCCGATTTGACCAGATCGGAGATTGAACCTCAAACCTGCTATTTCTGAGACTACGTATACTTGTACAGGATATTATTCAAAGTGAGGCCCAGGATTTACAAAACAGTATATATAAAACATATCCTTTAAATAATATAATTTTCTGTAATACTCCACCAAATGTTCGGAGTGCTTTTTTGCCATATTTACTAACGACATACCTTTGGCAAACTTGCTTTCAATCCCGTTATTATGGTAGATATGGTTAAAACTGACGTCACACCTACAAAAACAAATTTATGATTAGACACAGACGTATTCGGTTGTTTCAACTTTTTTTACTTTTTCATTGCTGCCATTTCGTAAAAATTGCGGCAGCAGCAGTTTAGTATTGTAACACAAATCCTTGATAAATTTAAGCCGTCGTTGTTAATATTTCACTTACAGTGTAATTCAGAACAGCTTAAAAGAGAAATGAAGACAAAATCAAGGGGTGTTTCTAAAGTTAAGGTTATCGTTTTAGATTAGCATTCTTCTTGACCCGCCAGCCGTTCCGCAGTTATTCTTCTTTAAAGACTACGTCGGGCCTTTCTAATTACAATTTTTATTGGCAACCGTGAAGTTTTACAAAAAAATTGAGAGAGAACACCATTTAAAAAGTACATTACAAAAGCAATCGAACAAACATCAAAATTCACAAAAAACGTTACTAAAAAGAAAATAAAACTTTAAGTTGCATGCGCAAGACAGCTCTTTCGCCTAATATCTAGGTTCATCAGTTAAGCTAGCAAGGCCAAAATGACGAACATTACCAGATAAAACTTACGAAAAAAAAAACTAGCCAAGAGAATGAGTAAATATTTTTGCAGATTAACTTCTGCCGTACGTCAATTTTTACTTAGAAATTATGCTAAACCAATTAATTCTTATTAACCAAGTCTTGCAGCAGAATTTTATCTGTAAAAACATTTACTCATTCTCTCGTTTTTTTTCTTCTTCGTAAGTTTTATCTGGTAATGTATGTCATTTCGGCCTTGCTAGGGCAACTAATGAGCCTTGATGTGAGGCGAAAGAGCTCTCTTGAGCATGCAACGTATTGTTGTTGTTTTTTTCCTTTTGGTAATGTTTTTTGTGAACTTTGATGTTTGTTCGATTTCTTTCGTAATGTGCTTTTTAAATAGTGTTTTCTCTCAATTTTGTTGTAATACGTGATTACTGCACCTACTCAGCTTGGATGGATTTCCTTTTTTTAGCTACAACTTTGTTTTCGCTTTTTTTTTAACCTGACGTTTTAATGCAGCAGCTTAGCCCAAGTCACTGTGATTAATATACTAGTCCACAGAAGCCATTATTAATCTATATATACAGTAGCGTAGCCGGGGGGGTTCTATAGCCCCCCCATTGGCCGGTCAACCAAAATGCAGAATAAGGAAAATAACACGTTTTTAGCTTTTCTGAGACTGTTTTTTTTTGTGCTGGAATGGACTAAAAAGTGATTTAAAGCATCTTTTAAAACATATATTCAGGGGGGGGGGGCTAATTTGTCAAAAATAAAAGTCTCAAATCAATGAAAACTTTGAAAAATGCCCAAAAATAAGCAATCAAATTTGATTGCTAATGTAAAATACCAAACATAGGTTTTATCAACAAATATATTATAAACTCAGGAATAAGGGGGGCTATTTAGTATTGGTTAATTACCCATCCCTTCTCTCAAATATCTTTCCATTAGCCCCCCAATTATTTTTCTTAATAAAATATAAACGAAATAGATTACTCCGTGTGAGTTTTATTGAATAACAGAATTTTGTGATTTACCAGCATGCAAACAAGAAAACTACTATGGTATCATTAGCCACCTCTCACATAGCCATTAATGCAACCAGTTGAATCATGTTACGCTGCCAATTTCTATGCTACGTTTAAAAAACATTTTTTTTATTAAAATAGCCCTAAAATTAAGCTGGTTTTGCAAAAAAATGCAAAATTTTCGAGCGCTGGGGGCTTTGCCCCCAGACCCCCACAATAGCCCCCCCCCCATTGCGAATTCCTGGCTACGCGCCTGTATATATAGATTAAATTAAAACGCCTCTGTGGCTTAGTCTAATTGCGGCGTTGCTTTAGAATAAAACTAAGAAGGCGTTGCCTATTATCAACGTCCCGGTTGCCAATAAAAAATATAATTGGAGAGGCCCCTACGTCGTTTTAGAAGTATAGGATATCTCTGGAATAACTGGGTCAAAAAGGATTGAGTCAACGCCAATCTAATACTATTGTCCTGACTTTCGATATCCCATTGATTTTGCTTTCAGTCCTCATTTTACTTGTTACTTACTGCTGCAGGATACATAACTCGACCAACTTGACAATAAAAATCATGGCGCCATGTCCTTGTAGACGCACAAAACGTTGTGAGTTGACGGGTGCCAAAATCGGTCGCGTAAACATGTTGCGCATACGAAGTTACTGTAACTGCATCTTTTTTGGAACCAACTTTGCCTTTATATGAACAGCATGATCTGGTTCGTGATCGGAATTTTGAGTTTGGGTCTCTCCGAAACTTGCCCCGTTGACGTGTTTTACATATAACTGTAACCTAGAATACGTCCATTAATTTTACGCTCTGCCGCTAGCTGTCTTTGCAGTCAGTCTTTGCAGTCAGTGATGGAAAACAGACGTGCTAGAAAAAGCTGCAATTTCGCGTAAAAAGCACTATTTTGAAGTTGTTAACAGCACTACTCAGACAGAAAACAAACTTTGCTGCAGCTTATTAAACAGCTTACAATGGAACTCCAGTTGAACAAAATTCTAACATCTTTGCAAATTATTACAACTAGGATTGACGCTTTAGATCTAAAAATGGATGGATTTAATGAAAGGCTAAATGCAGTCGAAGTTAAATTTTTAAACCGCTACGATGAGCTTGAAAAAAGCTTTACTAAATCAAAAAACGAAGCGGATGATATGAAAGTAACTATAGACGATTTAATAAGATTCAAAGATCAGCAAGAACGAACCGTCCTTCAAAACGAATCTTACAGCAAGCGCCAGAACATTCTCATTCACGGCATTGAAGAAGATGAGAAATCAGTTTGGGAAAATCGTGATATAACCATTCAGAAATTAAAAACTTTTATGAAAGATGGATTAGAGATGGATTTTGATAAAGTACCAATTGTAGATTTCCATCGGCTTCCTCAGCAGCTCCTTTTTAAACTAGGCAAACGAATCACAAGACCAATAATTGTTAAATTGACTTTTATGGAGGACAAAACAGCTATTTATAAAGCAGCAAAAAAATTTGAAAAAGTATAATCGGACTAGGCGCGAAATGAAGCAAAGTTCACCTTATGTATACATTACTGATCACTTACCGCACGCTTTTCAAGAACAGAGGAAGAAACTACTCCCCTCCTTTAATAAAGCACGAGCTGACAAGCAAAAAACTAAATGGCAAATTGAAGACGGTGAATACTGTCTTTACATAGATTATAAAAAGGTCAATTTAAACTAATAGTACAATAACGACAATGCTACTATATGCTGATTGCACTAAAATACACCACAGTGCAGTAACAGTATGTAGTTATGAATACAACCATTGATTGTCAAAATTACTCTAATATTCAAAACCCTTCAACAGAACAGTGTCTAGTTTTAGTTAAATATTAATAGTGACTATTGAGGTGAACTTGAATTAGCATTTATTTAAATGATGATAAAAATATTTTTAAGCCAACATCAAATATGATCAACACTTTCAGTGAAATTTGTTAATAATGCTGTACGACTTAATTATGCATTACTCGATGTTTACTTTACTTAATTCTTTGAAATAGATGCAAAGAAATGACCTCCCTCCCTTTATTACCAATTGTGTTTATTTGCCATGAATAATTTGTTTGTCTAATAACGTCCAGTTATACAAAATATTATATCCCCACTAATATTAAACGTGGTGTAGTTACCTATGCTTACCTAGTCTATGTCTGATAGACTTTGCTGTGAAGATGATTGATTATTTTATTACGTATGTGCTACGCGATTGAATGACTGTGCTATAAGTGTTTTTGATTTTTCCGTTCTGTGCTCTGTAACTGCTGATTTTAGTCTTTATTCAGCAGATTTTGGTGATTATGGCGCCCTTGGCAGACAGGAAGTTGGCTGAATTTTTGGAGCCGAGTATAGCAGCCTCACCACAGAAAAAAAATTGCTTTTTTGATAAGCAGGAACAGTGTGATGCCATCATTAATTCAATATTTGATAACTTCAAGAAATGTACCTATATATCACCAAATTCATGTATGCCCAATTGCAATAACTCCTTGACAATTTTGCATCTCAACATTAGATCCCTCAACAAAAACTTCGATAAGCTCCACGAATTTCTTGTTTTTATCAGAATTAGACCTGACGTAATTTGCTTAACTGAAACCCGAATAAAAAATGACCTTCTTGTAAACATTATGATTCTTCAATACAAGTTTTATCATGTCGACTCCCAAACTTTAGCTGGCGGATTAGCGGTATATGTGTCTGATAACTTTACATCTAAATTATGCCCCAATCAATACGTAATGCCTAATTCTGAATGCTTATGGCTCGAATTATCTACACCCAATTCAAATGAAAAATTTACTGTTGGAACAGTATACCGACATCCCGATCATTCTACTGTAAATAATTTTCTTGATAGATTTTCTGATTGCTTAAACGACTTGTCGAACTCAAAAAAACTTACTGCATTCTCGGTGACTTTAATATCAATATTCAAAAGTATAATCGCACCAATGCTGCTCATAACTATATTAATTTGATTGCAAGAAATGGCGCTATACCAATAATCACCAAACCCACAAGAGTAACCCCTGAATCACATAATCACAAACAATTCAAATCATCAAATAAAATCTTTCATCTTCGAAGTGGATGTTACTGATCATTATCCGATTTTATGTAAAATAGACAAAAGAAAATCAAATTTCTCAAAAAACCATTCGGATGCATATTTTTGAAATAGATCGAAATTTACTCCCGAAATATTTTGTGAAGATTTGAAAAATAATCTAGACTTTTTCTTTTTTAACCTACAGCTATTAACTAAAGATAACTTTAATGAGAATTTCGAAAAATTCACTAACATAGTATCTTCTACAATTGATAAACATGCACCATTAACAAAACTTTCGAGACGTCAGCTGAAACTCTACAGCAAACCTTGGCTAACTAAAGGCATTATAAACTCTATCAAGAATAAACGCAAAATGTTTAAATCACATTACATATTAGGAGCTGAACGTGAAAAGTCGTATTTTAAAAAATACATTAATGTATTAACTAAAATTAAAACTATTTCTAAAAAAAGGTATTACGAAACTAAATTAGAAGAAAGCAATAGTGATTTACGTCAAATATGGAACACTATACGATCAGTACTACCTACCAACCGTAAGAATGTAACCGCTACCTCGCCATGCCTACTGAAAATAAATGATTGCTCTGTTTCTGCGCCACATGACATTGCAAAGTATCTGAATAATTTTTTTTCAACAATTGGTTCTAAATTGGCTGATAGGATTGATAACTCATCCAAAAGAGATCATTTCAGTTATTTGATTGGTCGTATTTCGTCAAGTATATTGCTAGACATTCCTAGTATGACAGAAATTAATAATGCCATCTCCTCTCTAAATATTAATCAATGTTATGGTCATGACCAAATTCCCCCCTACTTTTTGCAAATTGCCTCCCCCGTCGTTACTCCTTTTCTTCACCTATTTGTTCAATTTTCTTTTACAAATGGTATCTTTCCTAAAAATTGTACCATTTCTAAAATCATTCCTATATTCAAAAAAGGTGATCGTCAAAGCCCAACTAACTATCGGCCCATTTCAATTTTGACTTGTTTTTCTAAAATCTTCGAAAAACTTATCCACACACGGCTAACTAAATTCTGGACTAAACACAAAGTACTAACTACTATCCAATATGGATTTCAAGCCAAACTATCAACAACCCATGCTCTCCTAGATGTAATAACTTCCTCCTTCGAAAACATTAAAGATAATCTGTTTACTGGATTGATCCTCTTAGACCTTGCAAAAGCATTTGATACGGTCTCCTACGATATTTTGCTCTTCAAATTAGATCACTATGGAATTCATGGGATTGCTAAAGATCTTTTGCAATCATTTTTGAAAAGAAAACAATTTGTATTTGCGAATGGATGCAAATCTATTATTGAAAATCATAACTACGGCGTAGCGCAAGGCTCCACCCTTGGCCCTTTGTTGTTTTTGATATATGTAAACGATTTACCGTCATCCGTCAATTGCATCCCCAGACTTTTCGCTGATGATACTTGTTTAGTATAGTGAAAAAACCAGCAAAGATTGACTGAAATCATCAATGCTGATATGCAGAAAATCTCCGAATGGTTTAAAGCTAACAAATTAACAGTCAATCCCTCCAAATCAAATATTATTATCATTCCTCCCAAACTAAACCAGCTTCCTGTAACTATTAAAAATTTATTTAAATAACCCTTTAATTCCGCAAACTTCAGCAGCGAATTATTTGGAAATTACAATAGTTGAAAAGTTGGTTGGTGGTACAGAACTTGAGAATTGCCTTGATTAAAATGTTCATATCTTCGAAGCTTTTCGTCTGACACTTGTCAAGAAGAATCGTCAGAATGGAGAGCGTAGAAAAATGAGCGGCTATTTATAGGAAAAAGCCGAGCCGTGATTGGCTGGAAAAGGACCAATGAGAAAGCGTCATTAGTGTACAATCTTTAAGCTGTACACGAATTCTTTTTGTCGGCAGAGGGCGGGGTTAGAAGTTTTGATGAAAGTAGCTTCCAGAGCAGATAGATGAAAAGGTGAGCGGCCTTGGGCAAGAATAGAAAATCTGCTGTCATCATAGTGTTGAGCGCAGGTAGGATTTTCCAAAAGATGAAGTCCAATGGCTGAATCAGAAGCAAGAGACTGGGTATTAGTCTGGGTGGAAGATTTGCACCGGCGAGCAGGAAGTAAGCGTTTTTGGGAAGAAGAGCAAGAACGGATAGATTTGGGGACATGTTGTTTGATTCTGTCCTGCAACCTTTGGGAAGTACGGCCTACATACCGACTGTCACAGTGGCATGAGAATTGATGAGACAGTCAGTGGCATGAGACTGTCACAGACTGTCACTGCGACAGTCGGTATGTAGGCCGTACTTCCCAAAGGTTGCAGGACAGAATCAAACAACATGTCCCCAAATCTATCCGTTCTTGCTCTTCTTCCCAAAAACGCTTACTTCCTGCTCGCCGGTGCAAATCTTCCACCCAGACTAATACCCAGTCTCTTGCTTCTGATTCAGCCATTGGACTTCATCTTTTGGAAAATCCTACCTGCGCTCAACACTATGATGACAGCAGATTTTCTAATCTTGCCCAAGGCCGCTCACCTTTTCATCTATCTGCTCTGGAAGCTACTTTCATCAAAACTTCTAACCCCGCCCTCTGCCGACAAAAAGAATTCGTGTACAGCTTAAAGATTGTACACTAATGACGCTTTCTCATTGGTCCTTTTCCAGCCAATCACGGCTCGGCTTTTTCCTATAAATAGCCGCTCATTTTTCTACGCTCTCCATTCTGACGATTCTTCTTGACAAGTGTCAGACGAAAAGCTTCGAAGATATGAACATTTTAATCAAGGAAATTACAATAGACACTGACTTGAAATTTCACAATCATATTGTATTATTAGAACACAAAATATCGAGGGCAATCGGAATCCTTTCTAAACTTCGCCATTTTTTGCCTCAAAGCGCCTTTCTCAAAATATAGTATGCCCTCATACACGGTCAACTTATGTATGGTCTACCTATCTGGGGCTCTATTTTTCCTTCTTACATTAATAAACTTAAATCCCTCCAAAATAAAGCTGCAAAACGATCGGAGGTGGCTCTTCACTTGAAATTCCAACTAAATTTTTTAATAAATTCTCTATATTAAAACTCAATGATCTTTTCAAGATGGAAGTAGCTAAAATAGTCCATTCTCACTTTACGAATAACCTTCCATCCAAATTATCCAAACTTTTTACATTAACAAAAAACATCTCCTCACGTGCAACCAGAGCAACCGAGTCGTCACGCAATACCTTATACATTCCCCGATATTCAACTATACGACTGCAACGATACATTAATAATCAAGGAGTTAAAATTGGAATAATATCCCACCAGAAATTCAAAATTTATGAGCAAGATTATTTAAAAACAAGTACAAAAAATATCTATTACATAATTATAATTAAAATTTACACAGCGGTACTGCCTTGTTTTTGTTTCAAATAAGAAGCAATCTTACATGAATTACTTTTCCTCGATTCAACTTGGGGGCTGCAGACTCGGAGACCGAAAGGTCAATTCGTTACCTCCCTTCTGTCAAGAATTATTAATGTTTAGAATGTTTCTGACTAATTTTCATCTTATACTTTTTTGACAGTGTAAATAAATTATTGATTGATTGATTGATTGATTGATTGATTGATTGATTGATCAGTGGGCAAGCAGTAGCTGTAGGCACAGCAACAATGCAGAAAAACTTTAGAGAAATGTTTAACACAAGCAGATCAGCATAGATAAACATGTAATGCTAAAAGTGGCGTTGATGAAATCGATAAAGTGATTTATTGTTTTCTGATACACTTTATACCTAGTGGCAGAAGTAACTTATTTGTTGTTATGAAGACTTAAATTTTTTTCGCTAAAATTATTTTTAATTTTGCAATTCATTAGTCGTTGTGGTCGATGACTAATGTTACGCAAAATATTGTTACTTTTTATTGATCTGTCTGTAAAGGTCAAGAAAAGCTATTATAACCGTGTAATATTTTTAATTGTTATACAATCGATTTCAAGTTAATGAACCTGAATGACCTTTTCTTTTGTACTTGTAGCTACATTTTTTGGCACTACGTTTTGCTACAGATAACAATATGCGTCTATAATCTGTCTTCAAGAAATACATGGCAAAATAAGTTTGTGGAAATCAATAAACTCAAAGCTTTGAGATCTTAGAAGCAAATTGACGTAGAACTAATTCCAACAACAAACTCTTTTTGCATCTATTTTAATTGTAACTACATTTTATTCACCAAGTTGTCTTATTGGTCAAGAGACAGCGAAGGGACCTTTCGGTCTTTGAGTCAAGCTGCCACCTGCCCACCTGTCCACCACACACGGCGTAGGCTTTGCACTGTCCCTTTAATTGTTGAACGTCAAGCAGGGGAGCTGTGAATACAAATTTTACATAGTTTTTGGTTTGACCCGACCAGGACTCGATCCCGAGTCTACCTTTTCAGTAGCAAACGTTCTATCCACTCGATCACCGATCGGTTAATCGCTTTCCAAGTGTTACAAAGCTTTCAGTATTTAGCAACATAATATGAAAATTTTTCATTGTTCATGAAATGAGCCAAATATTATTTAGAAGTGTAATAAATTTTACAGTTCTGCAGCAATTTTGCCCCCCTAATAACCTCCTACTGAAATGTCCATAATCCATAATCTTTTACAGAAAACTTAAGTCCAATTCTAACTTTGGCACCATGATTTGAATCTTGAAACTGCTAAATACTTTGTCCTTGGAGATTTTAATCTGGATTTGATGAATATTAGTAGCAAAAATACTGCCATTCAAAAATACGCGAGCAATCTGCTAGGTTGTTCATGTAAGAGTCTCTTAAACGTGCCGACTCGCATAACCCAAACTTCAAAAACTTTAATTTTTTTTTTTATTTCATCGCTCATTAATAGCATTCAGTAGAAAATATAATTAACATTTGTTTCAAAAGGCGACAGGAAAGTTGCGAAAGAACTTACGATCATCGAGTCAAGCAACCACCCTCTTGCCAGAGGGGCAATTTATGCCAGTATTATGTATGATTTTCATTGCTTTGCCTAAATCAGCTGCGACATTTTGACAATTTCATTAAAAAAAAAAATGACGACCCGTCATCAGCATGGACTTTATATGTGACCAAAGCAGACATATGCTTAATTATATCATGAAGGAGTATGCAAACTGCGTAAACAAAATCTTTCATACTACTATTTGTACGAAGATAAAATTGAAAGTTTTTGTACATATATTTGAATTTTTTGCGCGAAAAAGCCTAATATTTGTGGGAATGCAATTCCAAATCTTGACTCCTTGATACTAGGTACACCTCTGTAATTTATTAGTACGATAACAAGGTATGTTTAAATTGTTACAATCAGTCGACTGCCTTGTGGCTCGACTTGAGTGGTCATTAGTTTTACAGAAATATTTGCGAAATAAATTCGGAGTTTTCTTGTGTAAGATACCATAAACAAATTTGGCGACTTCAAATTTGAACAAATCATCAATTTGCAGTATTTTCAATTGGGAGTAATATGAGTTTACTGAATCTCGAAAATGAGCTCCAACAATGGTTCTTATCGCTCGATTTTGTAAGGATTTTAATTTCTGTAAACAAGTAGGATACGTTGGCTCCCCATATAATTAAACCATACCATACAAAACCGTACAATAGTAACGGATGTACTCATGCATAATAGAGTTGTAACAAAACAGTTTGAGGAAGAGTTGGTTTGAGTTTATTTAGTATTTCCAATGAGCGCGCCACTTTACCCTCCATTACTTCAATTTGCTCATGAAACTTAAGTTCGTTATCAATGATAACTTCTAGGTATTTGGCGCTACTGACTATATTTTCTGCAGTTCTGTTACTTGATAGCTTTAAATGGGAGATTGGCGCTTTAATTCGTTTAGGTAGAATGATTACGATATTGGTTTTAGCTGAATTGACGTATTGCTTATTCACTCTGCACCACAAATGGAGATGATGTTGTTCTGCATTAAGACTAATCTCAAGTTGTTCGGAATTTGAACCTTTTACTAATAAGCACGTATCATCGGCAAATAATCTTGGTTTGCTTTCCAATGAATTATGTAGATCGTAATTGATCGTTAATGTATATCAGGAAAAACATAGGACCTAGTGACGATCCTTGGGGAACCTCAACTTCTAATTGGTTTTAGGTTGGATTGACTTTGGTTCATAGATACAAACTGTAGTCTGTTATCAAGATAGGAGCGGATTAAAGTGTGTGCTATGCCTCGAATGCCATAGATATTTAACTTTGTCAAGAGAATGTTATGCGACACTGTGTCAAATGCTTTTTTAAATCGACAAATGCTAATCCCGTATAGGAATGATCATCAATGTTATTGTAGGATGAGGTGGCAACGTCCAACATCGCATGTGATGTGGAAATGTTGCTTTGAAAACCGTATTGATTTCTGTATGTTACATTGTGTTTTTTGAAAAAACTGCTAAGTCGCACAAACAGAATCTTTTCTATGATTTTTGGAAAGCAAATTAAAATGGATATGGGGCGGTAATTATTCGTTTTTTCTTTTGCTCCACTTTTGTAAATAGAAGTGATTCTTGCAATTTTGCAGTTTCGGGGAAAGATTCCTTCCGTAAATACAAAGATGAAAAGTAAACTTAAATACGGTGCAATTACGTGTCCGGCAGCTTTAAGAAAAAATGGTTGGATGTTGTTATGCCCCACCGCTTTGTTTTTTAGAGATGTAATCTGGTTTAGAATTTCGTTGGTACTTGGCAGGTCAAGATAAATTGAGCCTAAAATCCTTTTTTTAAAAGAAATCTATAGGTTTTTTAGTTGTTTCACTGTTTATGGTATCTGCCAAGTTAGAGCCAATTGTGAAAAAGTAATATTATTAAATTGATTTGCTATGGTGTTAGGGTCATCGGTAATTTGATCATTAACTTTGAGAGTTAGTGGGGGTCACGGGTTGATTTATGCGGCATTACTGAACATATAATTTCCCACGTTTTATGCAAGTTTTTTTGTTGTTAGCAAATTCAGAGTAATAGCAAATCTTTTTAGACAAGGATTTAATTTTTGTAGGCATGTTTGAGTAACGCCGAAAGAAGTTTTTTTCCACTGTGTTACCAGCAATGAAATGAGTTGGAAACATTGAATTTTTTTCCTTATAAAAGTTAGTATTCCTTTAGTTATCAAAGGTTTTCTTGCAAGTTTTCGTTGTTTACGACTCATACGCTCGAGCGGGGCATGCTTGTCGATTGTTTTTTCGATTATATTTACAAGCAGATCGAAAAAATCATCAACAATATTGCGGTTTTAAGGGAATTTATTTGCAACAAGATTGCCTAGCTCCTGGTCTAGTTCAGCAGAAAAAGCTTCCACGCAAAATTTTTTTTTTATTCCCTTAGACAGGGATGGTGTTTTATTATAACACGTTTGAATTTTACTAATTTTACGCATAACTGCGTAGTGATCAGTTATTGAACTTTGTATTACAAAGGGTATTACTGTATGCTCTACATCGTTTGTGATAATGTGGTCAATCAACGTTGCTGATTTGTCCGTGACCCGAGTAGGTTTTGTAATGCGAGAAAAGGCTCCAATATTAGTTATTGCTTGTAGGTATTTTTCAGCTTGAGGGGATAACTGGTTGGTTCCGTTATAATGTCAATGTTTATGTCACAAAGAATGTAAAACGTTTTTTTTCATTTGATAATTTCTGCAGTCAGGCCGAAAAGTCATAATCGAATTGATTGATATCTTCACTTGGGTGCTTATAGATTGACGCAATTACTAACGCTTTCGTTCAATCGTTCTTCCAGATTTTTAGCCATAGGGATTCCGAGCCTGTTAATCCTAAAAGCATCGATTTGGGAGAACTTAAATTAAAAGCAGGCGTATATTGCTGTACCACCGGCTTGTTTGTTAGGCTTTGCATTGATAAAATTATAACCTTGTAGCTGAATACTTTTCAAACGCTGATTAATGCGAGATTCAGATAAACAAATAACACCCGGTCGAAAAGAAAGCGAGGCAACAAGGTCGTACAAGTCATCGTAGTTTTTTTGAAGAGATCTAATCTTTTTTGAATTTTTTTGAAGGAATTACATAAATACCGGTGCATTGGAATCATGGAATAGCTATCATTTTGTAGGTTTAAGGTTTTGTCATAAATATTCTTATACTCGCAATTGATGACGTTATTTGGTCATAGAATTAAATATTTGGTCGCAAAATTCACTAGGTTGATTAAAAAGGTCAGCCGCTTGACTCGTTTGCAGGGCTTTTGACAACTCCCTATCACGCGATAACTCTAGCGTCATTTGACCGAGCAGAAAAAGCTTCCTACGAAACAACAGTAAAATAATCACCACAAAAAAAAAACAAAACTGAAGAAGCACAGAAAAAGAAAAAAAAAATGTCATGCGTTAACTGTCTGTACTTAGTAAATATAAGACATAGATATGGGATCAAGCTGGAGCCATTTACGAGTGGCAAGCGTAGCAACTATAGCTTATCCGAAGTGAGAATCATGATTATTTAAACTCGCATCCGGTTGATGTATGGTTCCCACGATTGAATGCAACTTAGTGTGGTAAACTGTTTACAGAGGATCATACATATTTTTATACAGCCGTAATGATCAGGAACTATAACATATTTAATACGCCGATTATAGTTAAACGCAGGACATACATAATTTGTTTATTTATTTATTTATTTTTTCTTGAGAAATTGCCGATTTACATAAGTACTGAATTTGGTTTGCGCCAGAACATAATTCGTAACTGTTCACAGACCATAATGTTTATACAACCAGCATATTAATCATGCACAAATAACATACGTTAATTATATCATGAGTAAAACACAGTATCATTCTTAATTTGTTAAGATTGATTTTGCCAGCGTTATTTGAGAATTAATAATTTACATAAATACCGAGTATAATGATTTGGACTTGAGAATTGTATGATTGTTACTTGTTAGCTTTGGCTTGTTGAACTGGATTGGCTGCAAATTTCGCCGTCTGAAGACTCATTTGATTCTTCATCGGAATGACAAAGAGAAGGAGAAATTTTTTCGTTTTCGACAAAAAGACAATATGATCCATTAACGATTCGCCAAACTGTCTTTAAATTTTTCATTTTGGCTTCTTTGAATTGCGAAAGTAATGATTTTTTTGTTCTTGAAATAGTTTAGGCAGATGCTCAGTTACATATACAGACTGACTATTCGCGACTTTTCGTATGTCGTTGAAGGTCTTTAAGAATTTGCAAGCTGATAGGATTTGTTGTTTTTCAAAGAAATTGCTTAGTTTAGCTATTATCGGTCGAATCAATCTCTTACCTTGCTTGGATATTGGTCACTGCGAAAGTCGATGTATGTCGATGATATTAATGTCTTGTAGATTTAAATTTAGTCCTTCCTGGAGAAAAATTTTAAATATCAGCAAATCGGTTTCTTTCTTTTCCCAAACATCGTTTTCATCAAGTCCGTGTATTAACAAGTTTAGCCTCTTGCTATTAGCCTCATTTGCTATTTCTTGACATTTCGCGGCGTGCTGGAATTGCTCAAGATGTGATATCCTCTTTTCAAGATCGTCAATAACTTGTTCTGTCGCCTTGGTTTTGAGTTCCATTTCCAGTTTACTGCATTTTTTCAAGCCTATTAATTTTTGACGAGAACTTTTGGTTTAATTCTTTAAATTTGGCATTGAAATCTCTAAATTTTTTGTCGATATTGTTGAACCTATCTTCAAAGTTCTTGTCTTACTGTCGAACCTATCTTCAAATTTATTGTCGATACTGCCGAGCCCACGGATAACAATGTCTAGTTTTGCTTCAGACATATATTTTTTGACTTGCTCGACTTGCTCATTTTCTTTTTGATTGCTCGGTTGTAGAATGTAAATAGCTCCAGTTTTACTTTAGAAAAATTATCTGGCTTGACAGCTCACGCACAAAGTTTTTCAAAGCGTTCGAATAGACTTTCGTTCGCTACAATGCTATCGTTTGAATGATTGACCACAATTATACAAATGTAAGTACAGTATGTTTCCCAAAAGTACAGTCAGAGCTGGGCACCCGCTACTTGAAAAGTAGCGGCGGTGCCGCTGCCGCTATTTGGCAAAAAAAAGCAGCGGCGCTGCCGCTAATCGCAACTCAAATAAAAAAGTAGCGCCGCTTCTGCTGCCGCTACTTGCATGCAAAACAGCGGCTGCTACCGCTTGTCGCTGCAGCTACTTTAAAAAAATAAATAGTACAAAGAACGATGGTATTCAAATACGGTATCTAAAGGTGAAATTTCAACTTTATTTACGAAAGTTAATTATTCAAACCTTTTAGATATTGGTTCAGGTTATAATCGGCATTAGCAGGCTTAAATGGTAGACAAGTAAGCAAATCACCATTCACTTAGGTGTTGGCATGCTGCTTTCAAAAAAACAAGCATTTCAAAATGCTGATTTGTTAAACCAGCGCTTTAGAAATTATTCAGGAAGTTACCCTTGGAAGTTACACTAGGAAGTTAAATCCCTTATCGCATTTTCTACACAAACAAAAGGCAATAAGAAATATCGACTCAAATAAGTTAAGGTTTTGCCATTAAAGCACAATGACACAATGACATAAAGCACAATGACATTAAAGCACAAAGACATTCAGCTTCTATACAATTCTGTCTCGGCTCTTATAGCTCTGAAGTAGTCGATCTGTTTATCACACTCTCGGCCCTCAACCACTAAAATAATTCTTCGCGTAGAGATCCGAAAGGAAAATTTATCAATCGACCGAGTTCCAAAACATTTCTTGGAGTTTTGTAAAAATGGTAGGTGATTCACGTCCCTGCGATGATTTCGTCCAACTTTGACACAAAAGTTGATCGAGCGTTTAAGATATTGGTGTTTACGAAGTCGAAGGAGATACGTAGTAATGACGTACATGTTAAGCAAATGATGCTCAATGCGATTTATGTTACACTGAGTATTTTTTTCTACAAGTATAACTCCCTAACTAAGTTGTCTTTAAAGCTTATTTATTTCTTGGTTCTATTTGTTCGTTTAATTCTCAGCGCACTATAAATTCAATTCTTAGTTTTACTGTTAACTGTTGTAGCAAAATTTATGTTACTACGCATTGACGTAACTACTCAGGCCCGGCGCCACGGGGCATAGGCGTAGCCAGAGGGGGGCCCAGGGGGCCCGGGCCCCCTCCAATTGAAATGCTACCTATGATAGAAACGTGACAAAAAAAAACTATTGTTTCGTCAGTTTTAGTTTCTTTTAGCATTTTTTGCATACAACAGTAATTAACAATAATATTGACGACCAGGGGGCCGGGCCCCTCGCCTCTCACAAACTTTCCGTATTCTTCAATGGAATGCAGGCGGTCTTCCTTCCTCCCACCATGCCGAACTGATCACCTCTCACAAACTCTCTTAATAATCCACGCCTCTCACAAACTCTCCGTATTCTTCAATGGAATGCCGGCGGTCTTCCTTCCTCCCGCCGTGCCGAACTGATCGCTTTTCTCTCTGGCAACCACTATGATCTCATTTTCCTCCAGGAAACACATCTTTCCTGAACCAAAAAGTTCCAAATCCCTGGTTATTATACCCTCCGCACGGACCGGACATTCGGTAGACAAGGCCCTGTTTCCTCCGGTACTCATAACACTGGTGGTGGTGTCCTCACTCTCATCCACTCTGACCTGGCTTTCTCTCCTGTTTCTGTCTCCTCTCTGTCTTCCCAAGGCCCCTACTCAGACTACACCTGTGTTAAAGTCCTTCTCTCCAACCACTCTCCTCTTCAATTTCTTAACCTCTACTCCCCTCCCATCAGAAACACTCCTTCTGACTATCGCACCAGAACCTTCTGTCCTGACATCCTTCCTAACTCCCCTGACACTTTTATCCTCGGAGACTTCAACGCTCACCACCCAACATGGGACAGACTCATTCCCCCTAACCCGCTCGGAAATGACCTGTTTCGCTGGATCACTTCCTCCGGTCTGGAAATTCTGAACGACCCCGCCTCTTCCACGCCCCTTCACCATTCCACTGGGAGCCGTTCTTCCCCTGATATCTCGTTAGCTCCTGCGTCTCTCGCTCCCCACTGTGAATGGCGCACTCTCCCCGGCCTTGGCTCGGACCATCTCCCCATTGAAATTGTCCTCCCCCTCTCTCCAGTTCGTCACCCAAACACTTGTCCTCCCAAATTCAACTACAAAAAGGCCAGTTGGGATATTTACCAATCTTATATTGCTGAGCACCTTCCCTCTCTTGATTTTGATGCACTCAACATCCACCAGGCTGCCCACTCCTTTTCCTTCTTCTTAGTTGAAGCTGCCAAGGCCTCTATCCCCTTTGGCCGCCTTGGTCGTTCCCCTAAAGCCTGGTGGTCCCAGGAAGCGGAATCTGCAGTGCGGGAACGACGGAGGGCCCACTCCGTAGCACACCGATCTGAGTCGCACCGCCTCAGATACATAGACGCTTCTCGTAGGACGTCCTCAGTCATTTCTAGAGCCAAATCTGCAACCTGGCAAGCCACCTGTTCTAACCTGTCTCCCCGTTCTGATCCTCGTGCTGTCTTCAGGCTTCTCAATGCCATCTCGGGCAAAAAGAACATCTCCCATGACCCTTCTTTTCCTGATTGCACTTCCCCTCTTGATACTGCCAACCACTACGCCTCTTATCTTCGCTCTCATCTATCTCAAGTGACACCCCGTTCCTCGCACAGAGCTGAAACACAGTTCATGAATGAACTCCGGAAAGCTAGCTGTGAGGATGCTTCTTCCCTCCACAATTCTTTCTGCTCCCCCTTCTCCTTGAATGAACTCTCCACTGCCATCAGTAATCTCTCCTCTTCCACTGCGTCTGGCCCTGATCAGATTGCCTACCCTTTACTAAAGCACCTGCCTGAACCTACACAGCTCCTCCTTCTTTCTCTTTTTAACAGGTCCTGGCACTCTCACACCTTCCCCTCTTGTTGGAAACCTTCCACTATCATTCCCATTCACAAACCTGGAAAACCCACTTCCTCTCCGTCCTCTTTCCGCCCCAATTCCCTCACCTCCTGCATCTCCAAGCTTTTTGAGCGCTTGATTCTTTCTCGCCTAACTTTTCACCTTGAATCGAATCATCTCCTCTCCACTTGCCAGGCAGGCTTTCGTCCTGGTAGGTCATCCCTTGACCAAATTCTAACTCTGTCTCAATCAATCTGGGATGGCTTCCAAAAGAAAAAACCTCCAGACCGAACCATTTTGGCTTCTGTTGACTTCTCCAAGGCTTTCGACTCGGTCTGGCACTTTGCTCTTTTTCACAAACTCCTCTCACTCAAACTCCCCCCTTGCTTCGTTCTCTGGATGCGCTCCTTCCTTTCTGATCGTAGAGCTAAAGTCCAGGTTGGTGGTTCCCACAGCCGCTCCTTCCGCATCAGACGTGGGGTCCCCCAGGGCTCGGTTCTTGGTCCAGTCCTTTTCATTCTGTTTGTTGATGACATCACTAAGGATTTACCTCGGGATGCCCATGCCTCCCTGTATGCTGACGATCTGGCCATCTCGTCCTCCTCCCCAGACCCGCTCAAAGCCTCCTCTGTTGTCCAATCTTCCCCTCGCTGTCCTAAAAACATGGTCCAACTTATGGAGACTTCCACTCAATCCAAAGAAGTGTGAGTCCTCCTTTTTCTCTACAGATCCCCATCAAGCCACTTTCCAACCCCGACTGAACCTCTTGGGCTTCCCTCTTTTGTTCAATCCCACCCCTAAATTCCTTGGAGTAACCTTTGATCGGACTCTATCCTTTGGGGCCCATGTCCAATCCTTGTGTTCCAAATTCTATCCACGCCACAAAGCCCTTCGCTCAATTGCCACTGCTTCTTGGGGTCCCACTAAAGAATCTCTCTCCCTACTCTACAAAGCCTTTGTCCGTCCAGTGCTCATATAAGCCTCTCCTGGATGGTTCCCGTTCCTCTACAACACTGCAACCAATCACCTGGAAGTTCTACACAGAGCTGCATGCAGGGTCATTACTGGTTGCCTCTCTTCCACCCCTCCTCACTACTCCTTCTCGAGGCCCAACTCCCTCCTCTAAAGCTGACTCTAGAGCATCAGACCCTCTACTCCTTTGAACGTGCTCTGCGCCTTCCCCCCGACTTCTCCAGCCTCTATGCCCTGGCAATTAGAAACGTTCCCTGTCAATTAAGAAGAAACCCTCCTGGAGATCATCCTGTTCTTCAGCCACACAACCACTCCCATCCCCACGCGAGTCTCTGATCACTTGCCCCCCTTTTCCACCATGGTCCACAACCCACTTCACTGTTTCCCCCTTCATTCCCGACTGCTCAGGCAGCAGAACAGCCCGACTCCAAATTGCTTCAAGCAGACTATCCTCCCTCCCCCCCTCTAATATCCAAGTATGGACTGACGGATCTGTCCCCTCCCTTTTTGGTCCTGGTGGCGCTGGAGTGTATGCAACATGCTCCAAATGCAACACATCCCATTCCTTATCCTTTTCCTCCGGTCCAATTGCCTCCAGCTTCACAGCTGAAACCTTTGCCCTCAAGCAAGGTCTTGCTTGGTGTACTAGCCATTTGATGACCTGCAAATTCCAGTCAGTTCTTTTCCTAACCGACTCTCAATCAGCCTTCTCTATCCTTTCTTCAGCCCCCACTTATCCCCTGCCTGAGTCCCTATGGAATGTTTGGTCCCTTGCCTCCTCCCTCTCCAACAATACCACTTTGAGCTTCCAATGGGTCCCCGGACACGCAGGTCTCCCCGGAAATGAAAAAGCTGATTTACTTGCCAAAACTGGTGCCTCTCTGCCCACTGGTGCGATCCCAAGCCCTCTCCTCCCAGTTATTGCCAAAGTCCGTTATTCCCAATACCGCAACTGGAGACGTCACATCTCTCACTCCCACCTGAACTTCCAAGTCCCCGAAGTCTCTTCGGAGGAACTTCTTCTTTCTCGCTCCATACGCAGTGAGCTCTCTCGTCTTCGCTGCCATGGTCACAGTCTTCTTTTATCTTCTTATCTTCACAGGATCAGTCGGAAGGAGAATTCTTATTGTAGTGCCTGTGGACACCCTCTACAGGACCTCAATCATCTCCTCCTCGACTGTCCTGCTTCTGAACCCCTTCGCAAATCTATCTTTGGCTCCTCTCTCTCTATTCTCGATCTATGGTCCAGACCTTGGGGTGTGGCCCGACTGTTGGGTCTCCGCGGAGTTTCTCCGCGCCCCCATCCCTCGGAAGGGGTCGGGTAGTACCACCACCACCACCAGGGGGCCGGGCCCTCTAAATTCAATTTTTTCCAATCAATTAAAATGTATAACCCGGCTGAAATTCAGGGTTTTTATAACAAAAGTTGCTACCTCAGGCGCTCATCTAACCTTTTCGAAAACGTAATGCAATAACAGGGCGGGATTTATCATAAGGCCCAGTGCCAGGAGCCCTGCGCTCAGATGGTAAGACTTTATTTTTGGTCTACGCTTATGTTTGGCAGGAAGATGTTGCGAAAATCTTTAAAGTGCCAGGGGCCCCGCGCAATGTAAATCCGGCCCGGGCAATAACATGGTAATTAAGCGTAACCGTCTATTGTACGGTTTTCTGTAACAATTCACCTCCATCCACCTCGCTAGTTTTTACGCTAAAAAATGCGTTTGAAAAAAAAATTATCTATTAGAAATGCTCATTAAACAAATTATTGAATTTAAATTGAGGGGCCTGGGGCCTCTTAACCGTACATGTACTCCTACAACTGGTTATTTTCATGTCAAAACAAAAATCTCTAAGGAAAATCTTCGAGTGGATTTTTTACTACTAAAATACTTATAAAAATTTAACCCCAAACTGCAAAATTACAAACGTATTTTCGACCAAATTATAAGCAAAAGGAGAATTGAAACAATTTAATTTTTTTCAATTGGCTTTCAAATGTTAATAATCTACTTTTTTCAAATGGTTCTAAACACGTGCGAAATGTGATCCAAAGGCATTAAAATAGCGTTTTTTTTCAGAAAATTCCAAAAAATTGCCCAGCGACTGGGGGCTACGTCCCCAGATCCTCGTCTGTGATACGTTTGAATAAATTATATTTTCATTTGTAACTTTTAGTTTAAGCCCTCTCCCTTTAGAAAACTCTCGATTAAGTGCCAAACCAGGCAAAGGCTTCTGATCTTCCAATCTACGATGTCTTTGTCCAACAAAAATTCCTCTTTCGAGAATTTCTGATGACTTCATTGTATGTGATTTTTGGTTTGCCCCTCCCCCCAAACAAAAATCCTGGCTACGCCTATGCACGGGAGATGACATTTCAAGCCGTGTCCCCCCAAATCACTGCTTCAGCTCCGCAAGCGAGCGTAAACTTTTGTAGTTGCACAACTTGCAAACTTTTGCCCAAAAACAGGTAACCACAAACGCTTTTTTCTATGAAACAGCAAAACAGATTAAGCGAACGTAATCAAGTAGCCTTAGATTTTGCGATGAAGACCTTTTTTATTTTTTTAGTCTTCACCTCCAAATTTGAGGGCAAAATCCCCACCAAAGAAGGATAACACAGGATTTGGAGCAAAATATTCACCAGATCGCTGCCGCATTCCGAATTCGTCTGGTCTCGGCTGCGTAAGCGTCCCCCCGCCCAAGTTTTTGTGCCCCCCTCCCCCAAACACACTACTCTGGCTCCATGCCAGGTACTGTTCTGTTCTATTCGCAGTGCACGATCTATACTGTGCTCTGTGACCAGATAGCCAACAAATCATCTTCATTTGTTGCACCAAATCTAGCATTTTGAGGAAATATCGCGGAAAACCGTCTTAGCGATCTGCAAGTTTTTAGCAATTTATCGAACTCTAATTATTGCATTTTCGTTAAAGAGATACTGCTCGAAATCGGCTTTATTGAAATCAGTTTTATCAGTTCAAATTGACCCGCTACTAGACCACATTATTTGTTCAACTTCGATTGAGAAAAAATCGGACCACGTGCGATAAAACTCGCCTATACATACAATATAAGAGCAACGACAAAACGTCACAAAGGTCTTGTATGTTCCACTAAACTGAAATAAGGAGGTAACAAGAGCAGAGTGAAAACAAGCGGAGAGTAAAGACTCCAAATGGTAAGGTGTGAAAATGTGAATTGAAAAAGTCTTGGAAGGAGTTTATTAGCAGTAGCGGCAGAAAATTTGCTTAAAAAACAGCGCTGAAGCGCTGCCGCTTTTTCTGCTAAAAAAAAACAGCAGCGCTGCCGCTTGTCGCTGGTGACGAAAAAAAGCAGCGGCGCTGCCGCTACCGCTACCGAAAAAGTAGCGCCGCTGGTAGCGCCCGCTGGTGAACAGCGCCGCTGTGCCCATCACTGAGTACAGTGGCAACACATAGCGGAGTGGCAATATCAGATATTTCAGATCACCGCGTCACATTCGTAAATGTATCTATCTCTGAAGTTTGCTCATAAAAAGGAGGCATCAAGTTTTTCATTTATTCGTGATATGAAAAACTTTCAACTTGAGAGATTTATTGATGATCTAAGTCAAAATTTCAGCGACTTTTCCGTAGAAAATAGCGATCAAGTTGCATCTCTGCTCAACAAATTTATTTTTATTTTTGCTGCATTGGTAGACAAACATACGTCTATAAAGCAAGCTTCAAGAACAGAAAAACGATTACGGTGGTCGAAAAATAAAATGGATGCTAATTTGCAGCGTAAATAATAATAATGAAGATAACTATAAAGCTTACATGGCCTATCGGAACGCACTAAATAGGCCTTTACAATCGGCCAAGCGAAACTATTATCAAACACTATTGTCATCTAATCAAAATTTACCTGATAGATTGTGAAAGGTACTAAATGAATTAGTTGACTTAAATAAATCGGAACATATGCTTCCAAACAGACTTATTGTTGATGGAAATGAAATTAATGACTCCTAAACTATTGCAGAAACATTCAATAACTATTTTGCGAATATTGGAAAAACAATGGGTTCTTCAATTGCGGCAGCTAGGCACGAGATTGTCAAAACAAAATGGTGTAAAAACTTTTTGTTTTTAGAACCCTCAACTTCAGCTGAAGTAGAAGCAATATTTAACAAACTAAGCTATAAAAAATCAAAGCGCCAAAATGATATTGAGACAAAATTTTTTAAGTATGGTAAAACTGAAATATCTACTCCACTGAGCGATTAATTGAATTAATGTGTATCAGTAAATGTTTTTCCACAATACCTCAAAATTGCTGAAGTAATTCCTATTTTCAAAAAAAGCGACAAAAATAAAACCACCAATTATCGTCCCATTTCATTATGGTCACAGCTTCATAAACTTTTTGAAAAAATGATCGATAGCAGAATTAGCGCGTTTCTAAAAAAATATAACTTGCTAAGTAAAACCCAGTTTGACTTTAGGAAAAACTTCTCAACAATTCATGCTGTAAGCCATATTTATGAAAATTTACTTGAAAACGTCGATCATGATCGCTATTCTTATTGCTTGTTTTTCGACGTGTCAAAAGCTTTTGACTCTGCAGATTACAAAATCTTATTGCACAAGCTTGAACGATTGTTTGGAAAGAGAGGAACTGTATTAAGCTTAATGCTAAGCTACTTAACAAACCGCTACCAGTACACCAAGATATTGAACGCTATGTCTGGTTGTTAAGGATTATGATTAGCCCACTCTTGTTTCTAATGTATATAAATGATCTGCCCAATGCATCCAAATTTCGAAGTGCTTTGTTTGCTGATGATACGTATCTTTGTCTCTCGGACACAGATATAAACAATTTACAAATTCGTGTTCATGCAGAACTTCAAAATATAAACTTTTGGCAGAGGGAAAATAAACTATCATTGAATTACAATAAAACCAATTTTACGCTAATCAATAAGCACCCCCACAAAACTGTTGAATATGACTTCATCTTGAAACAATGCAAACAATTAAGCAGAATTGACTCTGTGAAATATTTTGGTGTACATCTCGATATTAAGCTTAACTGGTATCCTCACAAAAAACATATTTCATTGCAACTTGAGCGATGTTCGGGATTGTTTTATTGTATTCGCAACCTTGTACCTAACCATATTTTGCTTACGTTATACTACAGTCTTGTGCATCATCGAATTCAATATGGAATAATTCTGTGGGGATCTACGTTTAAATCAGTACTAAGAGAATTGGAAGTGAGAATAAACAATATTGTTTGAACCACTACAGGTCGTCGAAAATTGGACCATGTTACACCGCTTATCAAACAACCAAAACTACTTAAATTAAATGATATCTATCAATTTTAATTCGAAAAGTTTATGTACCAACTAAATTGGAATAATTTGCTAATTATTATTCAATCGCTTTTTACTAAAATTGAAGATTTGCACAAATAATACGAGACAAGCAAAAACAACCAAATTATTCTTACCAAGAGTATCTAAACAAATGGCGAAAAATCAATTATCGTTTAGAGGGCCGCAGCATTGGTCACTAATACCATCTGACACAAAACATTTCTCCTGGACTACGTTCGAAAAAAAGTACAGAAAATATCTTGTCAACTACTAATGATCTCATACCGTACTAATCCGATTTATTGATGAAATTTTATCACTTTGCTTTTTCTGCCGTATATTGCAACGTTTGCTTAATTGTACGCCCGTATCTGCTGCTTGTACAATAACTCGCAGTTAATGGTTTGAGCGAGGGAGCATCTCGACTGGATAACAGTAACATTCCAGGGTGCTCCCTGGCTTTATCTAATGTTATGTTACATGAATGTTTCTTTGAGCGATGTTGCCTGTGGTTAAGGCCAAATAAATTTCTCACTGTCTTACTTACTTATTTTTTGGAATGCTTTTGGGAATTTTTGGAATGCTAAAGATTCTGGCCATGAACCTATAATCAAATGGTCCATTGCTGATCGAGCCACTGCTTGCCAACCCGGGTCTCGATCCTGCAATTTATGCCTGACTGAGAAACTCGCAATTCTTTTAGCTAACAAACGTACTACGCTTAACAAAAGATTAGAGCTTACGGGGAAATGCAGACACAAAAACAAATACAAGTTGAAAAACGTTCGAGCGTAGAATTTTATTTTTTGCACAGAGCTGGACAGCGCTGTTTCGAGCTTTTAGCTCTCATCGGCAGCCCTCAGCTATCTTTTCAAAGGTATTCCCAGCTGAACAAACATCTTGGCCTAACTGGCAAACCTTATTGGTTTCCAGAGAGGCAGATGGTTAGTAGGGAATAAACGATTTTTCACTTGTGGTACTTTAGAAACAAGTGAAAAATCGCTGGATCCTTGAAGTAAGGACAGCCATAGGCTATCCCTACTACAAGGATTTCCCTCTGCGTGACCACGGAAATCAAAACTGCACTATCTTGATGTCCTTCATGGTCGACTCCTGGGAAGCAATGTCAACTTCCACTGGCAGTTAGGTGGCTATAACAACCACCAACCCTGCAGCTCCAATGATATTTCACATTGTAGCTCAAGTCAAATAAGCACAGAGCTGGACAGCGCTGTTTCGAGCTTTTAGCTCTCATCGGCAGCCCTCAGCTATCTTTTCAAAGGTATTCCCAGCTTGAGCTACAATGTGAAATATCTTTTCAAAGATATTCCTATCTTTTCAAAGGTATTCCCAGACTTGAGCTACAATGTGAAATATCATTGGAGCTGCAGGGTTGGTGGTTGTTATAGCCACCTAACTGCCAGTGGAAGTTGACATTGCTTCCCAGGAGTCGACCATGAAGGACATCAAGATAGTGCAATTTTATTTTTTAGCGATATATTTTTTAGCGATGTTTTAATCAATGCGGTATTTTAACACTGCAACTTGCAGTCGATGGTAGTGTTTTAGCTCGACAGGTTTTTCAATAATATGCAGTTTTACCTTTTAGAGATATGACGTTTTAGTTTATAACATTTCTTTTACAGATCACAATAGCACCTGACGAGTGACTTAGGACGAAACATACTGTTGTGCTTTTAACCTTTTACTATAATTTTATAGTTGAATTTTGCTCTGATTTTACTTTGTATATCATCGAGCACTGTTTCAGAAGATTGACTCTCAACAATTTTCTGTTAAAAATTATGTAAATTGTTGTCCAATGACACCCCAGCTCTATGGCTTTTATCGACTCGGGGATTTGCTGAAGAAGCCGCTGGAGATGTATTCGAGATTCTATTGCTCTTTCAGCATGGTCACAACGCACCAGCAAACCGTCAGTTTCCTTCGCTCAATTTGCTAAAAAGCGCACATATCTCTATGCCCTTCTCCCCCCCCCCCCCCTTCCATGCTCTAATAGAGATGCATAAAGCAATTTTTTCAGTAACAATAAATGTAGAGGCCTCTGGCAAGTAAAGATTTTGTTTTTCTTGACCAAAATACTCACCCATAGCCACTCGTGCAGGCGTCGATTTGGGGTCAATCCACATGCTCATTCCAGCAAGAAACACCATGCTAAGAGCGGGGAAATATGACTGGAAAAACACAGCAAGAAAGTATCGCTTCAACTCGAAACTAATTTGTAGACGAGATTTTAAACCTGAAAAAATTTTATGTAGTCTATTATCGTCTAAGAATCAATTTATGTTTGGTGTGAAAAAGCATTTTAACCAAAAAAGAAAATATAGCAAAACTACCTCACAATAATATCAGATTGTTTTTTCATTTATACTTTTTTGCAAAAACAATTTTATAAGAGCACGAGGCTTATTTTTGTTCAAAAAATAAGAACAAATTAAGAACAATTTCAGCCTCAGCATGAAAAGCATATTTAAGAACACGGGTTAGAACAATGCCTTTGTAAGCAATCAATAGAGTTTTCTTGACCTTTTCTATATTGCCATTGTTGATTTGTCTAACAGTGGTCAATGTTCTACAACAAAATACAACTTTTAAAAAAACAAGAATTGATTTGTGTTACTTTATTTCCCAATAAAATGAAGACCAAATTTCGAACAAATAAGGCTGGAGATTGGTGAAAACTTAAGAACAACCAGCCTCGACCCAAAATATACTGTCTCTTTCAAACACCACCAACACATTGCTTTAAGTTATTCCTTTTATTTTGAGATCTGTTGTAAAGTCTTCTTTAAAACACGGCTTAAGCCTAGACTAAAATTTTTAAAGTATTCAGGCCTTGATTGTCAAAAAAGAAAATTTTTTGGTAAAATTGGATGTTTTATTTTATTGCAAGCTTTTTTCATTCATTACAAATTTCATTCATGAGTATAAACTAGGCACTCTGTGAGGCACCTGCATCCTGGTCACGTTGTTGCGTTCCTGGATAAGACGCTTTGCGATGATGGTCTCTGCTTGGTGCCTTCGAACAAGCAGCAACTTCAGTGAATAAGAGTTCAATGAAATCCACAGGAACATTGGATCACTTGCAACTTGTTAGCAGAAGCGGATTCCTGCAAGGCGTGCAAGCACAAAGACAGTAGTTATTGCGATGAAAAGTAAGCGGATTGTACGACAGTTAACGTCTGACGCTGTCCACAACAACAACTCTGCGCTTGTCTAACCACACCAACGCTAATCAAGCTTTTTTCGGGTTCTGTTTACAATTCTTTGGTTGCTAACTTGAACCATTGTATCTGTTTGAACGAATGCAAGATATTCAAGTGCTTTTATAGGCACTTTTTTTCTATAAGTGACAGTAAATTCTGGGTCGAGGCTGGCTGTTCTTCAGCGTCACAATACCAGAACAAAATATAACCGAGCATATTTTAAATCTCGAGTTCAAACATCAGTGGGTAAAAAGTCTCTCACGTAAAGAGGATTTGAATTGTGGAGAAAAGTTGAACCTAAAGTAAAATAATTACCTTGGCTATCATTCAAGAAAAAGATAAAACAAAAAACTATTCAAAACTACATGTTGTTTTGTTCTTCTCTGTTTCATATTCTGGAAATCCATTGCTTATTTGTGTAATATTTTGTATTAATTTTCGCTTGCAGCGATATCAGTTGAACTAAACAATTATTTGTTCCTTCTTTGTTTGATTCTTTTTTCGTTTTTTGTGTTGTTTTTTTTTTTTTCCTTCAAGTTGTCACGCTGTCAAGTAACAAGTCAGGAAGCACCTTGGAGTAAAAAACCGTCTGATTCGTTGTTGTTTCCTGGCCTGAACAAACTGACCTAATTTGTTTTATGTATGTTCGTTTTGTATGCGTTGTGTTGCTCAGGCAAATGAACTCTTTTCTCTCTATCTATCTATCTAACTGTGTTGGCTAAATTGGTCTTGATTATGACTGCAAAATAAGATTTTTTTGTAACTAACCTGTAAACTTCGGCATATCAGAAGCAGAAGAATTGAATGAATGGTAGCTATGATGAATGAGAGTAAACTTGGGCATATTTCGGACCAACCCAGTTTCCATAAATAAGTCGTCTTGATGTTCACCCACTACCCATTCCAGTACTAGTTCATCAACATTGTATCCTACTGCAAAAAAGTTTTAAATTTTAACCTTCTCGAAAGTCAAAACCTACTGATTTTGTACAGCTAGTATAACGATTAGGCAATCTCCAAGGAGATTTGCCATATAGTCCATATTGGTTTTCTTTAGGACATTAGCCCACTAAGCTAAAAAAAGAAGATTCTGTTGTCTAGACTAATCAATAGTCATTGTGTTTTAAATGAGATTCTGATAACGTTTGGCTAAATAAATGGCAAATCTGGCTATTGCCTTATTATAATTTTCCTCTGAGGATTTGTTTTGATTATTATTATCATATTTTAGATCATTAATGCCATGATGAAGCCAATTAGAGTCGCCGGAAAAACGCTAGCGAAAGCCTAAACATTCGCACAAGTCATAGGCCCGCATTACAGAAATTTCCACGCTCGCATTAATAACGAAAATTGTTTTTGAGACGCTGCCGAACGAAATGCTCGCTAAAGGCAAGAAGGTTAATTTGCGTGTGCATGTTAAACTTTGCGAGCTGGGTAAGGTGACTTTGCTCGCTCAGTTACTTCGAATGATTGCGAAGCACAAACAGGACGGGTGAAAAAAACGTCACATTTTCCTCTCCAACCGAGCGAGGATTTGAAGCACTGGATTTAAGCGTGTGAGAAATCTGTTTCTTTCAGAAGTTTGAAGGCAAAATGTTGAAAACTGCAGCTAAACAGCTTTTTGCTAAATATTAAATAAAATGGTTGCCATGTTTGCTATCAGACTGCACTTTTTTGTGCTATAAGAGCATTTTATAAGAACTCGAGGTTCATTTTTGCTCCAAATTTAAGAACAAATTAAGAACAATGCCAGCCTGAGCGGCAAAAATAATTTAAGAACAAACCAAAGCGAATAAATTTCTAACCAATTTAAGAAATTAAATTTTGAACTGATTCAAAATGATAAAATTTTAGTGATTTGCTTGTGCTTGTAAACAAAATTGCAACTATTACGATATTAAAGAGCCTCTGCCCAACCAACTGAAAAAAATTTGGCAGTCGTTCAAGTTAAAAAAAACTCACTTTTTCGCTTTTGCAATTTTACAATGTTCTTACTGGTTCTAAAAAGAAGAATGCCCTTCGATTTGTTAATTTTTGAAAAACGTTAGACCTTAATGTTTCTGATAAAATATAAGTTTAGGCTACCCACCAACAACCCAAGGGGCTCTTTCCGAGACTTTAAATTGAAGTATGGAAAAAGTTGTTCATTTTACGTTGCTCAAAAAAATAATCAAATTGCTATCGTTCCTTAACTAATTTCTATCAATCGCAGATTTTGCAAACTTAGAATATTAACGAATGGTCTGTAGCAGGGGTCGGCAACCTACGGCCCCGCTGGCCGGATCTGGCCCACTAAGGAAAATTATCCGGCCCGTTACCTCTTAGCAGGTTTTAATAATTTTGTACCAATAAAATGTGATGAGCTGCAGTGCAGATTCAGCTACGACTGCTACGAGTTAAAAGCGAAATATTACTTTTTGACATTTCTAAAACACATTTTGAATGCGGACAATCGTGCCAAAAAGAATTAAGTATCAATGTTTGGTAGCATTTAGACCCCATCTAAGTTATATTGGGCTTAAAATCGTCAGGATACAATCGTATTATTATAGTTAATTTTAAACAAAATTCTGTACGCCCGTCGTACTGTCTTAGCAGCGTAGAAGCTACCAGTTAGTTGGTTGAAATAAACTACGAATACGCTAACGAACCTACCCTTAGCGTAGACCTGGACTTTTAAGCGAGCTACATTACTTTGTCTATGAAAGTCAACACAAGCAAGTTAGCATTAGAATATGGCATTATGGCAATTTGCAAGTGGTATACTTTTGTTACTTCAAATTTAACACCGGATCTAAATAAACTTTCCAACCAAAAACTGCAACAAATGCCTCATTATTATATGTGACATAAAGATATTAGGTGGGAGGGGTATGACATCCAGCATCAAGTACCTCATTACTAAGGGACATTGGAGCCTGAAAAAGGGAACCATCTCCAAAGAACCTAAATCGTGAACGTTAAAAATGAAAAAATGACTTATTTTTCTAAAAACACGCTCAAATCATTTATGAAACTTCACCACCGCCTCGATGTTATTCCTCTGCGGTGATGGCTTAGATTTCGCCCCCTTCCCCATACAGTGATGTGGGCTAATATATTTGCCTTTTTCATCAAAAAGATTTGCCTTTTTCATCAAAGGCAAATATGGTAAAGGCAGAAAGTTATCGCTTTGTTAGTTTTATCAGAAATAACCAAGTCACTAAATCCGCACTCAAATAAACTAAGTGGAATTGTCATGACATTAAAATGCTAAAAATCTTACTTTTTAAGGACCAAATTGTTAGTGAATATTTATTCCGGCTCGCCGAGACCTGGTTTAGTTTGTTTTTGGCCCGCGACTACGAAAACGCGCCTATCCCCGGTCTTTAGTATCTTTTTCCTTAACAATTACAGTACATAGGCTTGAATCATTATCTTGTAATATAAATTCATTTGATATAGCAATTATCAAAGGTGGGCAGTACCGATTTACTTTTGTAACGAATTTTTTTTTTTAAATAATTCGGTACTTTTTCAAATACGTGCCGGTACAGAGTTCCTTTGATTTTGCTAAATCGGTACTTTTTTTAGTACTTTTTTATTTTGAATTCGATCAGTATTTTTTAAATTTTTATGGAGGGTAATAACAAAAATTTTGGTGCGAAAACGCAGTCACATGACAAGAAAATTTTTAAACATTTAAACAAAGTCGAAGTTTAGTCTCCTGCAGTTCAGTTGGCAGGCGTGTGGATTGTTAGCGATAGAAAGTTGGCAGGCTGAGTTAGCACTGTTGGCAATAGCCAGTCATGCTATTTAATTGTGATTTATCTAGATTTTGTGTAGGGCCCGCGAGCAGAGTAAGGAATTGCTCGTGTACGGTTAAGGCATAGTCGTATGGCCCCCAATTGAAATGCTACCAATAATAAAAATGTGACAAAAAAGCCTATTGTTTCTTCAGGTGCAGTTTCTTTTATCACCTTCGTGTACAACAGTACAAGCGTACAACAGCAATTAACAGTAATATTGATCCAAGGGGCCAGGGCCCACTCAATTCAATATTTGCCAACCAATTTAAATGTATAACCCGAGTGAAATTAAGGGTTTTTATCCTAAAAGTTGCTAACTCAGGCCCTCATCTAACCTTTTTATGAACGCAATGCATTAACCAGGCCGGATTTACCATACGACACAATGCCAGGGGCCCCGCACTCAGATGGTAAGACTTTTTTTTTGTCTTCGCCTGTATTTCGCCGTAAGATGTTGCGAATATCCCTAGAGTGCCAGAGGCCCCACGCATTGTAAATCCAGCCCGGGAAACAACGTGGTTAGTAGGCTTAACTGCCGAATGTGCATTTTCAGTTACAATTCACCTTCATCTCGCCAGTTTTTATGCGACAAAATACTTTGGAAAAAAATAGCTAGGAGGTATGCTTTTTGAACAATTTTTTGAATCAATAGGGCTTGGGCGCCCTAGCCGTACAGGTGCTCCAATTACTGGTTACTTTTATGACAAAACAATAATTTCTAAGGAAAATCTTCCAGTGGATTATATTATATACTTACAAAATCTAAAGCCAAATTGCAAGATCTTAAAGTATTTTGGACTTAAATTGTAAGTAAAAGGAGTACCAAACAATTCAACTTTTTCAATTGCCTTTCAAATGTTAAAAAATCTGTTTTTTTAAAATGGCTCTGAACACGTACGAAAAGTGATCCAATGGCATTAAATTAGCTTTTTTTCCACAAAATTACAAAAAATTTTCCACAAAATTACAAAAAATTATAAAACATTGCCACCCCCGTAGACCCCCGTCTGTGATACGTTTGGGTTACGCTAGTTTACACGACACGTTTCTCAATTTAGACATTTTACCTTTTGCTTTAAGTTCTCTCCACTGAGCAAAATCCCAGTTACGTGCCAGCGCCAGGCCACGGCTTTTGATCTTCCATTCTACGATATCTTTGCCCCACAGAAAAAAATCCTCTTTCGAAAATTTCAGATGACGTCATTGCATGCGATTTGTAGTTTGGCCCCCCCTCCCAATCAAAAATCCTGGCTACGCGTATGGGCTCAAGAGATAATAATCTAACCGTCACCCTTGCACAGTGTTTTTTTTAAGGCGATTTGAGGAACCGAAACGGTCTCTCAAAATTGTCCTGCGGTCTCTCAAAATCTGCTTCTGCAATAGTGTAAACAAAGCTAAGTACGCTCTGGAGCAATGGGAAAAAACATTTAGACTTTTGTAAAAGTTAATTGATACTCTCGATGCAATGTGATTGCAATCCTTGCTTAGTAGTTGCGTGCAAACAGCTTTTTTAACTTGTTCAATTGATACTATTTCACTTCAGTCAAATCAAATCAAATCTTTCGTTATACTCGTTGTATTACGCCGAAGCGTGTAACGAGTTCGCGGGGCGCAACTCTGCGTTATTGCGCGCGGCGAACACAGCTGCTTTCGAAGAAGTGTCGCAGCGGTGGCGAGCCATTGGCAACACTGTGTCCGATTTGACCGGCCCGAGATTTGAACCTCAGACCTCCCGCTCCAGAGACGAACACGTTACCGCTCGACCAACACTAAACTCCTGTCTACTCTCTACACTAATGCTAGAGACTAATGTGGAACGTGTTATGACTTCCCATCAAGCCAAGTAGGACATTCGTTTCTTAATTTGACCAAACGGATAATGTTAGCTAGTGGCTAAACTACTTCGCTTTAGTTCAATTAATGAATAAACCTTTTTAGTAAGCTAATAGAGAAAAGTATACTGGTACTTTAGGCAGTAGCGTAGTTAGGGGGGCAAAGGGGGGGCGATAGACCTCCCATTGGCATGTCCACCAAAATGTAAAAATGCTAAACATAGGTGTCATTAACAAATATACTATAAACTTAGGAATAGGGAGGGGGGCTGTTCAGTATTAGTTAATTACCAATCATTCCTCTCAAATCTCGTTTCGTTATCCCCGCGCCCAATTACTTTTTTTCTCTATAAACTGTAGACGAAATAGATTACTCCATGTGAGTTTTATTGAGCTACACGATTTTATAATTTAGCAGCATTTAATAAGAGACCTAAAGTTTTTCCATTAGTAACCTCCCAAATAGTCCATTTATCATGTTTAATCATGTTTGCAATGCAACCATGCAGTTAAATCATCTTTGCATCATCTTGGCTCAGTTAAATCATCTTGGCTCCGCTCCCAGACCCCCGTGCCTCCGGCGGCTGTGGGCTTTGCCCCCAGACCCCCAGCCTCCGGCGGCTGGGGGCAGCCCCCATTGCGAAATTCTGGCTACGCGCCTTATTTTAGGCATTGATTATTTCAGTCAGTGTTTGGAGAAGGTTTAGTAAACTTTTTTAAAAGTTATGGGAAACGAGGTCGTAGAGTTTCGTGGTTTGTCTACAGAGCAGAATAGCCTGCGGTAAGCCTGCATTGCTAAAAATTTGCGGTCTTTCAAAATTGTTTAGCGGTTCCTCAAGCCTAACCCTTAAAAAAAACACTGCTCTTGCATATAAGGATTCATCAACAAAATTGGGTCTCTTTTAGTTAAAGCCTCCCCTCTTAAAATTCACCCAGTTAAATTTCCAGTATTTGCCACATTGATCGTGAGGAATATGTAAAGAGTCAAAGATTTTTTTTGTTATCTATATCATATTCTCTTAGCTGCTTAGCTAACCTGCTTAGCTGCTGGTGTGATCACATCAATAGTTTTAGTTACATTTAACAGTTTGAAATTTGTAGGCTTAGATGTCATTAACAGAGGTGGAGTCTTCGAGGACGTCCTTGGCCTCAAGGACGTCCCCGAGAACACATTTTGAAGTTCTTGGCCTTGGCCTCGAAGCCTCAAGTCCTCGAAAATTGCCCTGTCCTCGGCTCGAGGACATCACTATTTTTTGAACAGTTGAAATTACGTTGGAAAACGCCAGAAACCTTGCGGAAAATTTGCAAAAACCTTTTTTGTTTTCCTCACTTGGAGCATAGGCGTAGCCAAGGGAGGGCCCAGGGGGGCCGCCCCCCAATTGAAATTTCACCAAAAAGGCCTATTGTTTCCTCAGTTTCTTTTTAGCATTTTTCGCTTACAACAGTAACGAACAACAATATTGAAGACTAGGGGCCCAGGGGCCCCCTCAATTGAATTGTTGCCAGCCAATTTAAACGCATCACCCGAAAGAAATGGAAAGTTTTTGTCCTAAAAGTTGTTATCTCAAGCTCACATCTAGCCTTTTTATGAACGTAATGCATTAATCAGGGCCGGATTTACCATAGTATGGCGCAGTACCAGCTAGGGGCCCCGAGCTGAAATCGTAAGACTTTTTATGGTTCTCACCTACAGGGTGTCCATAAAGTCCGTGTGCACTTTAAAAAATTTATAACTTTATTCTTATTTGTGATAGAAATAATCTGTAAAAATGTTTAGAAAGTTTTATGTATCTAGTTTTAAGTACAGCTGTTGAATAATTCTTCACTACAAAATTTGTAACAATTCTTAGATAAGTAAATTCTGCGTGTTAGATAGTTTCTAAATCAGGAATTTCCAAACAGATGGACTGGAAGGAGAGGATCATTTTGTTGGCCTCCACGTTCGCCAGATTTGACTCCATAAGGTTTTTTTTATGGGGACATGTGAAAACAATTGTGCATGCAACCAAACCTAGTTATTTGACAGCTAAAATAACTAATGTGATTTCAGGCATTACTATAAATCAGTTGGGAAATGTTTTTCGTGAACTGCAAAATCGTGTTACTCTTTGTATTGCAAATGATGGAGGACATGTGAAAACTTAAATAAAATTTCAATAAAACCTTAAAAAATATCGATTTTCTTCTTTCAAATCCTTTTTACAAATTATTTCTATAGCAAATACAATTAAAGTTATAATTTTTTTAAAGTGCACACGGACTTTATGGACACCCTGTATATTTGGAAGAAAGATGATGCGAAAATCTCCAAACTGCCAGGGGCCCAGCGCGATGTAAATCCGCCCGGCAATAACATGGTTAGAAGGCGTAACCATCTATTGTACCATTTTTCGAACACAATTCAGTAATTCACCTCCGACCTCGCCGGTTTTTACCAACAAAATACTTTTTAAAAAAATTAGCCATGGAAAATGTTGATTGAACAAATCATTGAACATCAGTTGAAGGCGCCTGGGCCCCCTGGCCGAACCTGTACTCCTATAACTGGTTATTTTAATGACAAAACAAAAATCTCTGGGGAAAATCTTCGAGTGGATTATTATTTACTGCTGAAATGTTGCAAGAGACAATGCACTTTGCTTCCCCCTACCTGGACCAAATCAATTACAATTGAAATTTAACTCCAAAATGCAAGATGTAAAACCTGTTTTGGACTTAAATTGCAAGGAAAAGGAGAACTAACAACTTAATTTTTTTAATTTGCTTTCAAATGTCAAAAATGTAGTCCTTTCGAATGGCTCTGAACACTTGCATTAAAATAATTGTGATTCAATGGCATTAAAATAGCTTTTTTAACCAAAAAAATACAAAAAATCGCCCAGCGGCTGGGGGCTTCGCCCACAGACCCCCAAAGCCTCCGGCGGCTGGAGGCCCCGCCCCCAGACCTCCGTCTGTGATACGTTTGAGTTGCACTGGCATTCTCAACATGTTTTCAAAGTTAGATATTTGCACTTTTCAGCTATTAGTTTAAGCCCTCTCCCTTTGCAAAATCCTTGATACGTGCCAGCAGGCAACGATTTCAGATCTTCCATCCTACGATATCTTTGTCCCACAAAAACTTCCTCTTTGGAAAAGTTTTGATGACGTCATTGCATGTGATTTATGGTTTAAGCCTCCCCCAATCAAAAATTTTGGGTGCGCCTATGAATTGGAGATCGCCTGAAAAACTTTTTTGAAAACCTTTTCTTTTTTAGAACTCTTGCGGCTGTGTCCTTGGTCCTTGGCTTTGGCCTCGAGCATTCCTGTCCTTGGCCTCGAGAGGTTCTGTCCACGGAAAGGCTGTCCTTGGCCTTGGCTTCGGATTTTTTTGTGTACTTGGCCTCGAGCCTTGTGTCCTCGACTCCACCTCTAGTCATTAATAAATTTAATATCATTAATAAATAAATTCAATAATAATAAAGTAAGGAATAATTTAAGCACTGGTGCTCTTACATCACAAAGATAAATATAAAATTCATGGTTTAAAATACTTGACACTCTAGATTGGACTCAACAAGGTATCACACAGCATAGTTTTGTGACAAGACCAATAGTTGACCTTTTGACCTACTTTTAAAAAAATTAAAAAATACCAGTATCAAGTATCGGAAAAGTAATTCGGTACTTTTGTTACAGAGTACCGAATACCGGTACCGAATTACTTTTGAAGGCTAGTACCGACTCCTGGTACTGAATTACTTTTAAAGTATCGGTGCCCACCTTTGATAATTATGTATATATATTATGTACTAACGTAGGTTACGAAACTTCTCGCAAAGAAATTCGAGCGAACATTTTTAACGCTTATTAGGCGAGACGGTTCGACAATAACATTTTGTCTACGAACTTTTTCGTTCGTTAGCATCTTTCAGCGAGCTAAAACGGCCTTAACGAGCTCGCTAAAATATTCTGTAACGTAAGCCCAGAAGGCTAAATGCAAATGGCTGTTATGCTTAGCATATTTTATGCCAAGTTATCATATTTTATGTCAATTATTTAAAAAAATTGTGCAACAGAATCGAAAGCTTTTTAAAAATTTGTCATAACTTACAACTTTGTAAGGTCAGGTAGCAGTTTTCAGTGTCCAAAGGAAAAGTTTTCAAATCCATTTGGCAAGCAACTGTCGTTGTAATTCTAAAAAAAATAGATGAAGCAGTTATTTTATTTTGAGCGTTTACTTTATTGCACTTTAAATCAAAAATGTAAAAAAATCAGCATAATACGAATACGCCTGCGATACAGTTTTTTAACGGTGATATCACGAAAATTATGAGTGTCTACGTGATGTAATGTAGTTATGGATACCAGGTAAAACAGCATTGAAACACTAATTAACTTACGCACGTCACAAGATCCAAACTTTACGAGCAAAATGTTTCTGCAAGAACGCTTGCGACAACATTATGTCACGCTTTCTATGCATTTACTCGCAGAAAAAAGTAAATAAACTTTTCTGCAAGTTCCAGCTATTCTATTTGCTCCTAACAAGAAAAGTTGGCACAACATTGTAGCAAGCTTTCTTGCAGTAAAATCTTGATCATGTAATCATGACCAAACACTTGCGTCATCAACCAAACTTTAAAAAACTGATTCGTACAATAATTATATTATTGCAGCGTTTAGAATGTAATGCTTCTCGCAAAACTAATTAAAATTTTGTCTTATTTCTATAACAAATTAGTAAATGTATTTGCAAAACACGCACTTTACGCTGTAGTATATTTCTCCATTGCTAAACAATCGCATCACTACATTTTCTACCATGGTCCGATGGACGAACGAATGTTTCGACCCAACAATATAAAGATCTAAAATTAAATTTAGTCTGTGATTGATATCAGGGTTTCAAAAAGAGCTCGATATGAAAGAGTGAGAGCGAATATCACAGCAGATTACTACAGTTCTAAAACATTTAAACTAAAAACTAATAAAACACAAAATTTTGTTTCATCCTCATAAATGGGGATCATTAGGGGTATATTCGGTATTCGAACAAAATATATCTCTGATGGTTCCATTTATGGGTGAAATAGACGGTTGGATGTTATTATATTTTAGTTTTTAATGTTTTAGACCTGTAGTAATCTGCTGTAAAACTAAATTTAAGTAGCAGGTTACATCAACTTGCGTATTGGTTTCAACTCTCTTATTGCAGAGTCGCATTAAAACTGATGGGTATTTATCCGGGTCTCCAAAGAAAGAAAGAGAGCCCCGTTTACAGAATTAGTTCAGGGGCACATGCTAGGAACTGAAAAAGAGTGAGACCAAATGAGGTTTTCAATCGCCATTGGACAAAATTTTAAGTCGAAAAAAACAAAGAGACTAAAAAATTTCTCCGCTTGTTTTGGATGAAATTTTGATTAAAATTACAATTCAGCGAGTTTTTTGTCAACCTGACCTGATTACATGCTGATTCCCTCAGCCTAGTATTTCACTTGCCCACCGGTGTCTTAATACAGCCCTGAATTATAGCTTAAAGTTTTTTACAAATTAGATCAAATCAAATTTTTTATTATACTTGCTGTGTTACGCCAAAAAGTATAGCGAGTTTGCAGGGCCCGTCTCCGCGTTGTTTTGTCCTCTGGAAAGACACTTTTCCCTTTTTTCCCATTGGGGCTAAGCAGTCTATCCGTTGTGGTGGCCCAGCTTGACAAAAGGCTTGCTAAGAGAACTCAAAAAAGTGCTCTGCGTTGGTGTGGTTAGACAGGCGCCGAGTGCCAGGTCCATACGAACAAACGAACAACAACTTGAATGATCGATGATGCCTCACCAACGTAAAAGCTGCAGTTGGTTGCTTAAAGCAAAGAGCAAAGGTGGGCACAAATAACATTATATCAAAAACGCTGCGCAATAAAGTGCAACAATCTTTTCAGCCAGTAAAAGCGCAGCGCAAAATGCGCCATTTAATTTTTTTCATTTCTGAAGCGCAGCGCAACTTCCGCAATGAACTTTTTGATTCAGTTGAAGCGCAACGTAATTCCGCAATTGCGGAACGGCATTTTTGTACCAAGTTAGAGCGCAACCTAACTCCCACAATTGAAATTTCACAGCACAATGAAAATACCTCATTATTTACAATTTTAGACAGAAAAAGTGTAAATAATTTGCTAAAGAAAGCCGACATTTATCAATATTACGATCGAAATGGAACAAAATTAAGTTCAATGGATAGAATTGCGCTATTAACCGAAAAAAAAAAAATTGAAAACGCAGCGCAATTAAAGCTCTACAAATTTTACAGGCTTTAGTCAGAAACGCAACTTCCGTAATGTTTCAAACTAAAAAATTAAAGCGCAGCGCAACTTCCGCAATTGCTGAGGCTGCGAAAGTTGCGCTTCTAATTGAGCTTTGCATACCTCTGGCAAAGGATATACTGCTACCAGAGTTCTCTACAAAGGGTTGGTAAACTTCTACCGTAAAGCATGAGCAATTAATGCACAACGCAAAACAACTTCACAATTAACCAAAGATTTCCAGCACTTTCATTAGTCAACTGGATTACATTTACATAACTGCTTCATCATGCATGAGCAATATACATGCATGCAATAAAGAAACAAAAAAGAGAAAGTGCATGCAAATTTCAAATAAACAGAACTCCTTTGATACGCTGGCAAGTTTACTCGAGACTAAACAACAAGTCTTGTAGTTGCAACGCATGGCAATCGTTGAAGTTGATTTACAATGATACAAGTTAAGGTGCGTTTAGACTGGACGCGAAGCAACGCGAAGCAACGCGAAGCGACGCGAAGCAACCAAAATTTGACGTCATCGACAGCTCGCGAAAGGTTGCAACCGCTCGCAACCTTCGCGAGCAGTTGCGCAACATCGCTTGCTTGCAGGCTGTAGTAAGATAACCTACTAAATCATTGATTGGATTTTTACGATCGCAGTTTGGTAGAAAATCACGTAAATAGTATATTGGTATGGTTTAGCGCCTATTTATCAGTCCAAAGAGCAGGTTGTTGGCAAAGTTAGATTCGCGATAGCCCTAGGCTAGCCAAGTTAATTTGGATCTAGACAGCTAAGGCTGTAAATCCTAGAGTGATTTTTCATAGCTATGCTTGATCTCAGAGCTTCATTATAATGAATACACCAAAACAGTAGGCCTAGCCCCACGACATCTAGCTTTTAAAACAAAACTTTTTAATCTGTGCAGCGTAGCAGAAGCTATTGTATCAGTCTTTTGGCTGAGCAGCTTTTGCTTTGTTGTCTTAAAGTAAACTTAAAACTAACATGGTGTTGTTGTTTTTTTCAGAATATAAAACAACCCACCAACAGGCTAGTTTTGAATGTGTTGATAGTGTTTTTACCCATTGTTTGTTAGCTTGTTGTTTTAAAAGTAACCACAATTGAACAATTGCTTGAATACTGGAAAACTCGCAAAAGTTTTTTCACTGTCTCCTTGACCAAGCCAACTTGGTGAATGAAACTGTATTTAGAATTGGTTTCAAGCTACACTGCTACATACAACAGCTAGATAGATACAAAAAATCGAAAAATGTCTATGAACTTTTGGATTGGCCTAATTAGTAGTTACTTTTTTGAATAGCTACAAACATGGAATTTTTTCTTCTGAATGTTCTCTTAAAAGTCTTCTTGTTTCTGAAGGTTTGTAACCGTGATCAAGATGAACTGGAAGCATTGGTTTTGGACTACCCCAAGTTTTTTAATCTTGAATATTGTAGTCTGGTAGTGATTTTTAACTCCAGTCCTATGTGATGAAAATAGAAGTGTCAAGTGTGGTAAATATTCATTTACTGTGTCTTTGTGTAATATCTGAATTTAGTTGTTTGTGAATTTCAAAACATTTTTACTGTCTCTTAAAATTTTTACTGCTTTACATGGTGAATAAAGTGACAAAGTAAACAATTTTAAGTCTGAAGTTTAATCATTGCAATTACAGTCAGTGTATTTAGATGAACTAGAAAGCCAATGTATATCCAACCAGTAGAAAGTGAGTTCTATTTTTTTGCTGAGGTTACTATTATTGGTAGAGAAGTACCCGCCAAGCAAGTTCATTAATATTGTTCCATTCTCATTAGTTACCACTAAACAAAAAACTTGATACAGCATTCATAATTAAAATAATTGGACTGGGGAAGGAAGCGTCAGTTACATAAAAACGTGAGAACTAACAATACTTTTATTCAGATGCTTGAGTAACAATTTTCACATAAAAAAATCTAAATGTTTTTTTTTATCAGGGGCATAACCAAAACTTGCTAAGAGGGGACTTGACCTTGCAGCTATAAGTTTGTATCTTACAAACGGTGGTTTGGAGCGAAGCCCTTTGAGGTAAACGCGACCGTCGCAACGTAGCCTACTGGTACCGCAAGAAAATGCAAACTAATAAAATGCTCTCAAAAGCATTTAACTTCGCACTAAACATCGATAAGCGCTCCGCTAGCGAGTAAACAACCTGTTGTAGAACATTGCTTTATTACATAAAGTTTAACAAACTAAAATACAGCAAAATCTAAATAAAGTAAGTTAAAGTTAGAATGACAAACTTCTACGCAAATAATTATAATCTAGACTGTCACAGTACGTCTACCTTACATCGCATGAAATTTAACTAAAATGCAGCAAGACAACGCGGCGCTTGCAACTACTGTAAAACGCCGTTGCGCAACATAGCATCACGTGATTAAATGAACAACCTTCGACATGCAACGTAAAACAATTAACCTACTACGTCACAACCAAACTTAGTTTTAGAGGCTGACTTCCTCAAAGCAACTTCTGGTATTACTGTGCTAAATTCTTGTCCTTCAATGATAGTGTCAAATCATGCAAAAACTGCAATGTTTTTTTGCTTTCTCCAGCAAATCAACACAGCAATCCATTGCACAATAAGCAAAAAATCCACTACATAATTGATGATAAATCCAGCTTTCAGTTTCACTCATAGCATTAACATTGGGAGTCTTCATAAACAGCACAAAATAACAAATACAAACAACTGTTTAAACTTACTACAGGTATCATAACATGATTGCCTGAAAAAGAAAAATTACATCAAAAAACAACATAGTTTATGCTTTAAATGTACCTGTGGACTAGCCTATTGGTCTACACTCTACAAAATAGATCTACCAGTTCCATGATGAGACATGGATGGTGAAAGCGTTTAAGGATTTGTTTACTGAGTTAACACCGAAAGAGAACTTTTGACATCTGCTTTCAGCTTTTTGCGTTTCTGCATTAAAACCCAGAACTGTCATCGTCAAAACAGATTATGGAAAGTTTTCAGGGAAGAATCTAAACAAATCATTGATAGCTAGTAAATAGGCTAGGTACTATGGTACTACTACGTTTTTGAAAAAATGATTAGTCTTTTCATTTCCAAATTCGATCTACAGTACTTCGTTTTTCTCTTATACTTTACAAACTTTTTTCTCAGGATTGTTTTGTTACCTGAGCTATTAGTCTAGAGACTCTTCTTCACGATTATTGCGTGATAATATAATATAAACTCAATCTTCGTTTTACCCGTAATTTCAGCGCGCTATGACGAAACTGAACCAGTGATTACTATAATAGCGCTTCAATAATGAAGTACACAAAGCTTTCTGCTCATTGAATACATTTTAAAAGTAAGTTATTAAAATTAGCCTATGAAGCGACCAGTCGCGAAGATTAGCAACCGCTCGCGAAGACTCGCGAAGGTTGGCAACCTTCGCGAGTGACGTAATCGACCACTCGCGAAGATTGGCGAAGGTCGCCAATCTTCGCTTCGCGTTGCTTCGCGTCTAGTCTAAACGCACCTTTATGCAGATGTTTGGGGTGAGATAATTACTCTAAATTTTCCACTTGTGTAAAACTAGAATCTTTTATCTATTGGCTGATTTGTTTTCATTTGAAAAAAGATAAAAAGCTAAAAAGTATAAAGTTAAATATTCGTAATACAAAATATAAATTTAGAAGTTAGTTTAAACGCAAAAAGCATAATAAACAAAACTACGAAATTTCCAAAAAGCAGAAAATACAATGTGACTATCAGAGATAGATTCGAGGACACAAAGTTCGAGGCCAAGGACACAAAAAATTCCAAGGTCAAGATTAAGGATCGACATTTCGAGGACAGTCGCTCTCTAGACCAAGGCAGAAACGGTCAAGGCCAAGGCCAAGGACCAAAGACAATTTTCAAACTCGATTTTTGTAAACTTCGACCGGCTATTTTTCAGTATTCGTCCACGTGAAAGCGCTTAAAATTACATTTCGTCAAGTTTTTGATGATAACTCAAAAATGGGAGTCATCAAAATGTCTTGATGTTATTTTGCAGTTTTACGTCTCAGCATAATGTTGTATACTATCCGCATCTTGATAATGAAACATAGCCCGTAATCCGCAAATAGGGAATGTGAAAATGACTTTCAATAAAGTCGATTTCATTTTGCTTTCGCAATAAGCTTTTCGGACAGAACTCTTTAGTTGCGATCTCTGTCTGGTTTGGTATGTGGTGAGCAGGATCTTTTAAAGACCAAATGCAGTAAGGAGAAATGCACTCTGCAGTAAGGAGAAATGCATTCTGCAGTAAAGAGAAATGCACTCTGCAGTTACTTTGCTTTAAAGTAACTGCTCACCACATACCAAACCAGACAGAGATCGCAACTGAAGAGTTCTGTCCGAAAAGCTTATTGCGAAAGCAAAATGAAATCGGCTTTATTGAAAGTCATTTTCAAATTCTGCACCACCTCAAAATTGTTCAAATAGGGAATAACTAAAAGTTAAACTTAGAATGGTTATTTTCAAGGCCGTAACTTCATCAGTTAGGGCCCTTGAGCAGTCGTTCCCTAACAATCGAGCCACCCGTTTTCAGAGGTTTCTCAAGCGAAATTCTTATCGTTTAATATCATGGTTGTTAGACAAATTTTTTCATAAATTTCTTTAAATATTGTAATTCGAAATATTACAAAATCAATGCATTTTCTCACAATAAATGAGGTGCGTCACCAGGATTTTGCTAAGGAGGGAGGGGAAGAATTTGTCTCCTTCTTACAGATGTAGTCTGGTGGTCTGAAGACAAAGCCTCCATTCGCTGGGCAATTTTCGTTATTTTTCGGAAAAAAGCCATTATTGGTCAACATTTCACATGTTGGTAAAGCCATTTGAAAGAACTAAATTGCTAAAATTTGGAAACCCTTATACAGAATTCGATCTAAAAAAAATTCATGGAGTATCGAGCAAAAAGCGTTATGGAGTAAGAACCTGTTTTGATCGACCAGCAAAAAAAAGCGTCGTTTCGGCAGAAATTCGACGCATGGCAACATAGCTGTAGCAATAATCAAGCTTACAGAATTTTATAGAGCTTGTTTGATATAAATTAATTTATTCAACATTCAAACGGGACCACCTATGATTAGCATGAATAATGAAAAACTAAATACTAACTGGAAGTTATTTAAACCTCGATATCAAAGTTGACTGACACTGTGAATGATTTAGATTTGAATAAAAGCTTTAAATAAAAAAAGTCAGCGACTTAGAACGTAAATTGTCTGTAAGATGCGACAATATTGAGGCTAATTTAAAGCAGAAAGTTGACAGGGATGAGTTCTTTCAACTCAAGGGAATGCTGAAGCTCTTGAAGTCGGCCTTAATGCTCAGCAAGAGCAATTTCAAAATCAAGTTAACAAAATATTTAAACTGGACAAAAACATCAACAACCAATTTCAAGTTGCTGGAAAAAAAATCTGCGTAGCGAGTGTTACTCGAAGTGTAACCTTTTAATTCTTGGAATAGGGAAAAGTCCTCATTCTGCGTGGAAGACCGGAGAAAACACAAAACTTCTTTCCAAGGCATTTCCAATCGAAGGACTTATTGTTACAAATCCCCGAAGATCTATCATTTGTAGATATGCACCAATTAATCAATTACCACAGCCGCCAATCTATAAAAGTGGTGAAAAAGCGAATAGGCCAATCATAATCAAACTGTATGTAATAACCAAGAGGAATGTTGGATATTTAGCCTTCTAACAACATGAAAGAATATAATAAACTAAAAAAAGAAAAAGACGCAAATGCTAGCAAGGGCTTTCTAACAAAACATCTCCCAAAGCTTATTTAGAACGAAGGAAACTCCTTATCACGCTATTTAAGGAGGCAAAAAAAACAGAATAAAAAAACAACCCGGAGAATAGTCAACGTCAAGTACTATTTGTTCATTGACGATAAAAAAAAGCTCAACAAGTTATGCTTTGAAATGAACTAGCTTACTAAGATCGGTTATTGTTGTTATTATTTTATTAGCAACATAACTTTCTGAGCCTAATGAATTTGATTTGAACGAAAACACCATGCCACAAATTACAAAATTCATTATGATAAGTAGGACAATTGTCGTCAAAAAACTAATATCCATTCTAGAGGACTAAAAAGTCCTAAACCGTACATTTATGAGAAATTGCTTATGAATTGACCTGCCTATAACGGCTGCCACCCCTTGTTCTGCTAATGCTATTCACCTATATGCGTTTTTGAAGCAAACTCGTAGTGTTGTTATTGTTCTGCGGTAATGGCATTTTTGTTTTTAGTTCTTGCTCATTGAGCCAATTGCTTTCAGTCCAATGGTCCTAATCAGGGTTGGAAAAATTACCTGTTTTTGCCTTAATTACAATTACAATTTCAACCTAAAAGTTTCAATTACACTTACAATTACAATTATTCAAGTTCAAGTAATTGTAATTCAATTACAATTACAATGAAAAGATTCTCAAAACATTGCGACCAATTCACTTACATACGAAGCCTCGAGTTTTGCTTATGTGGGTTTGTCGGTTTGATTTGTATTTCTGTGGGTTTGGTTTGTATTTCTATACAGACCTATTAAAGCCCTATTTCTCTCTATCCTTGTTCTTCCATCAATTTTTGTTTAACTTTTATTTTTCCAATAGGCTACTTAATTTTGTTTGAAAGCAATAATGTTGCTGGAAGCGATGTGAATTTTATGTTTTAGAATTCATATGACTTCCAGCAACATTATGGTTTGGCTAAACCATGGTATCATTTCGCAATTATTTGTGCAAAAGAAAATAAGTTTTAACACCAGGAACACCTACCCCTGTTTAGCTCAATCAAAAATTATAAAAAAAAGTTCAATTTTTTGTACGTTACGACTTCAAGTTACAACTATTATTTAACACTATTTTAACTTTTACCAACAATATAAAATACGTTGCTTGATTATACAAAATAGAACCACAGTGTCGCTTTGACACGCACACAAGGGCAAACAAGCAAAAAAGCCAACCAAATCTTAATATCACAAATAGCATTGAAGTTACAATCATAGTCGTAGCCAGGGGATGAGCCAGGAGGTCCGCCCCCCCCCTCAATCGAAATGCCACCGATGGAAAAATGTGACAAAAAGTCTTGTTTCTTCATTTTCAGTTTCTTTTAGCATCTCTACTGCAGTATACGCGTACAACAGTAATCACCAATAATATTGACGACCAGGAGGCCCGGGGCCCCCTTAATTCGATTTTGCCAACCAATTGAAATGTATAACCCGGATAAAAATTAAAGGGTTTTGTCCTGAAAGTTGTTACCTCAGGCCTTCATCTAACCTTTTTATGAACGTCATGCAATTACCAGGGCTGGAATTATTATATGGCACAGAGCCAGGGTCCAGCGTTCAGATGGTAAGACTTTTTTGGTCTTCACTTATATTTGACAGGAAGATGTTGCAAAAATTCCCAAAGTACCAGGGCAACGCGCAATGTAAATCCAGCCCGGGAATAACACGGTTAGTAAGCGTAACCATCTAATGTACCATTTTTCAATAACAATTCATCTCCACTTCGCCAATTTTTACGCAACAAAACACTTTCTAAAAAAATTAGCTAGGAATATTCTCATTGAACAAAATATTGCATTTGAATTGAGGGTTCATGGGCTCCCTGGCCGTAGATGTACTACAATAACTGGTTAATTTTATGACAAAACAAAAACCTAAACTGATAGTTCAAAGACCACACAGCAATCAGCGAGAATAAATTGATATATATATTTTTTGCCTATAAAGGAATCTTCAGTGTCTAAAAAGCAGATAAACTTTGTAAGTAATAAACTGCATAAATACTGTAAAATTCTATTCATGCTGTATTAACTTTGTCAGAATATCACATTAAACCTGGAGTAGGATAAAAACATCCTGCTCTGGCAATTCCAAAATTGGAACTGTTTACAGTAAGAGCGTAGGTTAAATGAAAGAGATCAGGATTATTTGGAAAGCCTTGAACGACTGCAAAAGAAATGCATGGTTTCCGGGTTTGACGAAAGCATGACAACACACATGATTCATTTGGTCAAAACCTGGACATCTCGCTCTGGACCTACTAATTTAAGACCAGAATCATCGAGCAATACAGAGCAATTAGCTTCGGCAACTTCCTACCTTCGATCTCTTCGACTTTCAAGGAAAGAGAAAGAATTACAACCAAAAGGTAGCATTACTTACAAAAGGCCACCCACGCTTGGAGTGTTTTTAACCAACTATAGAAAGCTAGCTTTTTATCAAAGCAAAAACCAAACACAAGGTATTTCTCAACCTTGCGGACACTGCTCCCTCTGTGGCAAACATGGCAGACATAAAATATTCATGGTTACTACTGCAAGGCAAATTCAGAGTAAACGAGGAAATTTCAGTCTTCGTCAAAGTTTATCGAGTACAAATTATGGTGTGTATGTTGCTACCTGTTGTATATGTCATGAACAATATGTTGGACAAAAAAAAACCGGTTTTCCGTTCGTTGGACTGCTCACAGAAACTCATGGAAAACTTTTGATCTTTCGGCTAAAAGAGACAAAGCGGCTTTACTGAAACATTATAATTTGTGTCACCCATTGATTTTGATTGAGAAACCTGAACTTTCTGAATGTTTTACTGTTACCTTCATAGAACAACCGTCAGTATTACATTTAGATCAATGCGAAGACAAATGGGCTGCATTACTTGGTGCTAGCGTTAATGTTAAAAAATTAATTTCTTCCAGAGTATAAATCAATTCTTTTCCCTAGTTTAGACTCTTCGCTTTTTTTCTTTAAGTATTGGTTTCAAATTTTCAACGTTTCCCTTATTTTTATTTATTAATTTGTCACTGTATTAAGTTTTGCTTGATTTTACTTTCTTCTGCTTGCTTGTTTGATAATCTTACACTACGAGTACTTGTGATATTTTTTTCTATTACGTATAACTCTTTGTTTTATAACTGTGCAGCATTTTAATCTCATATTTATTCATTTTCAGTCATATTCGTATATTTTACAACTGTAAACAGTTCCAATTTTGGAATTGCCAGAGCAGGATGTTTTTATCCTACTCCAGGTTTAATGTGATATTCTGACAAATTTAATACAGCATGAATAGAATTTTACAGTATTTATGCAGTTTATTACTTAAAAAGTTTATATGCTTTTTAGACACTGAAGATGCCTTTATAGGCAAAATATATATATGTCAATTTATTCTCGCTGATTGCTGTGTGGTCTTTGGACTATCAGTTTAAATTAGCATGTAGAACAGCAATCCCAGAATTAGCTTAGATAAACAGTCAAAGGAGATCATCGCAACAAAACAGAAGAAACAAAAATCTCTGAGAAAAATCCTCAAGTGGATTGTTATTTCAGCAACCGACAAAATTTTTAAAACAGATATCATTGTTTATTACACGCTAAACGTTTTCGACCATTCTTCTGGTCCTCTTCAGAGCAAAATAATCACATCCTATCAGTTTAAAGACAAACTAGCAAATGAGCAACTTTTAAAATAGCAATATAGTTTACCTCAACGCAACAAGCACACAATTTTAACGTAACAATTGTACAAGTTATGCAATGACATGAAGATAGTATCTCATATACATTCAGAGAGAAAAAAAAAAGAAAAACACTCACGAACACAAAAACATAATAGTACATGCTAACCTAATAAACATTTAGTAAGAAAGATGAACCATTAGCGTAGAGCTGTCTATTGAGTTGTGGGTTGTGTTTTTTTAGGAGCAAAGCTTCTTGTATCTTTGTGGCATATTCTGAATTACAAATGCGTAAAACATTAAAACCATTGAAATCTGTATTATTTAGCTTGCAGTTTTGGCATATTTCAAAGTGATCACGAATTGCTGATTTAGTGGTTTTGTGTTGCAGATGTTCCTGAATCCTAGTGCCAAGATGTCGCGTAGTCATACCAATGTATGAAATATTCGCAACACGCGAACAAGAAAATTTGTACACTACATTAGACAATAAAGGAAACGGAGTAGAACACTTAAGTTGAAAATACGATCCAGTTTTAAAACATGTATAAAAAACATTGATATCAACATTAAATTTCGTTTTAACTAGAGCAGTTAGTCTTTTCGCAAACACTCGCGATGCTTTTCCAAAAAATGGTATTCCAATAGTGAAAAGAAAATCGGGTTCATATTTATCCGGAGGGTTGTTTTGTCGTTTTTCAAACTTTTTTATGGTGTTATTTATAAACCAATCAGGATATCCATCGTTGCGAAAAATATGGCGTAAACGCTTTAATTCCTGCACATGTAATTCCGTACTCGAGCATATTTTCTTAGCGCGATGCAACAAGCACATAATTAAGCCAGATTTCCAAGTATTCGGACACAATGCATTAAAATTAAGCAGCAATCCAGTATTAGTGGGTTTTTGCCAAACGCAAGTGTCATAGCCAGCGTCATTTAGTTTTATTTGCACATCTAGGAAAGGCAAATTCTCGCGATTTGTATTTTTTTCTAAGGTAAATTTAATGTCTTTGTGTTGTGAATTGAGAATATCCAAAAACTGTGTACAAGCGCTATCACCATCAAAAACAGCATAAATATCATTTATGTACCGTAAATACAAATTAGGTGAAAGATTGTTACTATTAGCAAATATTTTCTCCTCTAAACAATCTAAGAAAAAATTGGCCAATGTAGGCCCGAGACACGAACCCATTGTCACACCATCTATCTGCTTAAACAATTTGTCCTTGTACATGAAAAAGCCTTGAGTTGCCATGAACATTAATTTGCGAAAAACATCTTTGTCAAACGGAATAGCATACGGATTGCCATCTGCATACAAACGATTAATTATAAGCTCAATAGTTTCAGAAAGTGGAACATTTGTAAATAAAGATACAACATCAAAACTCACTATGCGGTACGAATTATTACATGGAAACTGCTTCAAACGCTCAATGAAATCATCAGTGGATTTTAACAAATAAGTGTTCGGAATGTGTGGTTTTATTAAATTATCCAGATATTTAGCTAACTTGTATTCAGGGGTTCCAACCATGGATACAACCGGTCGAAGAGGAGAGTTGTTTTTATGCACTTTGGCCAAACCATACAGTTTACCGGGCTTACTCCCAGATGGGATTAGGATAGTGTAACCATCAACCTTCCTCAGAAATCTCTTGACGTAGTATGCTATTGAATTTTCTTTTTGAATAATTGGATGAATTGCATCATCGTGCAATTTAACTTCAATAAATTTTGATCCGTCTTCTATTATTCTGTCAAGTTTTAAAAAATAATCCTCAGCTTCCAAACTTGCAAAGCCGTTTCCTTTGCCAAACTTGCATAGTTTGATATGATATCCGTATTCCTAGCTAATGATCGCAGATTCCAATGGAGGGACTGGGTAGCTCGCTCAGAGCAAGCGCGTTCAGCATCATTCCTGAAACGCTTTACCAAAAATTTAAATTCATCTCCAAGTTCTTCATTAACCGTAACGTCAGTATATCGCTTCAAGGTGTAAACTAACTTTTCTACATTTGTCTTGGTTTTATCTTTTTGGACTCTTTCTGGCAAGATCGGATGATTCAACCCAAACCTCAGTGCATTCGTTTCGCGTAGATTAAGTTCCTTTTTACTTAAATTAGATTAAGTAGATTAAGATTAAGTTCCTTTTCCACTTTCTGAAACTATTGAGCTTATAATTAATCGTTTGTATGCAGATGGCAATCCGTATGCTATTCCGTTTGACAAAGATGTTTTTCGCAAATTAATGTTCATGGCAACTCAAGGCTTTTTCATGTACAAGGACAAATTGTTTAAGCAGATAGATGGTGTGACAATGGGTTCGTGTCTCGGGCCTACATTGGCCAATTTTTTCTTAGATTGTTTAGAGGAGAAAATATTTGCTAATAGTAACAATCTTTCACCTAATTTGTATTTACGGTACATAAATGATATTTATGCTGTTTTTGATGGTGATAGCGCTTGTACACAGTTTTTGGATATTCTCAATTCACAACACAAAGACATTAAATTTACCTTAGAAAAAAATACAAATCGCGAGAATTTGCCTTTCCTAGATGTGCAAATAAAACTAAATGACGCTGGCTATGACACTTGCGTTTGGCAAAAACCCACTAATACTGGATTGCTGCTTAATTTTAATGCATTGTGTCCGAATACTTGGAAATCTGGCTTAATTATGTGCTTGTTGCATCGCGCTAAGAAAATATGCTCGAGTACGGAATTACATGTGCAGGAATTAAAGCGTTTACGCCATATTTTTCGCAACGATGGATATCCTGATTGGTTTATAAATAACACCATAAAAAAGTTTGAAAAACGACAAAACAACCCTCCGGATAAATATGAACCCGATTTTCTTTTCACTATTGGAATACCATTTTTTGGAAAAGCATTGCGAGTGTTTGCGAAAAGACTAACTGCTCTAGTTAAAACGAAATTTAATGTTGATATCAATGTTTTTTATACATGTTTTAAAACTGGATCGTATTTTCAACTTAAGTGTTCTACTCCGTTTCCTTTATTGTCTAATGTAGTGTACAAATTTTCTTGTTCGCGTGTTGCGAATATTTCATACATTGGTATGACTACGCGACATCTTGGCACTAGGATTCAGGAACATCTGCAACACAAAACCACTAAATCAGCAATTCGTGATCACTTTGAAATATGCCAAAACTGCAAGCTAAATAATACAGATTTCAATGGTTTTAATGTTTTACGCATTTGTAATTCAGAATATGCCACAAAGATACAAGAAGCTTTGCTCCTAAAAAAACACAACCCACAACTCAATAGACAGCTCTACGCTAATGGTTCATCTTTCTTACTAAATGTTTATTAGGTTAGCATGTACTATTATGTTTTTGTGTTCGTGAGTGTTTTTCTTTTTTTTTTCTCTCTGAATGTATATGAGATACTATCTTCATGTCATTGCATAACTTGTACAGTTGTTACGTTAAAATTGCGTGCTTGTTGCGTTGAGGTAAACTATATTGCTATTTTAAAAGTTGCTCATTTGCTAGTTTGTCTTTAAACTGATAGGATGTGATTATTTTGCTCTGAAGAGGACCAGAAGAATGGTCGAAAACGTTTAGCGTGTAATAAACAATGATATCTGTTTTAAAAATTTTGTCTGTTGCAGCAATATGGCTGATTAAATCAAACTCTTTACCAAGGATTGTTATTTACTGCTAAAATATTGAAGGGGGCAATGTTCCTTATTTCCTTTATCTAGGCCAAAGAAATTACTTACAATTAAAATTCAACAACAAATTGCAAGGTGTTTAATGTGTTTTGGACTTAAATTGCAACGAAAAGAAGGATTGAACAATTTAATTTTTTTGATTAACTTTCAAACGTTAAACTCTAGTTCTTTCAAATGGCTCTAAACACGTGCGAAATGTGATCCAACGGCATTCAAATAGCTTCTTATTTCAAAAAATTACAAAAAATCGCCCAGCGGTTGGGGGCTCCCAGATCCCCATAGCTTCCAGCGGCTGGGGGCTCCACCCCCAGACCTTCGTCTGTGATACGTTTGAGTTACATGAGCTTACTCAACACATCTCCCAAGTTAGGCATTTGCAATTTTCAAGTATTAGCTTACATCTACCTTTAGCACAATCCTGGTTAATTGCCAACAACGGGCCATGGCTTTAGAGCTTCCATTCTACGACATCTTTACCCCACAAAAAGTCCCTCTTTTGAAAATTTCTGATGACGTCATTAAATGTAATATGTGGTTTGGGCCCTTCCCAATCAAAAATCTTGGCTACACCTTTGTTTACAATAGTTACTTACCAGCGGTTACAGTTAAATCTGACGTCATAGGTCAATTCTATGTTAGGCTATTTTTTAGGTTAGAGTTAGTGGTAGTTATGATTAGAGTAGGTGCTCAGTTTAGGTTATGAATATGATTAACCTTATCTCTAAAACTAACTCTAACTATCCCTAACCTACTTTGATGTTCAGTTTGTGACGTCAGATGTGATTGCAACAAGTAAAAAATATCAATATCGATTTGCAACCGGAGCAAAATTGATGTTGTTCAACACATTTTGTTATCTTCTATGTTACTGAATAACAGAGTAATTGTAATTGAAAATAGGCAGAAATTTTTTCAATTACAATCACAATTATCGAGTTTTGAAAATTTTCAATTGCAATTACTATTACAGCAAAATCGTGAATTAATTACAATTTTGCCAATTACAATTATAATTTTTCCAAACCTGGGCCGACATGGCAGAACATGCTAGCGAGCTCGTAAAGGCCATTCTCGCTCGCTAAAAAGCGCTAACGAACAAAAAATCGTCATAGACAAACTGCCATTTCCAGGCCCGACGCCAGGATAGCGTGACTGGGGGGGGGCATAAATAAATTTCGGGGGGGGCACGAGAACTTCATTTATGTGAATTCGAGAGTTTGGATCAAACGAAAAAGGTGAAGACCAAAAAAAAGGTCTTTGTTCCCAGAATTTCGGTTTGCATCTCACAAGTCTTCCGATATTCTACAAATTCTAAACTGAAGACCGAAAAAAAAGGTCTTCAGTTCAAAAATTTTCACAAATTCTGGTTTTTATCTCAAAAATCGTTCGATTTTTCATGAATTCTGAGGCGAAGACCAAAAAAAAAGGTCTTTGTACCAAAATAAAGGCGAAGTTTCATGAAATCCGGTGTGAGTCCACAAAAATTACGAAAAAACCGTTCTTGCTGACGAATTCTAAGGCGATAAGCACTATTTTGGAGTCTCAGGCCTCGATTTGCACTCTGGTAGCCTCGAGCCTATTATTTTTTCGAGGCACAGTCCTCGCTTGGGGGGCACAACTTTCGTTTGGGGGGCACAAGCAGTCATTTGGGGGGCACGGTCCCGGAATGCCCCCCGTGGCGCCGGGCCTGGCCATTTCCGAGCCGTCTTGCCAAACACACGTAAAAACTGCTCGCTCGAATATCTTTGCGAAATGTTCGTAACTTGTGTTAGTACGTAATAAATGTCTGATTGTGACGTCAGATGCATCTACTTCAAAATAATGCGTTCAAGTGTACTGCATGTACGGCATTGTTCGGGAAAAAAATACTGTAAGCTATGCGTTATTATTCTAAGCTAGCAAATTCCTCAACTGATAATAATTAGTAAATGAACGACAGAATTTAATTATATTTTTCGATTAATGTGAAATAAGAACAACTTTTTCCATATTACAATTTTTTTAAATGACGTAAAGCGCCCTTGAGGTTGTTGGTGGATGAACTCATATTTTAACAGTAACTTTGGCTCTTTAGGTTTCAAAATTTTTCGAAAGTGAGCTACTTGAAGTACACTCTTCCTTTTTAGAACCGGTAAATCTTGAGTTGAGACTGGCTATTTTTAATTTTTTGCCCATGTTCAGTCTCATTTGTTCTTGATTGTGTAAAAATTTTTAGAGCATCAATGTCAATTTTACCGGGCATGTTTGAAACACTATTTAATTCCTATTGCTTTGTTTGCTTAAGACAAGGCTTTTTTCCTGCTTTTGCAGCATCGTAACATTGCAAAAGCTAAAAAGCAAGCTTTTTTCAAATTGAGCAGCTGCCAAAAAAATTTCTCAATTACTTGCGCAGCGCAGCAGAGCTTTTTGATCTTGAATAGTTGCAATTTTGCTTGCAAACACAAGAAAATCACTAAAATTTTATCGTTTTGAATCAGCACTAATTTTGGTTTGTTTGATTAGTTTGAATTTTTTTTCGTTTGTTTGTGCAAAAATGACCTCTTACGTTTAGCGAGTATTTAATTCGTTCGGTAGCGCCTCTTAAAAAAAACTTGTTAATTAAAGCGAACGAGGAAATTTTTATCATGGGGGCCTGGTGCTAACATTGATGAGTAGGATACTGGCGCTGCATACATCTGCTATAATATCATTTGAATTATATGAAGGTCCGAAAAGGCGCTCACATATGCTGTAGCACTCATTTGCATAGCATATTTTCGTTTTTTCGCTCAGTTATTACGCTACACTCATTATATGATGGGGAGTTGCCAGAGCCCAAAGAACAAGTCAAGCAGCCGACCTTCTTTCTGAACCAAGCGAACAGTGTGACCATATGTTCAATTCCATGTTTGGTAATATTGCTGATTGTGATTATATTTATATTTAAGATAACACTCTAAATTTACGAGCTGACAACGACTCCCTGATACTAGTACACCTAACCATTAGATCTCTTCATAAAAAGTATGATAAATTGCATGAATTTGTTGGCACCCTCTTGTTTTAACCAGGACCCACATGAAAGAACGTGTTAGCGAGCTTGTAAAGGCCATTCTCGCTTGCTAAAAGGCGCTAATGAACAAAATTTAATTATATTATTAGTAAATAATTAGTAAATGAACGACAAAATTTAATTATATTTTTGGATCAATGTCAAAAAAGAACAACTTATTCCATACTACAATTTTTTTAAATGATGAAAAGCACCCTTGAGGTTTTTGGTGGGTAAACTTATATGTCAGCTGTAACTTTGGATTTCAAAGAAGTCGAAGTACACTCTTTTTTTTTAGAACCGGTAAATCTTGAGTTGAGACTGGCTGTTTTTAATTTTTTGCCAATTTTCAGCCTCATTTGTTCTTGATTTTTTTTGGATTTCGAGAGCATCGATGTCAATTTTAGCGGCCATGTTTGTAACATTGTTTAATTCCTACTGTTCTGTGTGCCTAAGTGAAAGCTTTTTTCCTGCTTTTGGAGCATCGTAAAATTGCGAAAGAGAAAAAGCAGGCTTTTTTGAAGTTGAGCTACTGCCAAAAAATTTTTTTCAATTGCTTGCGCAGAGCGACAGCGCTTCATAATCTTAGAATAGTTGCAATTTTGTTTGCAAACACAAGAAAATCACTAAAATTTTATCATTTTTAATCAGCACAAAATTTAGTTTCTTTCATTGATTTGAATTTTTTTCGGTTTATTTTGCTGCCAGGCTGGCATTGTTTTTGATTTGTTCTTAAATTTTGAGCAAAAATGAGCCTCGTGCTCTTAGAAAATTGTTCTTATAAAAAGAGTGTATTGCTATTTTTGTCAACTGGCGCTACTCAATATTTCTTAATGAGTCGAAATAGCGAATGGCTCTCAATGCAATTCCTTTCTCCTAAGCAGTCTCATAGCAAACATGGCGACGATTTTAATTAATTTTCGGCAAAAATTAGCTTTGTAGTTAGAAATTTTCAACATTTCGCCATTAAATTTGTGGATCAAAAAAGATTCCTCGCATGCTAAAAAGTGCTTCAAAATCTTCGTTAAGTTGGCGAGGAAAATGTGACCTTTTTTTACTCGAGGGATAACTCGCAATCGATCCTAGCAACTTAGCGAGCGAAAATGACGCTACCCAGCTCTAAGAGCTTCAGATGCACGAGCAAAAATAACCTCTTGCCTTTAGCGAATATTTCGTTCGGTAGCGCCTCTTAAAAAATTCTCGTTATTAGTCTAAGCAAACGTGAAAATTCCTGTCGTGTGGGCCTACGTGTCATTTGTTTGTCCGAATTCCGGATTCAAAAACTTGCAACAACTGAGGTATCATTTAGTCTATACAAAACCTGACGAAAAAGCGAGTGGAACTGCAGTAAATAAAAGTTTTAAACTGAAATTTTCTCCACTCGAAAACTTCCAAATATTCGGCGCGAATCCTTTTGGTTAAAAATCTAAACCAAATATTCCCTTTGAAACCTTTATATTAGGCTCCATCTACAAACATTCCAGTGAAGATGCAAATCAATTTATTGACGATTTTTCGGAATGTTTTAAGAAACTTGCAGATGAAAAGAAAACTTTTTATATTCTTGGTGACATAAACGTTAATATTAACAATTCCAAAACAGTGTCCAAGCCGACAAATACTGTATACATGCACGTCGTTACCTCCAATAGAGCTTTTTCTCTCATCACTAAACCCACCAGAGTCTCGGACAAAACGGCACCAGTGATTGATCATATCATAAAAATGATACAGTGCACACAGTAATGCCTCGCGTAATTCTTAATTATGTAACCGATCATTATGCAACAATGTGCAAAATTAGTAAAATTGAAACGTTTTGTACTACATTACTAGTCCCTCTTTACAGAAATAGAAAAAAAGAACTTTCCATCTTAATGCCTTTGCTGACGAATTAGACCAAGAGCTAGTAAGCTCGTTTCGAGATTTTTTCCCTTGAACATCAACAAATTTGATAATATTTTTCATCAATTCGTGAATATAATAGCTAAAATCATCGATGAACACGCTCCTCTTGAACGTATGAGTTGAAAGCAACAAAAATTAGCTAGCAAACTTTGGATCACAAAAGGTATTTTGATTTCTATTCGGAAAAAATGTGTGTTTGGAATTTATTTCATTAAAAGAAATTTAGCAAAAAATGCCATTTTCGGCGTTGCTCAAATACCCTAACAAAAATCGAAACCTTGTCAAAAAAAAGCTTTTATTCTGAGTTTGCGAGAAGTAGAAAGAACCCGCGCAAATCATGGGAAATAATTCGATCTCTGCTGCCGAGCAAACCAGGCCGTGAACCACCCATTGCTTTAACACGCAATGGTCAATTCATAAATGACCAGAACGTAATTGCTACTCAATTTAATGATTATTTTTGTACCATTAGATCAAATTTGGCAGAATGTACAGAGAGTGTAAGGGCAAAATAACCTAAAGAATTGTATGAAAAGAAAGTTTTGGATTTCATCTACCTCGAACCTCCAACTACCAACGAAATTCTTAATCAAATTACTCCCTTAAAAATCAAAGCAGTGGGACATGACAGCATCCAGTCTTTTTTCTCAAAACAGCTAAATTCGTTGTTACTCCGTATTTAAAGTTATTTCTTAATTGCAGTATTTGTTCATCCAAGGTCTGTTTTCCTACATCTGCAAAATAGCCAGAGTTGCCCCTATTTATAAGCGGAGCAAAACCTGATAGGAATAATTATTATCGAGTTTCTATTCTGACCTGTTTTTCAAAGATAATTGAAAAAATTTTACATGCAAGACTAAGCAATTTTTTTAAAGCATAATTTAATTTACAAAAACCAATATGGATTCCAAGGTAATATCTCCACGACGCATGGAATACTGGATGTTGTCACTTCCTCCTACGATAATATTGAAGATTATTGCTATACGGGATTACATAGGTGTAGCCAGGGTTTTCGGTTAGGGAGAGGACAAACCACAAATCGCATGCAATCGCGTCATGAAAAATTTTCGAAAAGAGGATATTTTATGTGGCAAAGGTACCGTAGAGTGGAGGATCAGAAGCCGGGGCCTAGTTGGCATGTAACCTGGATTTTGTTAAAGAGGAAGGACTTGAACCAAAACTTAAAACTTTTTCAAAAATGTCAAATTTGGGAGACGTGGTAAGCAAATTAGTGTAACCCAACGTATCACAGACAAGGGTCTGGAGGCAAAGCTCCCAGGCGCTGCGCTATTTGTGTAATTCGTTGGAAAAAATAGCTATTTTAATGCTAATTGTATCATATTTCGCACGGTTTTAGAGCCATTTAAAATAACCAAATTTTTAAGATTCAAAGCCAATTGAAAAAAATTAAATTGTTTAGTCTTCCCTTTACTACAGATCAAGTCCAAAACACGTTTAAGTCTTGAGTTTTGGGGTAAATTTAATAAATGACTTGGTCCAGGTAATCGGAAACAGGGTGCATTACCTCCTGCAATATTTTTAGCAGTAAGTAATAATTCAGTTGAAGATTTGCCTTGAAGATTTTTGAGTTGTCATGAAAATAACCAGATTTAGGAGTAAATGTACGACAAGGCAGCCCAGGCCCTCTCAATTCAAATTCAATAATTTGCTTAATAAGCATTTTTTCCAGCGAACGTTTTTTTTCAAAAGTTTTATCGCGGAAAAACTAGCGAGGTGGAGCTGGATTGTTACTTAAAGTTGGTGCAGTACAGGGTGTTCGGATTAAGAGCCCTTCTCCACAGCTTTGATAGGAATTAGTTAGGTTTTCTGCAATAGTCTAGTTTGAAGTTCATTAAGGTAACTTTCTATTGAGCTATTTTTCCTTTTAGTATTTTTTTATTTTATTGTCAAAGAACTGGGTTAGGTAAATTACATGTTTGATGATTCAGGGAAAATTAAAAGGATTTACAAATTAGGGCAAAGCCAGAAATGCCGGTACATTCTTAGCAATTTTGACCTAAATCTTCGTAAAAGACTGTATAGTCATTTAAACGGTTATTTTGAAAAGCGTACAGGGAACTTCAATAATTCAAAAAGTTATTCTTATCAACCTGCAACAATTTGTAGTGGAAATGCTGAGGAAAACAAAGTTTGATTTTTCGCCTTTTTTGCAATTTGTTAAGATTATACTCCTCAAGAATCAGGCTATGAGGCAAATATGTGAAGGCCCCATAAAATGTAACTGACTTGGTGAAAAACTTTAATAAATGCTTGTCCTAAATCTGCATAATTCTAGTATTTATGTATCTTAGTTTAGGCTGTAGCGAGGGGCTATACTTTTGAAACACCCTTTAGATGGTTACTATTTACCAATCATATTGTACGATTACGTACACAATGAGGTTAAATGAAGGCCTGAGGTTGCAGCTTTTAGAGCGAAAACCATAAATTTTTCCGGGTAAGACATTTAAATTGGTCGGCAAAAATTTGAATTGAGAGGCCCCGTGTCCATATTAATATTATACTGTTGTGTGTGTATCAGAGATGGAACCGGTCAGAATTTTCTCGACCCGACCGGTAAATTTCAAAATCATCGCCGGTTGACCGGCCGGTCGACCGGTTTCTGACCGGCCCGGTCGACCGTTTTTTTACAGATGGTTTTTGGTCACTGTTCAATATATCTAATGAAAAATTTTCAAAAGGGGGGGAGGGATGGGTGAGGTGTTAAAATTTGTGACTTTGGACGGGGGTCTCAGAAAAAAACGCAAAAAAAGTGTTGCGTTTTTTGCAAAAATGACTCAATTTTAAGACCTTTTTTGGTTAAGTTTCGGTTTGAAAGACCTGTTTTGAGCAGCGCAAAACGTGCACAAAATAAGCATAAAAAGCACTGGAGGGCTCTAGCTAAATTATTAGACGTTCTTTCTAATAATATTTTGCGAAAGGCCAAAAAATAAAGTTACAATTTTTTAGCTATTGATGACAGATTATTTGCAATTTGCCGAGCAGCAAGCACTAAACTTGTTTTCGGCAGTGCTGCCTTTGCAGTTACAAAAAGATAAATGAGAAAAAAATAAAAGCAAAAAATAGGTAACAGTAAGACATACAAACATCACAATACTTGTACTATTGTACCCAAAAACATTAAAATGATGGAGCAATGACATTATATTGAAAATTACGTCACTAACATCGTGAAAAAAAAGGAATACTGAAAAATTATGTCACTAACTGCGAGAAAAAAATTAATAATATTGGTAACAACTAGGCTGCTTCACTAACAGTTGGAGAAAGTATGAAAAGGATCTATTGCAAAACATTATGAACTGGAAAAGCTTTTTAGCTCAACATAGATGTATATACGGACGGAACAATTAATATAAATCTCTGTTGAGCTAAAAAGCTTTTCCAGTTCATAATGTTTAGCAATAGATCCTTTTCATACTTTCTCAAACTGTTAGTGAAGCAGCCTAGTTGTTTCGAATATTAATTAATTTTTTTCACGCTGTTAGTGACATAATTTTCAATATTATATTATGTTATTGCTCCATCATTTTAATGTTTTTGGGTATAATAGTACAAGTATTGTGATGTTCGTATGTTTTTACTGTTACCTATCTTCTGTGTTTATTTTTTTCTCATTTATCTTTTTGTAACTGCAAAGGAAGCACTGCCGAAAATTGCTCTGAAGAAGCTTTCCGGTTTGGGAAGCGAAACGTCAAACCAATAAATAAACTCATCGGTAGTACGAAGTCGTTGTGAATAACTATCCCAATAAATGCAACGCTTCCGTTATTTTCATTGAAAACACTAAACTGTTATGACATTGGCTAGAAAACATTCAAAATATAATGTGCCCCAGCAATTTGTAGAAATACTGCTACTTTAGAACAAGCCATGGTTAGTTAGAGATAAAAAAATTAGAGCTATGTCTTTCTTACCAGAGTAGAGTGTGGTAAATTTAAGTTGAAACAAGCTTTTCAAAGCGGCAAGATTTTAGCATGTAGTAAAAAATCTGAAATCTGCGCCACCTCTACCCTTAAGCTGATTAAAATGATGCTAAAATGCCAGGTAGCGCAAGCCTCTTCCACATGCATGCTTTATTAGAATCTAATTACGCGATTTTAACGTATATTTTGCACTTTCTTGCTTTGTACCAGGGCCCAAAGTCGGGAGGCATGGCATAGTACTCCCACCCTAAATACGTCCCTGGATGTGCATGTCTTAATGGTCACAGCATATTAGTCACAGCTTGAAACCATTCAACAAGTGCTTTCGAAAGGTGTGGTTTATTAATAACTTACTGATTTTTTTATAAAAAGTTTTATTTATGATAAAATATATAAGCATATTTCGGTTGGTGCTTAGATGTCTTTTAGTTGCCAGAAAGCAAAATTCGACCGGTTTTTCAACTTGCTTGACTTTTTTCAACTTTTTTCAACATGCTAGTGGAACTTATTTTGAATTGAACTATTATAATTATCTCTTGTAATATTGTGATTACTTAATATATTTGAAAAACAAACAAAAAAATTGCATTATGATCTGGTTAATTTGCGATTCCTTGCCTTTCTACGCTTATGTTTATACTTGTAGTCCTAGCTATACTGACGAGGAATAAAAAACGAATGTCGATTTGGAAACAGTATGTCGTAGGCTGTTAATGAAAGGTTTGATTGTGCCTACAAGACTCTGGATACTGTCTAAAGATTAAAATTAACAGGAATCACAAATTTTCCATCTCTGGTGTAGTGTAAATAAATTATACGTTTACCCTACCAAAACGAACATTATAATCACTCCCTAAAACAAACTCAATTACCAATCTTCATATTAATTTGATAAGTAATAATTTCGTGGTAAGTCAGTAGTGCCAAATATTTAGAAATCATTATTGACAAAGGTCTCAATTTCAAGAACCAATTACTGAGTTGGAAAAAAGGTATCTTGTTCTTTGTTGGCATATTATCTGAATTACTGCATATTTTTCCACAAAATATTATGCTACGACTTAATATGCATTAGTGCATCTACTGATGTTGTATGGTAATGGTATGTATAAGAATTTGGCAGCCACGTACCTCTCCTATTTGAAGATATTAAAAACTTTACAAAATCGAGCGATAAAAATAGTCGCAAGTTTGCCGGAACGATGCTAATTTCGTTTTACAGTCAATTTAAAATACTACAAATTGATGATTTATGGAAATTCTAATGTGCTACATATGTTTACAGCACTATTTACAACAGATATCAAAATTCGTTCCAACATTATTTTCCTACAGTAAAACCATGGAACATTCAAGTCGAATTACATGGCAATCTACTGATGATACGCATCTTAACATTCCCCGTTACCGTACTTTGCAGAGGTTCATCTTAACATTCCCCGTAAATTGCAGAGGTGCATTGAATATCAGGAAGTGAAGATCGGAAACTCCGCTCCTTAAGGAATCATATCCTTTTCTTGTAAAAAATTTAAACTAGTATACACAATAATAACTTCTTGCCAGCGCAATATTGAAATTACTTATTTTCGCTACTGGCCGTGCTTGAGCCGTCTCTTGTCTTCGAGCCTTAGTTGACACGAGACCGTTCTTGCTCATGGCGAGCTCAAGTATTAAAAATTTATAATGATCACAAATCGCCTTTGTGACAAATTTCAAATTTATTGGCATAACTAACAAGTTATGACTCTGACGTGTAGTGTAGTTGCTTGACTTGATGACCGTAGGGTCCATTTGCAACTTCCCTGTCGTGTGCTAAGCAAATACAAACTAAACTGCCATTATTATTTTATACCATCACTGTCCTTTTGTTACTTACTTATTGATTATAATTATCAACGTTTTTTAGTGGCTAAATAGATTTGTGTAGACTTTGATTAAATTACTTAGGCTCTTTAATCTCTCCTTACTTCCTGGTCAAGTTCAAATTTTAAAACACGTTTGAAATCATGCATTGTAAATATTTGGATATTTTCTGAGTGACTTGGCTACGGTGGAGGGAGTTCTTTAAAAACAAGGTTCTGGGGCGAAGGCAAAACCACAAGTTGCTAGATCTATAAGTATAGGATGAAGTCCCAAGCAGCCACTAAATAATTTTAGTGATTGTTTTCGGAAAAATAGCAGTTTTAAGACTATTAAAGGAGATTTTTCTTATAAAATTTTGAAGCCATTTAAAAAAAAAACGTTGTAGTCCTATATACCGTAGATAAGTTAGAAAAACTTTAGTCTCTCTACGTTTGCGCTATCTTTTCTTTTCGCTATAGTACATGGGATGTCAATGCTTTTCTTGAGCACTCGTTTCGTGTGCCAAAAAAGTTTGTTAAATTTAACATAAAGTATTTCACAACAAAATGTAACCTATTACGGTAAGGGCCCTAGCAGAGCCGTGATAAGAAGGGAGACATTTACTTCAAGCCCCCTTTCAAAAGGTCCAAAATCGCAGAAACGTAAAAATATTAAATCAATAATTTTTTCTAGACATGCCCGATTTGCTTGCCGAGGCTTAACCACGTATCTTCAGGACGAGGTGTGAAAAATTGATTAAGTGCAACGTGCTATTTCAGGCATTTGAACGATTAGAGTAATACTTTATTTTGCAATCGATTTTTTTAATAATTTTTCAGTCTGAGTTTTTCTTATCCAGTTGTTTATTATCGGTAATTTCTAGGGGCAATTTTCAACCCAAAAATCCACTAGATGATGTGGGTCTGCCTCTAAACCTTCCGCCAGTGATGTACTCGAGTTGAGTTGTTTCTTTTTATTTTCAAAACAATTTTTTTAGCGTCAATGTATTTTCAATACAAGCTTGGCGTTCTCAAAATTTGTTTTGTTAGTTATGTTAAAGGCACATTTCATCACCACGCCCGATGCACTTTTTATAGAATCACCACTCAAGTATAGCAGGCTCCATCATGTTTTAGCATTAGCTTTGTTTGTACCCACGGCCCTCGGACATCTTATTACGCCCCAAGAGGGCCTCAGTGCTTTGCACCCCACCGTGCACCGAAAGTATTATCAGAATTAAACGAGTAATTTTCTACTATGCCTCTTTCCCCTCACATTCTCCGAATAGAGCTTTCACACAATGCCATTTAAGATAACTTTTAGCACTGCATCACTTGGCATCTGGTCTACCACATTTTATTATTTTTCAAATAAGGAAACGAATTTCAAGCTAAAAGTTTTATGTTATTTTTTGTTTTGTTACAGTTATTTGTTTTAACTGATTAAAAAAGTGATGCTATCCTGAAACCGAGGACAGAACATTTTCAAGGACTGGTAGGCTTTGAGGTCAAGGACTTCAAAAAGTGTGTTCAAGCCCCTGGGACGTCCTTAACGACTCCACCTCTAGTGACTTTACCTGGAACCCACAGCTTTGAAATCAATCTACTTGGCAGCACCACGCTGTCGTCGTAGCGGCTGGCGTTGAAGGTTAATCTTCGATCACTCCACGTTTCATGCATTTGCAATGTGAAAGTGAGGTCCTAGACAAAAATATTTCGATTAACGCGGTTCATGTCAGCAATTCCGAAATAAATTTAGATTTTCAGTAAGGTGAGATATATTTTGAATCATACTATTGTTTAGATATTGTACTGCACTAATGGATCGTCGGAAAATGTCAGTACTGAAAATGCCAATACTGAAAAATGCTGGTATTGAACAATCCTGGTATTGGAAAATACCGGTATTGGAAAATGCTAGTACTCGAGTGTTGCCATTCGATTTTTTGGTTCGCTGTAAATAAGTTTACAGTATATTGGAAATAAGCTGTGAAAAATCTTGCAGTGTAGCATTAGCCTGTGTTGGAAATAGACTTAGAGAAACTTTTAATGTTAAAAGTTGGCTAGAAGATACACATACTGCAAAAGTGTTTAACAATTTGAGGCCATTTTTTGAAAATTTCGAACTGAGTAGTAGGCCTAGATTTGAATCCTATAACCTCTTTGAAAAACACCTTCCAGAAATTAGATTTTCCCGAAAAGCACTTGGCCGAAACTATATTGTCTCGAATGCACATTTCCTTGAACGTGCATTGCCAGAAATACAAGGAAAAAATTTTTTTTTAATTTTATGTTGAAGTTTCAAGGCAAAAGAGTTTTTTGGTATAGAGTTGCAAGGTAAAGCGATATCAAACGTTAGGACTTCGCTACTTTGACTTCCTCTGCTCTCGTGACGCTTATGACGTCATCTACAATTTTGCTCCAATGGATCCTCCGTAAACCTCAAAATAGCATTCTAAGAGGTAATTGAAGGGTTACACCCGTTTTTTACCTCATAAAATTTTACCTCAAAAGTCCAAGAAATTGTGACCTCATTTCCTACAAAATTACCTCACTTCTTGGAAAATTTCCCTCCTGAGAAATCATCATTGGATTTTAAATTAACACGGTATACTACTACTAACGACTTATTAGCATATTTTCAAAGTTTTCCTTGATTTTTTAATAACGTCGTTTTTGATCTTTGACAACGAAAATGCTGAAAACGCAATGCGAGTCAAAATCTTAACGACTGGATTGGGGCGCAGTTTATAAGGCTATAAACCAGCAAGGTCCAAAAAATGGCTTGTTAAACCCTAAATAAAAATAAAAAGCAGATACAACGTCTTTACCTTCAACTCTTGCCCCGACTTCGAAATGGCTAAAAATACCCCTTAGGCGAACGCAAAGCAACAGCTGCGTCGCTTTCTTTCATTATCCAGCAAGTGGCTATTGTTTGGGAGTGACTATTTTACTGAAAATTTTTAAGTTAAAAAGAATATAACAGAAATGAGAATTATTCTACCGCGCATTTTTTATTTAGTTTTTTAAGGGTGAAAGAGATACTGCCCGAAATTCTGTTTATTGAAGAAATGAGAACTACTTGTGGTATTAATAAAGAGGTGCCCCCAAATCTTGTTTCGCTGTTCAATATAGATTTAGCCCGAATGAATCCGCATCCACGGCAACCCTGCATTTCGAACTTTTGTTATATCAAAAAAGGATAGCTTTGCAAATTTCTTGCAGAATATCAAACATTGCGTTCTTTATTATTCAAGAAATTTTTCAAAGTCACCCTTTTCTGATGTCACGAAAGTTCGAAACGCAGGGTTGCCATTGGTACCGAGTCAAACGGGCTAAATTTGTTTTGCGGATAAGGAGGATAGTGGAATATAATGTTTGGGGCGCCTCTTTGTTACCTAAGCAGTTCTCACTTCTTCAAGAAAACCGATTTTGAGTAGTATTTCTTTAAGATTAGGGTTTGTGTTGGGGTTAACTTTAAACTAAAGATTTGAGTTTGAGTTAGATTTAGGTTAGAATAAATAAAAAAGTAGATCAAAATTTCGAGTGAAAATCGTTTCTTCTTTATTTTTAACTCCTTTTGAGCCAATCAGTTAAAGAAAAAAACTTAGCTCTACGTCAAGCCTTAACATTTTATAAAAATTTCTCTCCAAATATTATCCTAATCAAGCTACCACTTTTAGTTAGTTTGTGTAAACATTCGCTTTGCTACTACGTCTATTCATTATTCACCCGAGTATCCAAAATGTTGTGATGTTACGCTAGAACAAAACTTGCCAAATTTTGTACTTGCTCGCTGTGAAATAATAGCTAACTCGCTTAGAAAGAATTATTCAGTTCATAATTTTCAGCGCAAATAACATTTTGTAAGCCCTACTTAAGCCTACCATGATGTAATTGCATTCGGATTCAGAGACTTTTTGATTCTATGTGAATTTGTCAATAAAATTTTTCCTTTTAGTCTTAAGTTTATTAATACTTTAGTTATATTTGCAGAAATATATTGTATTTGGGAATTCCATCTGTGACAATTATCTTTTAATTATTCATTAAGTCAAAGAATTAATGCTATGAAAAGAGACAACGCGTATGAAAAATACTTGAACTGCTATACTTTTTTTTTTTTTGAAAATCTACAGTCACAAAAATGCAATGATTTATGAATGGAGATTTTGCAGCATTACAACACTTGTGTTTTTTTTAAATCGTACGTTTTTTTTAAGTATCAATCGACCTTGCATTGGTTGCAGTTGTAGTACAGTATTGTAGTAATAACGTAAGCTTACATATTTTTGAATTGTAATTACATCTCTATTTACCAAGTTGCTTCGCCAAGAGACAGAGAAGGAACCTTTTGGTCTTCGAATTAATCTGCCACCTGCCCGCCTGTCTTCCACACTCGGTGGAGGATTTATTCTGTGTCTTTATTGCTGAACGTCAAGCAGGGGAGCACTGGGAATACCAATTTTTATGGTCTTTGTTTGACCGGAGCTGGAATCAAACCCGAGTCTACTGTTTCAGTAGCAGACGCTTTATCCACTAGACCAGCAATGCTCGGTATACCCACAGTTTCAGTATCAATACTATCAAATCTCAAGCATTCGATTTATCTGCTTTAGATTATGAACCATAAATGCAATTTTGAATACAATGTTACTAGCAGTATACTGTAAACTTAGTAACTTACCATGTTCTTTTCAGAAATATCTGTTATACTTTCAATTAGAAGAAACACCCCAACTTTGATGGTTTTCCTATGAAAACATTACTTTAAACTTAAGTCAATCATATATAACAAGGGTGCCGAAATTGCGACCGTTGTAGCGATTTTGTGGGGCCTGCGAGTAGTTTCGGGAGTTTTAGTTATTTTAGGGTAATTTTGCGAAAAAACAAACCACTGGCGAAGACATTTAGCTATTTTTTTCTCTTTTTTTGCATTAAGATTACACCTAAATTCTGGCGAATGTAGTGTCAAATTCCGGCAAAGACCTGTTTTTACTCTTCATCCAAATTTCCGGTAAACATGACATCAATTTATGGCGAAAATATTTTTTTGTTTTCTTTTTATTGGTCCTCATCCAATTTTCCGGCAAAAAAACACAAATTTTTAGCGAAGATCTTTTTTTGTCGTCACCTAAAACTCCCAGCAATAGACGTTGGCTGCAGCCCGCTTTTCGATACAATTAAGCCAATGCTTCCGCTCTTCAAAAAGTTTGAGTACCCCTGATGGATATAATTTAGCAAATGCATGCACAGATATACAAACAACAAACAACTCATAAACTATAAAACACTAAAGACAAGGCATAAGTTATAGAAGACGTAGGCAAGACACATGTTGCCTCTCTTGCCACAGTTGAAAATACGGAAGGAGCTCAGTGCCAACTCCCAAAATCCAAAGCATATTGCCAAATTTCGATTCCACTAATACTTGCAGTTTTTGGATGGCCTTCATGGCTTAATGTATAAGCTGTTCAACTTGAATTATCAAAAACGACTAAGTTCCTGCGGATAGCAAAACAGGACGGCGAACCTAACATAAGAACTAGAGAATTTGGTTTCTTTTGTCGCTGCCTACTTAAAAAAAAAGATGTTTAAATATCAGTGGTGCCGATTTTCGTTGAGCATTGGGGGATAATTTGCAATTTTACCCCAAATTTGTCCTATTTTCAACATTGGGGGGGGGGTGGAAGCTCGAGCACGATTTTTTCAGGTAAGGAAATTAAGTGAAGACCAAAAAAAAGGTCTTCACCGAAAATTGAAGAGTTTTTGTCCCCGAATTTAATTGAAGACAAAAAAGGAGCGGTCTTCACCGTAAATTGAAGAGTTTTGTGGTGAAGACCAAAAAAAGATCCAAACATCATCCAGCGCTCAGATGCAGACCATAGTCAAATTATTGGGGGGATGAAGATGTTGGCCATAGTCAAATTATTGGGGAGGTGTAGTCAAATTATTGGGGGGGATATATCTCCCATCTCCTCAGGTTTCGGCACTCCTGGTAAATATACTTGTTTATGCTTTAAAGCAATTTAAGCATTCTGGTTCTGGTAAAAAGTTTTTAAGTCCCAAAAACTTGAAAATTTTTAACAAACTATAAAACTTGTAGCCAGTTTTTTTTATCACTGATAAGCTCCAATAAAGCAAAACTGTTCAGTTTTGAGTTGATTGTAATAACAACTCAGAATTATTGTTCTGCGTGCAAATGCATGTCAAAAAAAGATTGGAAAACGCTATATATACTTCTCCCATGATACATTTAACTTTACCGCGATTTTTCGGCCTAATGCTGAGTTTGTATGGATGCTTGCTGATCATAGCTTCCAATTGCTGCGTCACTGAGTTACTTGAAGGGTCAACAGAAGTTTGCTGTTTTTTCATTGTTGCTCTGATATCTATAGAACAAACTATTGCAGCAAAACAGCTTATTATTTGTATGTAAACTATTACAATAAAAAGAGAGAGCCATAGATGTGGGAAAATTTTGTTCATTTTTATCAACAATCGTAAATTTACGCACTGCCCTCCGTAAACACCATGTAATCAATTTGTGAATGAAAGACTAGAGTGGGCCATTGGGGGAGCACAGCGACTCGTTATCTTTTCAAACTGTTTTGGTACAATGATTTTTCAGCCTCCAAATTTTTTGTTGCTTTGTTAAACCCACTTGCCAACTGAACTTCTGAGATACAGAAAATCTAATCCTTCTTGGTTAGTTCTTTGAGTAATTTTTGGCAACTTTAGACAGTGGCGTTGCTAGGAATAATGGCATCCGTGCGGGATTTCGCCGCGACATCCGGAGCGGGATTTCGTGGTGTTACTTTTTATCATGTGACGCTTCCGCAGCCATATGACCAACTTTGGTGAAAAGTGAAATTTATGTCTAAATGCGGATGGAGATGAAAAAAAAAGATCTTTACCACAAATTGGTGGGTTATTTGACCGGATTATGGTTTCACATCATAAAATGGTGTCACCCCAAAATGGTGACACTCAGGGCAGGCCCCCCTTTAGCGACGCCACTGACTTTTGCCAACTGAAATGATGCTTTTAAACTGGAAACATTACTTTCATTACCTTTAGTCTGCGTGGAAAGTCTTTGTTGCAACAGTGAGTCTTTCTGGTTTATGTTTTGAAATGACCACACGTAGTGTATTTTCAAACGTTCTATGCAGCAAAAAAGCCTAAAAATTGGCGCAGTTGGTCGAGCGGTAACGCATTCGTCTCGTGAGTGAGAGGTTTGAGATCCGAATCTTGGGCCAATCAAATGGAACGTTATGTTGCCAACGACTCGCCACCGCTGCAACATCTCTTTGAAAGAACCTGTATAGCCCGGACGCAATGACTCCGAGATACGCCTCGCAAACTTTTTGCACGCTTCGACGTATAATAAAGCGAGTATAATAAAAGATTTGATTAATTTCAACATTTATTCCAGATATATATCGCTTTTGCACATTTTTCGAGATTCTCTTGTTTCTTATTATCGTTCTCTTAAGTTTGTAAAAATTTATGCGAGGAAAACTCTTTCAAGGAGTGGATTGCAAAAAAAGTTACATGAGCTTGCTCTGATTACTTTATGCATCAGGGCAATACACTTAGACCTCTAATTCCTAAAAAAATATCTAGCAGTACAATTCTACACAAGAAATTCAAAAACTACTTACAGTAAAATTGCTTTGGTAACTTCCATTATGTTGATTGTAATGTTACGCAAGTGAGTAATATTGTTCCATTTGCATAACATAAGCCCTTACATTTTCCGCAGTAATAATTTACATCATTTTGTACAACAGCAAAAAATAACTCTTTTCCTGCAAAATACTCGTTGTTGTTATTGTAGTAATTCCTATTTATCCTCCTGTCACCGGACAACATCAAATGCTAACTGTTGGATGATCAGCACACTTTCATCGCAATAACTACTTCGTGATTAGAGGAATTTGCACCTGCTTAGGAGTTGCAAGTGATCCAATCTTTCTGTGGATTTCTTTGAAGTCTTGTTCACTGAACTTGCTGCTTGTTCGAAAGTACCAAGCAGAAAAAATCACTATAAAGCGAGTTATCCAAGGACGCAACAACGTGACCAGGGTGCAGGTTGAACCCAGGTTATGGTCGTCGAAAACGCCTTCATCGTTTTCGTTACGCTGCCGACTTTGTGGCACGAAATATACCCACAATTTATTGCTACCGTAACTCACAATATTTTTAATCTCAACAGCAAACAAGTTTTTCAATCGGACATTCACTTATTTTCTGAATGCTGACAGAGCTGAGCTAAATCCCAACTTTTGGAAGTTTTCTCAATTTTGTTAGCTCTTCTATTGTACACAAGAGGAAGAAGGTATTTGGAAGGGTTTCCTTTCAATTTTTCAAGATAACTCCTATAAGGAAAACTTCACGCGATTCGACAGTTTATAACTCAAATCTAGGCAAAAACATTTGAATCGCCTGCAACGTCATTGTCAGAAAAAAAAACTATTAAAAAGTACGAATAAACATTTGTACCGCCCCGGGGCGTATTTAGAGAGTGGGCATTGTGCCATGTTCCCCCCTTTGGGCCGCCAGTAACGCATTTTTTTATTTATTTTTTTCATTTTTCATGGCAATGTTATAGGTTACAGCGATGACAAGCCTAAAACAAACACAATTTTATGATGACTTACCTGCGCTCATCATAAAATTATGTTTGCTTTAGCGCAAATTTTTTGTGGATAATTTATGCTCTCTTTTCGAAAATCCTGCGTACGCTACTGGAACCGCCAAGAAAGTTTAGATCTATATCAACCTCTTTCTTCAAATGATATGACTGCATTTCAAAATCTATCCACGTTTTTATAATTGCTGTTTTTGGTTAGGAAAATTTAAGTGATTATTGATCGCAATTAAACTGAAAAAATTTGAGTTCTCCCAATGGACAAAGTTGATGTCAAACTAACTTCGTGGCTTTGCTAGAGCTTAATACTGAACAAGATAAGTATGCGGCCAAACGGAAAGTTTCTAAAATCTCAATCAGGGATTGAAACTTTTTCCACCGAGTGTTCTAACAGAAATTATTTCATTTTTATCAAAACACTTTTAGTATTCCTCTGAGCTTGGAATTTCAAAATAAAGTTTGATTAATTGGAAAACAAAGTATTTTTTTGGAGCAGTTGAACGTGTTGTCAATTTTAAAAAAATTATGAAGATCCGTGGTACATAAACCTGCCGTGATATCAAGCGATCCGCCTAAGAACTACTATGGTTGCTGCTCAACTTCATTCAAAACAAGGTACGGCAATTACAAACAAAGTTTTCTCCATCGGCAGAAAAAGAGTGCCACAGAGCTGTCAAAAGCTAACTGGAAGTTGGAGGAAAAGGATGGAAGACCACCGGATATCTCTTGGTCGATTGTCCGCCATGCAAGACCATACAAATGCGGCTCGCGACGGTGCAATTTGTTCCTCGAGGAAAGCTGACCATCTTGCAAGCAGACCCTGCGACTACCCTTAATAAACGGTCTGAGCTAGTTGCGAAATGCCGTCAAGGTATCAAGTTTAAGTTAAGAAACGTTAAGTAATGTTTTGAGCTCATGATGTCTATTTTGCGCAGTTGTAGTAGACTTTCGCGTCGGCAGTAGTTCGTGCTCGCTGGAATTTGTACTGGTTAGTGGTTTTAAGTTATTTTTGTTTTATTTTATTGTATGAGTAATAATTCAATTAGCCAAATATTTTCATCTACTAGTAGCAAAATTCTTTACAATCTTTTAGAAAGGTTTACTTCGATGTTTGGGATCTCAAACTAGAGATACTAACGTGTTTCTACACAGTCTAATGTCGTTCACACGGCTTTACGTTCAAAAAGATAAGCAATACACTGAAAACAATTTAATGCAATATGCGCTGAGCCATTTTGACGCGTTTCTTTACAATTTCATTTTACCTTTGGTAATTCGCTTTTTTTCTTTTTCGTTTGTTATCTCACCATTACCTGGCACGTAATAATGGGTCATGTATACCGGCTTGACTCGGGCCCGTACAATAATTGTTCTTCAAGTACCTGGGTAAGTACCGTCTAAGTTTGTTTTCTTCTAAAGTTTTGTTTAGACTTCTCATAATGAATTGACCTTTATACTGGTAGTTCCCATGAGTTTAGAATGGGGAGCATTCACAGATTCCTAAAATCGAATATATCATGTCTAATGGGGACTTGCGAGAGTTTTTAATTTCAAGATAGGTTCGTACTTCTGTTGGGCGCTGCTAAATTGGACTTTATGCGGGATAGCGGGTTATTTATTCACCTTTCTGCAAGATCTGCAATGATTTATCCAGACTGTACGACAATTGTACCACGAGTCTAATTTGCAGGCCACATTCCAGTAAATACCGGATATTTTCTTCCAGTTTATTGCTAGCTGGAGGGAGTCAATGTATTCTGCAGCTGATCCTTAATTATTTCAAGATGATTGCAGCAATACTGCATGATGCTAATTTATTCCTATGTTCTCTCATTCCCATCATATCTAATTTCAACACTTTTATACCGGATTAGGTGTTCCTCTGTCTTTATACTGGCAATGGTTTACGTCTTTGACGCCTAATGGATTTTCGCCTTGCTCGAGCCATTCACTTCACAATTAACAGTTAACAAATTTAGATCGGCTTGACTTGATATTTAACAGCTGCATCATCTCTTTCTTGTATTGTATGTTAAGTAGATCTTTTTATTTAATTTGTTTTGTTTGGACTATATTAAATTTTAGCCCCCTGAAGAGCCCAAACGGGCGAAACAGACTGTGGAGCATGATAAATTGTGATGGTCAGTAACTGCAGTAGTAAAAGTATTATCTATACGCAAAAAAACTGAATTGCAGTACTAATGTTTCGTGCACGAGAGTTTCCATACTGTAGTACCAATAAAAAAAGCTGTATTTTTTGTAATCATAAAGCAAATCTTTCATGAAAGTCCTTATCAAGAGTTAATTTTGGTACAGCAATGCTTTGTCGAACAATAACAATAATGCCGAGGGCCAAAATAACATTGATTTTTTTCATATACCTTTTGCAAAGTCTCGTTTTTGAAAAGAGTTATTATGTCTTTCCAAATGGCAGGCCAGGTTGGAGTCCAACTGTACCAAAATATAGTCGTATTTTGTGACAAATGAATTGGCAGGATTTTTATTTGGCAACACTGAAATTTAATTTCAAATCAATTATAATAAAATTGGTTATTGATTAAACCAAGAATACAAATTTAAAAAATTGGATGGCGGCTGAATTGTAATAACATTTTTATTTGACAGGTTGTCTTGTTTTGTTCAACGACAACTTACAAAAGAGACACAGACAACTTACAAAAGAGAACTTTTGGTCTTCGAGTCAAGCTGCTATCTGCTCCCTGTGAAACTGTGAAAACTATTTTTTATAGTCTCTAGTTTGACTCGACTGGGAATGGAACCCTAATCTACTGTTTCAGTAGCAGACGCTCTATCAGCTCGACCACGGATCGGTGAACGTGAGATCACTGTCCAACTTATTACTGCACATCAACCAGGAAAACTATCAATTTTTTTAGTCTTTGGGTTGACCCGACCGGGAATCAAACCGAAGTCAACCGTTTCAATAGTAGCCGTTTTATTTACTCAAGCACTGCACAGCTGCGTTTTTGCAAAACTCACACTCGATCTCAAGCATGAAAGAATTGATCAAGTTTAATCTTTTTAGTACTGTAAATAAAACCTTAAAAACGAAAAAAACATGTAAAATGGAAATTGAAAAACTAAGTTTAAACTGCAATTTGATTTGTTTTTTTGTTTTTTTTTTACCGAAAATCAATTTAAACATAATAGTATTCAACATTTCTGCCCACCTGCAGTGGAACGTGAACAAAATCAAAACTCAAACTTTAGCTCGGGTTTGTCAAAATATTTGAAATAGAGTAGAAATTGATCAAATTTACATCTTTATATCAAAGCAATCAGACGTATTAAAAATTGTAAAATCAAATCTTTCATTGTACATTTTTTTGTTTTTTTACCATGACAAACATAAATTTATAAGTAACGAAAGACGATTTTTAAACACAGGTAAGTTCACACACTTGTGGAATTTGCATTGGTAAGAAATCGAAACCTTACCCGTGCCAGTGTGAGCCCGATTCCCTACCATTATGCCATCTGCAAATACGATCTTTCATTATACTCGATGTGTTACGCCCTATCTCATGTCATTGCGCCCGGACAACACAGCTCCTTTCGAAGAAATGTCGCAGTGATAGCGAGGCTTTGGCAACTCTGTGTCCAATTTGACCGGCGCAAGATTTGAAACTCAGACCTCCCGCTCCTAAAACGAACGCGTTGCCGCTCGATATTACAGCTAGCGCATTTCATCCCATATTCAACTTCGTTTTTCAAAATTAATTTTTTGCTTAAATGAGAAAATTTACGAAAAAATGAAAACTAATAACTTAATAAAAATAAGTGATAACCGTCTGGTTCATATTTTTCAGCTTGATAGCAATCACAGAAATGGATTAAACTATGCTCCCTATACGGGATACGTCATAATGATTATTATTTTTCTTCGTGTCCTGCGGTGCTGAATTTGCTTTTAATGCAAAAGAAAAGACACTCACTGATCTTGCATTAAAAGCTACTGTAATATTAAAAAGTACTGTAATAAAGGTTAAGCGCTTTTAATTAAAAATCGAAAATGCATTGAAAGCTTTCATTAAATATTCATCAATGCTTTGCTGCAGGTATGTCCAAAGCCGTTGTAATATTACCTTTTAATTATCGTTTCACTATTAATGTTGAACAATGTAAATTCTTTCATTTATGCGTATGAACCAAAGTGCTCTGCCTCTCTCTAGCCATACCAACATTATGCAGTATGCACCTTTTTGGGAGTTTTGTTCGCAAAACTTTCCACAAGTTTAGCTATCACAACGGTTTCGCTGCGTTGTCCCATGGAAAATATGCGTAAAGCGTCCTTCTTTAGGACTCAACGATGAATTGCCAGTTCAGGAGTCTATCCGGAGCCAGCAACTTTTCGATTACAAATCCCACGCTCTACCAATTATGCTATCGCTAACGATGTAAATGAACTATCTGAACAAATGTACTGTACTTTTTGGAAAATGTTTTTGCATTTCCACCATCAGCTTAATCACGCTTCCGCATTGATGCTTCAAAACAAAGCATACGTTGAATGAAACACTCGGCAGCCAAACCTAGACCGGGGTCCATTAGTTCAATACAATGCAAGCCTCTAATAAACCAAGAAATCTTTCTCATTTTCCGCAGCTTAGTTCGGTAAAAGCGCAATCCCTGTTTTGATTAAAACTATGATCAATTCTCTGAAAAGAGGCTTTGCGAGCCATGTTAAGTAAAATTAAATCGATAGTTTTCGTAGAATTGTTTAGGGAAAAAAATCCAGAAATAGTAAATGACAAGCGGCTATTTTGGTATACTTTTCAAAGGTTTGAAGAAATTTTGTTCGCAAAAAGATCAAAAATTCCAAGACAAAAAAAGCTTCAAGCAAATTTGGTCTATACAACACCTTACCAACGTAAAATTAGTTGAGATATTTATGACTGTGTGCTCACAATTCAATTTTACACAAAACGTAAACCGGGTTAAAAGTTTTAAAAAATATTGATCTAGGCAATTTTTAAAGCAAAAAAAATGTTTCAACAAACTGTTACAAATTCAAAGTGCTCTCTATAAAATAACTAAAGATAACAATCGACTTCAAGGATTATATTCAAAATAAGATAAAGGAGAAAACTTAAACGCTGCAACTTCTTCAAACTCAAAATCAGAATTAAGCAAAATCACAGATTGCGAAATGCTCATGATGAAATTACTCATGCACGAAATGACACGCAAATCTAATAAGCGATCAAGCAGAACTAGTGTGATTTACATAATGTTACACTCTCCTGATCCCACATCGCACGTAAAACGTTTTTCCATGAAACAAATGAGAAAAGGAAGCAATTTCTTTTACATGCACTAGTGTGCTTAACTCAAGACAAAACTTAAACCAATTAAGTGCTTTTTTGTAATACTGCCCAATATCAGTAGCGTACGCAGGATTTTCGAAAGGGGGGGGGGGCAGGGCAGGAAATTCAGAAAATTTGAGATTAATGAAGACCAGAATCAAAACTTTCTAGCCCAAAACCAAGCCCGTTTTCCTGCCCAAAATTAGGTGAAGACCAAAAAAAAAAAAGTCTTCACTCAAATTTAGTCCGGTTTTTGGCCAAAAAAAAGGTCTTCGCCCAACTTTTCTGTGCTCAAACCTTCTGCCCAAGTTACAAAGGGGCGCCATGCCACAATTTTGCATACTTTTCTATGCTAATTATACTATCCTAGCGACCCAAGGGGGGGGCCATGGCCCAATGCCCCCCTTCCCTTAAATACGCCCCTGCCCAATATTATGCAGTTTCTCCAAGGGAAAGATTATCCATTTATTGTTGAAAAGTGTTTATCCGTATATTTTAGTTTACGCTCTTAAAGTTAAGGTTACCGGATTTGATTAGAAATAAAATTGATGAAACAAATAAGACACCATTTTTGCATTCGGAAGTGCTACGTATAACCATAACCTTTGCTCAAATGAATAAATTTGCTAACTAAACTCCTTTATTGCCCTCTAGCGTACATTTGTCATAGTAAATACTGTTGTCAAAATAATATCTACCTTTTATATTATAGCCGCTATTCATATTTTTCAGTTCATGTTGACAAAAGTTGTCAAACAATCAAACGATATTCTCGAGCGTATTGTGACGTCATACAAGCCTTTCCAAAGCTTTGGAAAGGTGAGTCTTTGTAATCGTGCTTAATCTGCTCCAAGCATTAACAAAGAAAGATGGTGTAGCACAAAGAAGCAAGGGCAAACAGAGTTGTACGCAAAATTTTCAGTATTTTATTGCTGTATTATATCAGAAGCAATTAAAAAAGACAAAGTTTTATTCAAATATACGATAACTCGTTTCGGTATGTAGTGCAGAACATAGGAAAATGCAGCAATCCATTATCTTTTTCATATATATTTTTTTGCTATCTACCATTTATGCTGCAAGACTTCCATCATCACCACTGCGTAGAAAACCAAAAGACGATATAGTTCAGCTGCCCAATGAGTTATATGACGTCACTGATGACTTCACAGAAACAAAATCACGAAAGAAACGAAATGCAGTCGTCTCAACGCCGGAATTTTTGGCGACAAAAGAGATTGAAGTAAGGCGTAAAGCGAGACAAGTATGATACAACGTGATACAATAACCCTTAAAGATATTAAATTTTTTTACTTGCAGGGCTGCAAACTTAATCGATTTTTATCCTAGTTGGGACTTCCGCGTCCTTATGTTTTTTCCGGCATATTTTACGAATTCGTAAACAAAAATAAAAAACGCTTCAACTTCGAAACGACTAAAGGGAGAAACTTGAAATTTAGATCTTAGCTTGGGCACATTCCGCAACGCTTTGCGTCGGAAGTCCTAATGTTTTTTTCCGGCATATTTTACGAATTCCTAAACATAAAGAAAAAACGCTATAACTTCGAAACGGCTAAAGGGAGAAACTTGAAATTTAGATCCTAGCTGGGGCACATACGAATCCTTCTTAGCACAAATTTTTGGAGCAATCGGCTATGTGATACGGGTTTCCGAGCCTAAAATTGAAATGCCAATTATAGGTTTAAACAGCTCTAGCTCGAAAACTAATGGCATTGGGAGAATAAAACTTTCGAATTTAGAAGCGTCTGGGCATGCCCTTTCAGCTCTCAAAAATAAACCATGACGATTCCGGCACTTTTTTTTTCTTTATTTTTTCTTTATTTATTTATTTATTTGTTTATTTATTTATTTAAGCCAATCACATTATGGGAACAAAAACTCCAAAACCACCAAAGCTAGAAACTTGAAATTTGGACAGATGATAGGGCTATACATGGATTTGCGTCACTGCAATTTTGGAGGCGCAACGTCACGTGGATTGGGGCATACGCACCCAAACTTGTGACAGCGACGTTTATTAAGTGATTTGACTCGCTCACGCGCGCGTTCTGCCATGGACGAATGGTTAAAGTAGCCAGTGCTTGAAACCTAAGACCTGGCTTCAATACTCTAGTTGGTCATCGCTTTTATCATACTAATATTATATTGAATCTAGCATAATAATTCTTTTGATTAGGAAAAAATCGTTTGTGATATTTTTTGTTTGACACTAGATATGATCAGAGGGTATCAGATTTCATTCTCCGTGAAGACGTCCCAAATATCAGCTTTTCAAGACCTCAAGCTATCGAGCGAGTTTTTTTTGCTAACACTAGAAATTTTAAAGACAAGAATATTTTGACGTACTTTGGAGGTAGACACCTACGCGCGCGTGCTGCCATGGCCGAATGGTTTAAGGCGCCGGTGCTTGAAACATAACACCTTGGTTCAATTATCTAATTGGCCATCGCTTTTATCAAACCAAGATTATATCGAATCTAGCATATTAATTTTTTTTCCATTACGACAAAATCGTTTATACTATTTTTCGTTTGACACTAGATATGATCAGAGGTTATCAGATTTCATTCTCTGTAAAGACGTCCCAAAAAACGCTTTCTTAACACCATAGCAAGCGCGCTACTTTTTTTGGGTTTCAGAAGCACGTTTTAGAACAAAACTATTTTGACATAATTTGGGGGACCAACCCCCCCAAAACCCCCAAATGGACCCAAACAAATATCAGTGTTTTTGACGACTTAAGCTAGGGTGCTACATCTTCGATATCAAGAGGCAATAAAGATATAAATACCTTGACATTGTTTCGGGGTACCACCCTCCCGGAGACCATCCCAACTCTCCACCCCAAACATCAATTTTTTGAACTGCTTAACATAGGGTGCCAGTGTTTTTTTTGATATCAGTCGATATTTAAGAGGAAAATATTTTGACGGGGTTTGGAGGTACCGCCCTCCGTTAAGGAATAAAATGGACCCCCAAAAATCAATTTTTTTAACATCTTAATATAAGGTGCCAGTGTTTTTTGATATCAGTAGATATTTAAGAGGAAATATTTTGACGTGGTTTGGGGGTACCGCACCCCTCGGGGACCCTCAAAAACCAATTTTTAATTGGCTCGGGCTAGGGCAATAGTCTTTTTTTTATATCAGCACATTTCTAAGAGACGAATATTTTGACATCGTTTGGGGTATTACCCCCGAGGACCCCCCCAAAATGAATCCCCGAAAAAATTAATTTTTTGATTGGCTCAAACTAAGGTGCCAGTTTTTTGCGCTATCAACACATACTTAACAGACAAACATTTCGACATAGTTTGAGGGTGCCACCCCCTCCCCGGGGACCCCAAAACAGACCCCCCAAAAATCAATTTTTGTATTGCCTCTTACTAGGGCACTAGCTTTTTTATAATATCAGCACATATCTAGGAGACGAATGTTTTGACATCATTTCGGAATATTTTCCCCTCGGGAACCCCCCGCAAAATAGACCCATCAACAATTAATTTCTTGTTTGGCTCAAAATAGGGTGGCAGTTTTATTTTTTTGATATCAACAGATACGTAACAGACATATATTTCAACATAGTTTGAGGGTGCCACTTCCCCTCGAAACCCCCTCAAAGTGGACCTGCAAAAATCAAATTTTTGCAAGACCAAATTTACGATGCTGGTGTTTTTCATATCATTACATATTTTAGATGCAAGCATTTTGACCTAGTTTGGGGGTACCACCCCCAGACGACTCCCCAAACGGAACCCCTAAACATCAATTTTTCCAACCGCCTGAGCTAGAGTTCTTTTTTTTTTTGATATTATGAGACACTGAAGAGACAAATACTTGGACATACTTTGAAACTGCCACCCTTCGGAAAACCCCAAATGAACCCCACAAAAATCAATTTTTGAACGACTTAATCTAAGGCTTCAGTTTTCTTGATATTAGTAGGTATTTAAACGACTAAAGATTGACATACTAGGGGGTACCACCCCTCCGGAACCTTCCCAAATAGACCCCAAAATTCAATTATTTTGAACAGCTTGAACTAGAACGCTACATTTTTTTGGATATCAGTAGATATTTAAGAGACAAACTTTTTTACACAGTCTGGGGGTACCAAACATCTATACAAAAAATCACTTTTTAAACGCTAAATTTAACAAAAACTCTAAAACCATCAAAATTAGAAACTTGAACTTTGGAGATATGATAAGTTAATGTATAAAATTGTGCACTTGCATTTTTGGAGTTGCTACGTCACGTGGTTTGAGGCAGACGCACCAAAAACAACAACGAACTTTAATACATGATGTTTATGATTGATTTTCTTCCTGCATGCACATGTGCTGCGGTGGTGTAGTAGTTAAAGGCGCCAGCACAGGAAACCGTTGCGATTGAATAGATCCGGGCTCAATCATCTACTTGGCCATCGGTTTTCTAATTCCAAAATTGCAGTGACGCAAATCCATTAGATATGACCAAAGGGTATCCGGTTTTATTTTCAATAAAAATCTCCCCAAATCAATTTTTTAACGGTTTAAGCTAGGGTGCTAGTTTTTTGATATCAGTAGATATTTAACTGACGAATACTTGGACATAGTTTGGGGTACCCCCAATAAAATCCCAAACGTTATTGTGTTGAACGGCTTAAGCTAAAACTCCAGTTTTCTTGTACACAATATGGGGGTACCCCCCCCCGGAAATCCCAACGTGAACCCCACGAAAACCAATTTGTTGAACTTTAGCTAGGGCTCCAGTTTTTTTTACATCAAAAGCTATTCAAGAGACAAAATGTTTGACATAGTTTTGAGTAAATTTTAATTAATTTTTCGAGTTCAAGTTCGACAAAAATATCAAGTTTTTCGAGTTCAAGCTAACAAAAATACCAAATCTCTTTGTTTTGGACGTTTCGAATTGATCGCTCTCTATTTGTGTACAAGCTGTTTAACTAGGTTTGCGTGGCATAAACAAATGAACGACACAGGATGGAACGACTCAAGTCAATACGAGTCGAGTTACATTTTTTATGACTCAGACTCGACTACAATCATTTTCCTTTTGGGAATAAATGAATCTAACTCGATTCGAGGCACATCTTTTTAAATAACTTAACTCGACTCCAATTTTCTTCCGGTGACTCGAGTCATGTTTTAGATTTTGTTCGCAATTAGGAATAAACAACACTTTTGCTTCTTTTAGTACAATACTGTTTTTACTTTCAGTATCATGTACACAGTAAAATCGTTTCGCAAAAAAAAACATCTCCTCAGGTGGAAAGGTTCTTATTCAAATAGAATATATCTCTATTTTAATAAGGACTTTTCCACCTGGGGAGCCGTTTTTTTGGCGAAACAGTCGCTCTTGTGGTTTCAATTTTTAATGATTTTACTATTTATTCTGCTCTGCCTGTTATTGTTATTGAGCACTTTGTTAGGTCTGTTTGAGATCAAATCTCTTCTACAGTACAGTTTCATGTATGTTATACATTTATTTAATTTTGCAAAGTGGCTTAATCACAGTAAGCGGATTCGAGGCAGCTGTGCCCCCTGCTCTCAGAGATTTTTACAATAATTTTTAACGAAAAATAATTTGATTTTGTGGGTGTTTTTATTCGAATTTTTGTTTAGAAAGCAGCGCAAAACATGCGAAGTAAGCATAAACAATAAGCAGGGCGTAAGCTATTTCAGAAGCCATCCTTTATTTCTTCTCGTGCTTCTGTACGCCCTTAAGACCCAAGGAATGAAACAAAGCTTTTTGAAACTATAAGTGCCAATAATATTGTTTCTCACTAGTAACAAGCGACACAGCTAGCGAGATAGTATTTTGGGCATTGGCTGCAAAAATTTTTAAATACGTGTTATGTGGTCATGATACAAATACAGTATTAACAAAGGTACGCTACGCTCTCCTAAAACGTTGCGTAGTAGAAATGTTTTTTTCAGTTTTTATTTCACGGTTCAAACCAGGGGGGTATTTAGCGGGGGCCATTGGGCCATGTCCCCCCCCTTTGGGTCGCCAGGATAGTATAATTAGAATAGAATAGTATGCAAAATTGCGGCATGCCCCCTTCTTTGCAAGTTGGGGAGAAGCTTTGATCACACAAAGGGTATGTTTTATACGTTTGTTTTGGGCCTGCACCCAACTTTGGGCAATTAATGGGACTAAATTTGAGTGAAGACCTTTTTTTCTTTTTTGCTCTTCACCTATTTTTGGGCAAAAAATCGGACTGATTTTGGGTGGAACAATTTCTTATTCTTGATCTTTGTTCTTCTCAAATTTTCTGAAGTTCCTGCCCCCCCCTCCCCTTTTCAAAATCCTGCATACGCTACTAGTTCAAACTCTGTTATATATCATCTATTCTTTATATTTGTCTATTCTGAAAGTTTTATGTGACTAGCTTGAATGGGAAACAAATTTTAATTTTTGAGAATTTAATTGAAGGACCTCCCATTCTGGTACACCCAAATTTAGTCATATTATACCTTTCTGTTATATTTACCTATTCTGAAACTTTTTTGTGTCTACCTTTAGTGGTTAAAATTTTTTAATTTTGATGGCTCAGTTTGGGTAGGACTCCCAAATTGTGGTACCCCAAATTTTGTCAAATGTTATCGTTCCTTCATATTTGCGTATCCTGAAAATTTTATGTGTCTGGTTTAAGCAATTAAAAAGTTTGAATTTTGGCGTCTTCGTTTAACGTGGACCCCCATTGTGGTATCCCCAAACTTTTTCATGTTTTATCTTTCACTTATATTTACCTATTTTGAAAACTTCATCTGTCTAGCATGAGTGGTTGAAAAGTTTGAATTTCGGAAGGCCTATTTGAGGGGGCCTTCCATCGTGGCACCTTTAACTTTTGTGATGTTGTAGTTCTTTGTAATATTGAAAATTTTACCAATCTTTTCTGAAAATTTCACCCATTTAGCTTAAACTCGCTCAAAACCTAAAAAAAATTTGGAGAGCCTGTTTGAAGGGGTTTCCTTATCGTGGCACTTCCAATTTCTGGCCGACCTAGTGCTAATTGATATCTACAATCACTCAAAGTTTGAGTTTGCGCGTTTGGTTGTTTAAAAATAGATCGCCTTGGAAGAATAAAAAAAAGAAAAAAAAAGCTAGTATCCAAGTCGTAGTAATTTAATATAACCTAAAAAAAGGTGGTTGATAGTGTGTTAAAAACCTCAAACCTTTTTTCATCAATATCGGCACTTACCGAGATATACCGGTTCACATAGGCGTAGCCAGGGGGGGCAGGGGGCCCGCCCCCCCCCAATTAAAATCCCACCAATGATTAAAAAAAAAATTATAACAACATAGCCTAGCGATGTTTAATTGCAGTTTTTTTTCAGTAATTACGCATTAACAGTAATTAACAATAATACTAATGACGACGAGGGAGTCCATTACTAACAACCAGGGGCCCCAAACTGACAACCAGGGGGCGCCATGGCCCCTAACTAACGACCAGGAGGCCCAAGGGCCCCTAACCAATAACCAGGAGGCCCCAGGGCCCCTAACCGAAAACCAGGGGACCCCGGAGCCCCTTAATGACAACCAGGGGGCCTCCCTGGTCCCGGACCCTAGGTCCCTTTGGACCAAGGGTCTTGGGCTAGGGGCTCCTTAATTCAAATTTTTTACGATTTATATGCAAAACTTGTAAGAAATCTAAGAGTTTTGTCCTAAAAGTTGCAATGCCAGACCCTCGTATAACGTTATTATGAATTTAATGCTATAACACAGGCGGTAATGCAAACCCCCCAATTGAAATGCTACCGATGATAAATATAATGAGAGCATAGCCAGTATGCTGTGCTTGTCCGAAATTGCAGTTTCTTTAATTTAGGATATACGCGTACAAAAGTAAGTAATAATAATGACGACCACGTGTCCACGTCATAATAACATCATGCAATTCTTGGAGGTTTCAAAATACTGTGAAATGACTTGACTCGAGGCTCCTCAATCAAAATGCCACTAATGACAAAAGTTTGACAAAAAAGCCTTGTTTATTCATTTTCAGTTTCTTTTAGCATCTTAGCGTACAACAGTACAAGCAAACAACAGTAATCAACAATAAATATATTGACGGCCAGGGGGCCCGGCGCATCCGCTTAATTCAGTTTTTTCCAACCAATTTAAACGTATAAACCAGGTGAAATCAGAGGTTTTTGTCCTAAAACTTGCAACTTCAGGCCCTCATCTAAACTTTTTGTGAACGTAATGCAACAACCCACGCCGTATTTGGCATGTGATACAGTGCCAGGGCCCCGCGTTCAGATAGTAGGACTATCTTTGGTCTTCACTTATATTTGACAGGAAGATGTAGCAAAAATCCAATCAGTGCCAGGGGCCCCACTCAATAAAAATCCGGCCCGGTAATATCATGTTTAGTATGTGTAACCATCTATTGTACCGTTTTTCAATAACGATTCACCTTCACCTAGCCAGTTTTTACGCGTAAAATACTTACAAAAAATAGCTAGGGAAAATGCTCATTGAACAATTTATTGAATTTCAATTGAGGGGGCCTAGGCCCCCTGGCCGTACGTATACCCCTATAACTGGTTAACTTCATGCCAAAGCAAAAATCTTTAAGGAAAATCTTCGAGTGAATTATTATTAACTGCCAAAATATTGCAGGAGGCAATGTTCCTTACTTGCTCTACATGGACCAAATCCATAGATGGGCACAAGTCCGTTAATCGTTAATCCGTTAATAACGAAGCTAACTTTTTCATTAACTCGTTAATCCGTTAAAAAGTGTTTTCATGTTAATGGACTAAATTAACTTGCGTTAAGTGCTGTTAACGGACTAAAGTAACTTCCGTTAAGTTCTGTAAACTTCCGTTAAGGTTTTTGTCGTTAATATCTTGCAGCTTTGTTGTGCATTTGAACTTGTTTTTATGTTGAAATTAGATTAGACTGTAAAATGTAACTTCCAAAACACAAAAAGACCACTACAGTAATAAATATTTCCTTGCAATCAGCTCAACAGCGTCAATACGTGTTCTAGAAGCGAGTACATAAAAAGAATCTAAATTACACGCAAAATGTTAACGAATTAACGGACTTTATTAACTTCCGTTAATTAAAGCTGAAAATAACGAATTAACGTTAACGGAGGTGTGAAGTTTGTTAACGGACTAGTGGTTAACGAAGCTAACGTTTTGCATTAACTTGCCCATATATGACCAAATCACTTACAATTAAAATTTTACACCATAATGCAAAATTTTTAACGTGTTTTAGGATTTAATTGCAAGTAAAACGAGGATTGAACAATTAAATTTTTTCGATTGGCTTTAAAATGTTAAAAATCTAGTTCTTTCAAATGGCTCTAAACACGTGCAAAATGTAATCTAATGGGATTAAAATAGCTTTTTTTCCCAAGTTCTTAGAAAAATTGCCCAGCGGCTGGGGTTTCGCCCCCAGACCCCGATAGCCACCGGCGGCTGGGGGCATCGCCTCCAGACCCCCGTTTGTGATACGTTTGAGTACACTAGGTAACTCAACACGTCTCCTAAAGTTGGACATTTGCACTTTCCAACTAGTACTATTTGCCCTTTACTTTTACGAATTCGATACTAAAGGTAGGCTAGCCTACTAACTGTTCTTCCGGTAAAAGGCACACGATTAGCATAATCAATCAATCATATTTATTTTGTCCCAAAATTAAAAAAAAATAATACACGAGATCAGTTATTTTGTATTTAAGTGTAGTAGACTAGGAGGGCTGCGAAGTGACCTGCCGGTCTTCGAGTCAAGCAGCCACCTAACTTTTGTAGGTCAATAGTTATTGCTTAATAACTATTAGCTCGTGCTTTACTTCAATGTTATGTTAATTTAGCAGAATTGATATTATACAATAATTTTATATCAAGTTGCGTACTGTCGAGGGAAAAGTTGAACAGAAAAAAAATACATATATTTTTTTAATCGTTGCAGAAATCATATCACTTGTGAGATCAAGTGCTTTTTGTGGATTTTTTGAAAGTTGATAAATTACCGTTGTTATTCTTAATTTCGTTAGGTATATCGTTCCATACTTTAATTCCTCTATATTTGATGGACCTTTGTAATCTGTTTGTGCGGAATCTAGGAATATAAAGTTGATTTTTGTTTTGTGAAGCTCTCGTGCTTCTTTTGTTAATTGCCATGACACTATTAAAATAGTTATCGAATTGAACACGAAGTTGCTTGTGAATGAATTTATACATAAATTTGGCTGTTTCTTGATTTAATAAACTATTTAAATTAAGTAGATTGTGATCTTTGTAGAGTAAATGCGCACTCTGAAACCGAGTTGCTCCAGAAAGTAATTTAATTGCTCTATTTTGCAAAGATTTTAGCGGAGTTAGGTATGAAGGATATGCTGCTCCCCACACTATAATGCCATAGGTGAGATGAGAATGAATGAAGGCAAAATAAATTTGTTTTAGTATTCGTAAGGGAACAAATTCCCTTATCTTGGTCATAATGACAACTGCTCGTGAAACAGTAGTTCTAAGTTGATTGATATAATTACCGAAAAGGAGCTGATTATCAACATTTATACCCAAGTATTTTATGCTTTTCTCTACTTTTAGAATAGATGAATCTAGTGTGATGAGTGCATCAGGTGATGGTTTGTTTAAGTATGGTGAAACACCAAGTAAGTGGGATTTGGTTGGATTTATTGTTAATGTATTAGTTTGGGCCCATCTGGAAACATTGGCTAGCTCTTGATTTATGTTTTTTTCCAGCTGGGCAAAAGATGGGTGACTGAGAATTAAACATGTGTCATCCGCAAATAATCTAGGCAGGCTATCAGTGGTATTAGGAAAATCATTAATGTAAAGTAGAAAAAGAAGTGGCCCTGATGTAGAGCCTTGAGGCACTCCTAGCTGGATATGCAGTAGTGAGGAGCTAATATTACCTAAACTAACATATTGTGTTCGATTCGAGAGATAAGAAGCAATTAGCTTATGTGCTTTTCCTGAAAAACCGTAGTGATGGAGCTTAATTAATAGTCTTTCGTGACACACCGTATCGGAAGCTTTACTTAAATCAAGAGTTACCAGCACAGTAAAATCTTTATTTTCAATGTTATGGTAGGCAGTTGTTATAATATCTAAAATTGCATGTTGTGTTGAATGGTGAGGACGAAACCCGTTTTGTGTTGGTATTAAGATCGATTTTTTGTCTAGAAATTTGAAAAAACGATTAAAAATTAATTTTTCGTATATTTTGGAGAACGGGGACAACAAAGATATAGGGCGATAGTTATTGACGATTTGTTTGTCTCCAGACTTGTAAATAGAAATTACTTGGGCAATTTTAAGAATATTTGGAAACATGCCTAATTCAAACGATTCATTAATTACTTAGTCAAAAAAGGTGCTATTATTTTAACAACCAGTTTAATAAAAGTGACAGGAATATTATCGTGCCCAACTATTTTTTCATAGGTAATAAATTAATTGTGCTTATAATTTCTCTTTCATCAACCGGTTCAAGAAATATTGAGGAAGAAACCCTGTTGGTTAAATACCTAGTTACACTTTGACTGCTATTTTCCATTTTTCCTGCCAGACGTTTGCCAATTGTACAAAAAAAATTATTGAAATATTTAGCCATTGCCAATTGATTGTCGCAGATTTTGCCGTTTATTTTTATATTGTTGGGAGGAGAATTTGCATCGGCGGATTTTTTGTAAAGAAGTGAATTGATGGTTTTTCACATTTTATGACAATTGTTTTTGTTTTCGTCAAATCCTTTATGAAAATACAATTTTTTAGAAAGCTGTTTGACTTTTGTTAATTTGTTGGAGTAGGTTTTGAAAAGCAGTTTTTGAGCATCATTTCCATTCAAAAAGTTGTTTTTGTACATCTTTTGTTTATTTTTTATCGAGATTAGAATCCCTTTCGTTATCCAAGGCTTTTTAAGTAATTTATGTTTTTTGCGGGATGCTCTTTTTATTGGGGCGTGTTTATCAACCACAGATTTGAATAAAGAAATGAATTGTTCCAATACGCTATTAACGTTATTTTCATTGTTTAAAGGCGCTAAAACAGACTCATTTTCAAAAATAGCGGTTATGTCTTCTTCAAATAAGTGTTTGACTGACAGCGGCATAATCTCGGTAAAACCCTCGTTTATTACATATTTTGTGTTTTGGTGAGTTGTTATGGATTTGACAGAATATAGGAAAGTGGTCAGTTATATCATATTGGTAAATACCTGATGTTACAGTTCGAGCTGTTATGTTAGTAAAAATATGATCGATTAATGTTTGTGATGTTACAGTGACCCGAGTTGGTTTAGTGATGACAGGGAATAAGCCAAATCCTAATAGAGTCTCAAGATAATGCCAAGCCTCAGTTTGACGTTTTTCAGGGTCCAAATTAATGTTAAAGTCACCCATAAGGGCGAGATCGTGTGGTTGAGTTAAATACGAGTCAAGAGTTTTACTCAATTTATCTATAAAGTGAACAATATTGTTTTTCGGATGTCGATAGATTACTCCTATTGTTGTAAAGTGCTTGCTAGTTAAATTCGATAGTTTGATGAATAAGCTTTCACAACCAGAAGTATGGATAGAATTAGTTCCTAGGATCTCATAGTTAAGAGAGTCAGATATATAAAGTCCCACTCCCCCAGCATTTGTGGGTGAGGCAGCATGAATAAAATAATTCGGAAGGGAGATGTCTAGGAGAGGCTGGTGTTTAATTTTGGTTTCTGAGAGGCAATTAAAAGCGGTTTTGTGGGTAGTTGGTCAATAAGTTCACATAGCTTGTCGTAGTTTTTTTAAAGTGATCTGATATTAAGGTGCAACAGAAATAGATTTTGCGAGGAATTGAGCATGTTATTTTGAAAGTTTAAATCATAATATTTACACGGGGAAATATTTTCAGGAACAAGTGATATGATATCTGCAAAACTATTGAGTGCATGCAAAAAAGGAGATGTTTCAGTGGCTTCTTGACCCAACGAGAAATATTGTAGCAGGTCATTTGCATCGCAGCCCACGATGCTTTTAGACGTTGCCATAAAAATCAAATACCGTTATATTGTGTCAATCACAAACGTTACCATGCAAAGGAGAACAAGTCAATCAAAGTTAACATAAGCAGCATTAATTCTGAAACAGAAGTTTATACACATCGCATATTCAGTGAACCGTTCCACGTTCCGATCCCGACCGCAATAACCACCGCCCCATTGCCAACCTATCTCGAAATCAGCACTCGAATTTAGCACTAAAAATAAGGTAGACTCCCGATATCTCACTATAGAAAGTAGCGAAAACGAAGCTACAGCGGCCGAGACCGGGAGTAGAGGATTGCCGGAAAGTAAACTCTATCTACCAAACAAAAAATCACTAGTATCCTAGACTGCTTCTAGTAATTTAATAAATCACTTATCTATATTGTTGCACATCTTCAATAAAATAGTTCACATGAGGCAATAATGGAAGTTGGACGATTGTGAAATCGAAATTAGTTTAGCTCAGCAGCAACAGCAATATTTGTGAGAAGCACTTCACAATCTTCTTGCGCAAAAATTGAAACTAAATACTCGACAGTACAGTTTCAAAAAGCCAGCAAGCAAGTCAGTCTGAAACTTAAAATATAAACTTAAAAAACATATAAATGATCGTAACTGCGTTCGATTCTGAGCTGTGATATACTGTGCAGAAGAAAGGCTCTGATTTTGCGAAGGATAAAATTATTGATTTTTTTTGTTATAATATTATTTATCTTTTAAATATATAAAGTCAGAAAGTAGAAAAAAGCTATTCTTTTTTATTTTCTATACTTTGCTCCGAATCTAGTTAGCCATGGTAAATTTTATAAATTATGGCTTCCAAGAAAAAAAAGGTACAAATTATGAAGTAAGAAGTAATTTCACATCCAAAGACAAACTACGTTAAAGAATTTACTTTGGAATTAAAAGGAGCGATCTTAATTTACGGTGAAAACAATGCTAGGTTGAATACATTAGTTTCGAGTTTTCTTGTAAACAATGTAAATCATGAACAATTACAGTTTACGTAGTCAACGTTTTTCGGCGTTTTCATTTAGTAAGTTAGTTTTGACGCCATCAACAAACAAACAATAATTGCCATCAATGGCTCTCCAATAAGCAGATTACTTATTACGCTTAGCTTCTTTGAATTCAAGCAAGAGTAATTTTCTTTGTTTTTGAAATTTTGCGGGCAGGGATGCTCTGTAACGTACACATAGGGAGAATATTCATCATAACTACGTCGCGTTTCGTTATATGTTTTGAGATTCTTGGCAGAACTGAAGATTCGATTTTTATCTTGAGTGTTGATCAATTTGACAATTATAGGCCTGTGCATCGTCTTACCATTCTTCTTTAACGGATATTGCGGTAGTCGATGGATATCGACAAGCTCAATATCATCAGGTGTAATATTCAGTCCATCGTTTAAGAAAGTTTTAAACTTTTGAACTGTCGCCTCACGCTTTTCCCAAGCATTATCTTCGTCTTCCTTGATGCCATGAATTAATACATGAAGGCGTTTGTTATACGATTCTTGCATAATCGCCGTTTTTTCAAAATCTAGCATGAACTTCTCGAACTTATTCATTTTTTCGTCAAGAATATCAATGGTTTCCTCCTTGGCTGTCAGATTTCGTTCGAGAGCTGCTGTTTTATTCTCCAACTTGAATACTCTAGTATTAAAGCTGTCCACTTTTTTCTCAAGCGCATCAAGTTTTTGTAAAATTTGGTCAAGCTTGTGCTCTAGATTCGACATTTCGGTACTGTAATTTGCGCTGCTTTTGTCTGTTACAAAATTTGTCAAAATAAACCTTTGCTTGGCAACTATTTGCTGCAGCTTATCAGGTAGATGTTGCTGCTACCATTGCAAAACACGAATGGTATTGCATTGCAAAACACGTACGTTATGCAAAATACCATTCGTGTTTTGCATAACGCTAATTTACTACCTTGACGTTTCGCTCAGCTCAAAACGCCGAGCATCTTCAGAAGTTGAGTTGGAGGAGTGTCGAGCACTCCTCCAATACTAGCACAAACAGTACATATCGCAGATAAGTTACAAAATAAATATCAAAAGAACCGAATAAATTAAGTGAGTTATAGATGATTATAACGTCATAATGATCAACTTGCGAGTTAGGACTAATTCAACAAAACTCAACAAATGCGAGTTAGGACTAATTCAACAAAATGATCAACTTGCGAGTTAGAATCTCTCTTTACCGTTCTTAGATGTTTTAGTAATATGACATGACAAAACTCTTCGCACACAAGTCTACCGCAAACCCTCCCACACAGACAGATACCTTCACTTTGATTCTCATCATCCTCAGCACCAGAAACTCGCAGTTACCAAGACACTACATGACAGAGCTAACACACACAACACCATCCCAGCAGATGCACGACACGAAGCCACCCATGTTCTGTCTGTTCTACAACTCAACGGTTTCCCTCTCCGGCACTCTTACCCCATCCCCAAGGTCAAGCAACGGAACACAACACGGCATCTTAAGCACTTCACCTCCATACCTTATGTACAGGGTACTTCAGAACGTATCGGTCGTATTCTTAACGAAGCTGGTGTGAAAGTTGCGATGAAGCCGGTTAAAACCATGGGAAACATTCTTACCTCACCCAAAGATCCTATTGCAGAGCATGAAAAGAGTCGATTAGTTTATAAGATACCTTGTGCTGATTGTGAGTTTGTGTATGTGGGGCAAACGAAACGGGATTTAAAAAGTCGTGTTGCAGAACATAAAAGATCCGTCAAAAATGCGGAACCAGAAAAATCGGCTTTATGTGAACATTTAATGTTGTTTGCTCATCATATTAATTGGGAAGAATCCACTGTTTTAAAATATGTTAATAGTTATCGCAGACGGTTAATTGCTGAAAGTTGGTTTATCAATGCCCACACTAACGTTATCAACCATTCGGACGGTGAGACATTGCCATCAGTGTACCGATCTTTAACCGAAAGTGTTCATTAAATGCTGTTTTTTTTGTTTTTGTTTTTTTGCTAATTTTTTTACCATATATGACTTAGCCACGTTCTCTCGTTTCATCACAGTAAAGCAATTGAATTTTTACATTTTGTTGAATTAGTCCTAACTCGCAAGTTGATCATTATGACGTTATAATCATCTATAACTCACTTAATTTATTCGGTTCTTTTGATATTTATTTTGTAACTTATCTGCGATATGTACTGTTTGTGCTAGTATTGGAGGAGTGCTCGACACTCCTCCAACTCAACTTCTGAAGATGCTCGGCGTTTTGAGCTGAGCGAAACGTCAAGGTAATAAATGAGCGTTATGCTAATCGTGTGCCTTTTGCCGGAAGAACAGTTAGTAGGCTAGCCTACCTATAGTATCGATTTTCATGCCCGGTAGACCAGATGGTTCTAGAAACCACTCTTACTCAGTTTTTTTTACCGAATTTCTGGTTATGTGCTAACAGGTTACGGCGTTAGATCCAGAGCTGGGCACCAGCTACTTGAAAAGTAGCACGGCTGCCGCTGCCACTATTTGGCAAAAAAAGCAGCGGCGTTGCCGCTTGTCACGACTTTAAAAAAATATCTCGCAAAAAGAACGATGGCATTCAAATACGGTACCCAGTAGTGAAATCTCAACTTTATTTGCGAAAGTTACAATTCAACCTTTTAAGCTATTGGTATAGATTACAATCGGCATTAAAAGGCTTAAGCGGTAAAGAAGGAAGTAAATCACAATTCAATTGCTTGTTGGCATGCTCTTTTCGGAAAAAAAAGTATTTTAAAACGCTTTTTGATCAAACCAGCACTTTAGAAACTTCTTTAAGAAGTTATGCTTGGAAGTTAAATTCCTTGTCGCATTTTCTACAGAAATAAAAGGCAGCAAGAAATAGATTAAATCGCTTAAATAAAGTAAGATTTTAACACGATGGCATACAGTATTCACTTCGGTGCACTTCTGTCCTAGCTCTTTTAGCTCTGAAGTAGTGAATGTTTTTATCACACGTTCGGCCTTCAACCACTATAATAATTCCTCGTGTAGAGATAGGACGGGAACGTTTATCAATCGACCGAAGTACAAACATTTCTGGGTGTTTTGTAGAAATGGTGGGTGACTAACATCACTGCGGTGTTTCATCCAATTTTGATAAAAAAGATCGAGCGGTTTAGAACTGGTGTTTATGAACTCGGAGGAGATACGTACGCAGTAATGACACATTCTATAGCGCGGGCAACATGCTATTCGTTGCTATATAGATATAGTACATGTTAAGTAAATGATTCACAGTGCGATTCACGTTACACGTATTTTTTCGACGAGTATAACTCCACAACTACATTATCTTTCAAACTTATTTATTACCTGGTTCGATTTATTAGTTCAATTTTCAGCGCACTATAAGTTTAATGCTCAGCATTGCTGTTCACTGTTGTAGCAAAATTTATTTTGCTATGCATTGATGTATTTACTGTCCTTCTTGCAGTGCACGAACTATACTGTGGTCTGTGACCAGATAGCCAAGAAATCATTTGTTCTACTAAATGCCAGCATTTTGGGGGAATATCGCGAACAACCGCTTTGCGATCTGCAAGTCAGGTCCGGCGCCAGGATAGCGTGACTGGGAGGCATCAACAAATTTTTAAGGGGGGGGGGGGCACAAAACCTTTAATACTTCGAATTCGACAGTGTGGACCAAAAAACAAAACTCTTCATCGCGAAATTCCACGAATTCTGGGATAAAGACATAAAAAAAGGTCTTCATCTAAAAATATGTGCGGATTTTCACGAATTCTGGGGTAAAGGCAAAAAAAGCTCTTCATCTCAAAAAATGGGCAAATTTCTACGAATTCCGGGGTGAAACCACACAAAAAAGGTCTTTACCACAAAATCTGCGAAAACACCTTGCTCACGAATTCTGGGGTGATAACCAGTATCTTGGGAGTCTCAGACCTCGAACTGCACTCCAGTGGCACCGAGCTTCGTACTTTCTTTGGGGAAGAATCCTCGCTTGGGGGCACAATTCTCGTTTGGGGGGCACAAGCAGTGATTTGAGGGGCACGGCCCCGGAATGCCCTCAGTGGCGTCGGGCCTGCTGCAAGTTTACAGCATTTTATCGAACTGTAACTATCGCATTTTTGTTAAAGCGATACTGCTCGAAATCGATTTTGTTGAAAAAATGAGAAGTTTTTTAGATAATAAAGAGGTGCCCCAAGCCTTTTTCCACAGTTTCCTTTATTTGCGAAAAAACGATTTAACTCGTTTGACTTCGTACCATTGTCAACTCTGCATTCGCAATTTTGTGACATTACAAAAATCATAATTTTGCAAAAATATTGCAAACTATGATACGCGATTACCAACTAGTAGCAGTGAGTAACCTAGCTATCACCGAACTTGAAAACTTGGCTATTGTCCCTGGAACCTGTAAACCTAGTCTACCATTACTGATCTACGCCTTTTGTGATGCACAAAATTGCGAAAAGCAGGGTTGCCAATAGTACTAGTTAAACGGATTACAACGTATTTTCACGAATAAGAGGTTTCGGAAATGTAGAAAAAGGTTTGGAGCACCTTTTTATTACCTCAAGTAGTTCTTATTTCTTCAATAAAACCGATTTCAAACAGTATCTCTTGACAATAACGAAACACACCAGCATCAAAATCAACTGTCTAGTGTGTATGTGCATTCTGTACGAGTAAGAAGGGAGTGTCAGAAAGTCAAGTAACATTAGTACTTACTACTTGCTTTCATAAAGAAATGATTGGTCTTCTTCTACGTGGAGTTTTAGTTGCTTGCAATTCTCTCAAAACGACAACAACTGATAAACTTTACCAACGCATTGATTATTGTATGTTAATTTAAACACAGAGTTTAATTTGGCCCGCTACCAGACAACATTATTTGTTGTTTGGGCCCCCCCCAATCATTATGACGTCATTGAAGGTGAATTGTGGTTTGGGCGCCCCCCAATCAAAAATCCTGGCTGCGCCTATGCCGGTTCAAAACCTCCACTTTTTCATCATTTTCCGCCTCCAAAATTGCTGTCATGTAATCGGGCGCCCCAAAACTTGATGAGCGTAAAGCATCCAGGATCTTTATCCATGTTGTGTTGAAATTTTAACGTTCCATATCCACCAGTTTTTGAGTTATAAAAGAATCAATGAATTTTCGATCCAAAATGCCGTTTTTTTCTCGGTTTTAGGGTTCCTAAATCACAATCATATGACCTAAGATTTCCAAAATTGGCATGCATGACGCTTTTCAAAACAGCTTTCAATAGCGTGGGAGCTTTCATTTCCACCCTTTGAAATATGGGTAGCCTTGAAAAAGGCTGTTTTAGATTGAACGTTTTCGTCCAGCTTTCTTCATGAATCTACGCTGGAATGAAGAAAAACTAAAATGCAGTAGTATATATAGAGGTTGACTACATTGAAATGACTATGGGTTGCTATTATGACGTAAAATGCAGCAAAAATCACCTAAAATTGTATAAAGTTAATGCAAAAGTATAGAAAATACAGAAAATTTCTTGTCGTTCTCTGATTGGTGAAAATTCGTCATTCTGACAATTTGATTGGAAAAATATTGTTTCGGTTTCGTCGGAAAAGTGAAAAAAAAATTAATGTGAAATTTGGAGAGAATAAACGAATTCCTTTTGACGGCAGAGAACAGACTGCAAAGAATTGAAGTAGGTTGCTTCCAAAACTAATAAATGGAACGAAGATCTTGCTGTAGCCAAAATGGAAAATTGTGCACCGTTGAAATGTTTGGCACATTCTTCATTCTCTAATAAATGCTGAAATAAATGCTCTAATAAATGCTCTAATTAATGCTCTAATAATTGCAAAATAAATAGATTCTCTAATAAATGTTCTCATTCTCTAATAAATGCTCAAATAAAATAAATAAATAAATAAATAAATAAATGCTCTATTAAAATAAATTCTCTAATAAATGCTCTAATAAATGCGAAGAGAGCTCGTTCAATCTAAAACAGCCTTTTTCAAGGCTACCCATATTCCAAAGAGTGGAAATGGTAGCTCCGACGCTATTGAAAGCTATTTTGAAATTCTGTACCACTAACAAGCTTTTCATGACGCTTTTATTTGTTGGCATTTTTGCATCAAAAACTTAATTATGGTGATATAATCCTTTTTTAGTTATGGGAAAATTAAACAAGTTTCGATGATCATCTATCAAAATAGCCGAGTAAAAACATAAGTCCAACGCACGCACACGAATTCCCAACTTACATTTCAAACAATCCGAACGAGAGTTTTACAAATTCTAATAGCCATTGCTTTTCTTAAATTCAATTTTCTTATAGATGTAATATGTTTTCTGTTGCGACATTTTTGACAAACCATAAAAAAAATTGCATTGACGGTTGTTCCGTTATATTTCAACAAATGCCAAATACCCTAGGTTGGAAAATTTACGTAAAATGTTTACAGATCATCTACATACGATGGCACAAGCTATATAAAAATTTTTTTGAAATCGGACTGTCCGTTAAGAGATATCGAAATTCACCACTAGATGTCAGACAAGAGTACGTAACAATACAAAAATTAATTTTGAGGCCCTAACTTGTGGCAGAAAGTTGGTTTTTGTGTCAAAATATATGTTTTGGGGGATGGGGAATCTAAATTTGGGGTTTAGTTAAGGCTAATTTTGCTATAAAATTGTGTTTTGATAGTTTTTTAGATTTTTGGGGGGAAAATTGGGGTCAAAAATTGGAGATGAAGGATTGAATAAAATTTTGAAACAAAAATATTTTTGGGTTGTATAAAGGTTGTTCTTTCTTTTTGATAAGGAATTTGGGATTAAAATTGATTAGCAATGTGTGTAAATAAAACAATTTGTTTTGCTGTTATATTCAGCTACCAAGATAGGTAATGCTACAAAAACTGCTCATGAAAATTTCTTCATTTAAGTGAAATGAAAGTATGGATATGTAATTGTTGCAATGATGTCATTCTTGCAATGTGATTGTGGATTGGTGTCATTGTTGCAATGGTGTAAATGGTGTTTTGTGCATTTTTGCTATAAAAATCAAATCAATCAAATCAAATCTTTCATTGTACTTGCTGTAATACGCCGAAGCGTGTAACGAGTTTGCGGGGCCCATTTCCGCGCCATTGCGCCCGGGCAACACAGCTGCTTTCGAAAAAATGTCGCTGCTGTGGCAAACCGTTGGCAACACTGTGTCCAACTTGACCAGCCCAAGATTTGAACCCCAGAGCTCCCGCTCCAGAGACGAACGCGTTACTGCTCGACCAACTATACAATTTTAATCAATGCAAAAACTTTGTACAGGGTCTTTTAGACGTAGCATACCAATGTACTGGTATTATTTTATTGCAATACCGGTATGTTTCTTTTGAAACACCTTCAGTACCGTCGCCAGAGCAAACGTAGTGATGGGGCCCTAGCTGAAAGTGGAGGGGGGCACTAAAATAAAATGAATATTTGAATAATAAAAACTGATCTTCAAGCAGATCTTGTACGGCTACCAGTATGCAAATTTTAACAATTCTGTGGTCCAAAAAAAGAGAGGTCTATGAAGTCTGCAGCGTTTCTTAGCGTGTTTCGTCTGCGGCCCACTACCGCCTGAAAAATGCATCTACAGCAGTGAATGCAACCAGACACGCGACCAAGAACTTTGCTAAGATAGGTGGACGAAAAGTAAATTTTTTGAACAAAAATTGTCTGACTTAGGTTCCGTGCTAAACAAACTGATGCAACTCAAGCAAGTCACTAACGGGGGCATAGTCATTAAATACACAGTGACTGTGGACGATTTTTGTGATTTTGCAGCAAAAAAGAAGCGATTTTTACGTCATTTTAATCACACTTCGCAAGTTTTAAAGCCATACGAATCACTAAACTGCTAAAATTTAGAAGTTATTTCTAAGAAGAATTAAATTTCTTAGCCCCTTAGCTCCCCCTTACTTCAGATCACGTCTAAAATATGTTTAAACGCTCGTATTTTGAGGTTAAAGTTCTAAGTGACTTGGTTTAGGGAGCTTAGATCCCTTCACCCTGGTTGCGCCATAGACCGCGACCTCAAAATCTTGAGTGCACTTTAAAAATCAAAACAGCCGGTCTTTGAAAAAAATGTTTTCACGAAATGTTTCATGTCATGATCACTAACGAAGTACCGGTAACGATTCTGCAGGCTTACTTCTCTCTTCCGCGACATATCCGTAAAGGTCTGCTAATAAGATGAATTATTAGGTCAGATTTATGTACAGAAGTTGGTTGCCAGCAATTCCGCAAGCAATCAACAAAACTTCAAAGGAGAATTATTTTTGAACGTAGTTACTCATTGTACCATCATTGTTGTTGTCTTGCAGTTACGTGATGTTCCAAAAACAGTAATTTGAGTAAACCAAAATGGGGGGCACAAGCAGTCGTTAGAGGGGGGCACGGCCCCCTGCCCCTCCCCCCCCGTAGCGACGACACTGAACACCTTGTATATATTTTTTAACTAATTTAGCCCAAAAATATCAAGAGCAAATAGGTTGATGCAAATGATAAAATATTATACACGTGGGTTCATCTCCAAATCATTGTTACTGTATGTCATTTGAAAGAATAAGAAACTAGCATTGCAAATTTATTTATAGAACAATTGCAATTTCACTTGGAATGAAGTTAAATGGCCGGCCAGTTGGTCAAGTGGCAACGCGTTCGTCTCTGAAGCGAGAGGTTAAATCTCTGGTCAGTCAAATCAGACAGTGTTGCCAGCGGCTAGCTACTGCTGCAACATTCTGCAAAAGGAGCAGTGTTGCTTGGGCGCAATGACGCAGAGATGGGCCCCCGCAAACTCGTTACATGCTTCAGCGTAATACAACGAGTATAAAGAAAAATTTGATTTTGATTTGATAAAGTTAATTGACAATAAAAATCACTTGCACAAAAGAATACCAAGGTCCTGGGAGAAAACAGTACAACTAAGCACACTCAAAATTACTAAATGCATACGTGAGTAAGCAATTCAGATGTTTGATAATATAGTACTTGTTAATAATTTCTTTGTTGCAACCTACATCTGTTTCATAATGAGAACAATGTAAAAAGTTAATTCTTATACCATTGAGATGAAAACTTTAATTGACCTCATTTAATAAATCAATACTGTTAACAGTATAGGTTTATTAATTTTTTCAGTTATTTGATAACAGAGATGGAGTCCTTGAGGACGTCCTTGGCCTCAAGGACGTCCTCGAGCACACATTTTCAAGTCCTTAGCCTTGGCCTCGAAGCCTCCAGTCCTTGGCCTTAAAGCCTTAGGTCCTCGAAAATTGCCCTGTCCTCGGCTCGAGGACAGCACTATTTTTTTAACCGTTGAAATTTTGTTGGAAAACACCAGAAACCTCGAGGAATTTTTTTGCGAACACCTTTTTTGTTTTTCTCAATTGGAGCATTGGCGTAGCCAGGGGGAGGCAGAGGGCCCGGGCCCCTCCCCAATCGAAATTTCGCCAATGACAAAAATGTGACAAAAAAACCTATTGTTTCTGCAATTTCAGTTTCTTTTTAGCATTTTTCGCTTACAACAGTAACTAACAACAATATTGAAGACCGGGGGCCCGGGCCCCCCTCCGTTCAATTTTTGCCAACCAATTTAAATGTATAACCCGGGTAAAATTAAGGGTTTTTCTCTTAAAAGTTGCTACCTAGGCCCTCATGTAATCTTTTTATAACCGTAATGCAACAACCAGAGCCGGATTTATTCTACGGCACAGTGCCAGGGCCTCGCGCTCAGATGGTCAGACTTTTTTTTTATCTTCACCTATATTTGGCAGGAAGATCTTGCAAAAATCCCCAAAATGCCAGGGGCCCACCGCGATGTAAATCCGACCCGGCAATAACATGGTTAGTAGGCGTAACCTTCTATTGTACCATTTTTCAATAACAATTCAATAATTCACTTCCACCTCGCCAGTTTTTACGCACAAAATACTTTTAAAAAAATTAGCCACAGAAAATGCTGATTGAGCTAACCATTGAACTTCAATTGAGGGGGCCTGGACCCCGTGGCCGAACAAATACTCCTACAACTGGTTATTTTCATGACAAAACAAAACTATCAAAGGAAAATCTTCGAGTGGATTATTATTTACTATTAAAATGTAGCAAGAAACAATGCGCCTTACTTTCCCCTATCTGGACCAAATCACTTACAATTATAATTTAACACAAGAATGCAAGATGTTAAACGTATTTTGGACTTAAATTGCAAGTAAAAGGAGCATCAAGTAATTTCGTCTTTTCAATTGGCTTTCAAATTTCAAAAATTTAGTGCTTTCAAATGGCTCTGAACACGTGCGAAATGTGATTCAATGGCATTAAAATAGCTGTTTTTTCCAAAAAACACAAAAAATCGCCCGACGGCTGGGGGCTTCGCCCGCAGAACCCCAAAGCCTCTGGCGGCTGGGGGCTCCGCCCCCAGACCCCCGTCTTTGCTACGTTTGAGATACACTACCTTTCTCAATTACACGTCTCCAAAGTTAGATATTTGCACTTTTCAATTATTACTTAAAGCCCTCTCCCTTTGCAAAGTCCTGCTTAAATGCCAACCGGCAACGATTTCAGATCTTCCATCCTATGATATTTTTGTCCCACAAAAAGTTCCTCTTTTGAAAATTTTTGATGATGTCATTGCATGTGATTTGTGGTTTGGGCCTCCCTACCAATCAAAAATTCTGGCCACGCCTATAAATTGGAGATTGCCCGAAAAACTTTTTTGAAGACCTTTTTTTTTGGAGAACACTTGCGGCTGTGTCCTTGGTCCTTGGCTTTGGCCTCGAGCATTCCTGTCCTTGGCCTCGAGAGGGTCTGCCCTCGAAAAGGCTGTCATTGGCCTTGGATTTTTTTTGTGCCCTTCGCCTTGGGCTCGAGCCTTGTGTCCTCGACTCCACCTCTGTTTGATAATTATTGCGTAATTTTTTAATAAATGACCAAAAAATTGAACATTTTGCTCTCAATTTAACTAAAAAAAATTAAAATATTTTGCTTGCAAGCTCTAACATAATGTATGCGAAATTGGTGAGAATGGTCAGAATAACTTTGATTAATTTTAAAAGCACTTTATATAACCTAATTTGCACAAACAATCACTAATTGATATAGCCTAATCAAACAAAAATCATTTATGGCAACTAAACTCATAATGAAGCTTTGGAGAGAATGATCTCTGATTATTGCTCAATAAGGTAAATTTCTTGATTATAATACATAGGCTAGCCATATTTTTGTTGTATAATTATGAAACAACTGTAATTGTTTAGAAACAATCAATGTTTATGGTCATACAGAGCAAGCAATAAATCCAAAATTTGAAAAAACAAAGTAAGAATTTTTGGAAGCTTGTTTTAAAAAATGCAACATAGGTGATGAAGACTACAATTGTCACAAAAAAACGAAAAAGCAATGAAAAATGTTTTTTGTCAAGACTTTAAGGCATGTTTGTTTTTTATTTTGTTCAATCCTTCAATACCATTTTTGGGCCTCAACTAAGCCCCCAAAATTAAAAAAAAAAACTTCAAATAACACACTTTCCTGAAAAATTACCATAAAAATAATCTAAAATTCTGAATCCTTGCTTCAAAAAACATGTATTTAGACGCAAAAACCGAGTTGATACCTTTCGTAAAATTCGTAAAATCTAAATTTAAAAATTTTCATACTCGCGTCCGCCACCTAATGGTGACTATCAATATCTCAGCAACCACTGGGCTGATTTGAAAAATTTTTGTTGCAGGTTGATCAGTACGCCAGCCTCTATCTATAAAATGGTTAACAGACTCTTTCCAGAGGTTGGGTGTAAAAATGCTCAAATTTTTTGTTTAATATAATGGAATGGCCCTGTAACTACAGCTAATAAATAACCGTTTTGATGAAACAAACTTTACATTTTTGCGAATAATTGAACAATAGTAAACGCATTGACTCCAAATTGGATATAAAAACAAGTTGCACTTAGTGGCACAACCAAAAGAGCTTAGGGGGCTAAAATTCCCCTTATGAACAAGTCACTTGGAAAACTTCACCCAAATCTGTTAGCGCTCAAATGTGTTTTGGGCTTGATTTGTAAATTAAGAGGGGATGAAAGGGCAGGACAATTTAATTGGTTTAACTGAATTTCAAATCTTAGCAACTTTGTTCTTTCAAATGGTCATACATTCGAAATGTAATCCAAATGGAGTTAAAAAGGCTGTTTTTTTCAAAACATCGCAAAAATCGCATAAAGGCTCAGCCTCCGGCAGACCCCAGTTCGTAAAGCACTTGAATTGCACCAGGTTCCTCAACGCGTTGTTCAATTTCGACATTTTTTGAAGAGCAACCGTTTAACTTTTGGCTCAAGCTCCCTCCTCCCTTAGCAAAATTCTGGTTGCATGACTAGTTGCAGTTGTAAGGTTTATTCGGACTTACTAAGAATTTCTTCGAGCCTAAATCTTCTAAACTTAACATAATCTTAAATCTAGAAGTTCTTAAATTTGTTTTCAAATTTCCAGCAACATTACTTTCTAAATGTTTTAATGATTACGAGTATTTTCGACAAGCTGTGCAAAACCAGAGCTATTCAACGCGTTTTAATTCCGATAAAAATTTTGCCGTCATGCTTTGCAGTAAAGCAACTAGAACGTGACATCCGGGGGCTTCGCTACACCTGAACTTTATTAAGCTTTAAAATAGTGACCCGATTGGTTTGAACGATTCTGTAAAAAATGTGGCCATTCATAGTCAGATCAATAATTAAAATCCGTTGATAGCCTTAGCGTCGTTTGCGACACCTTCCAGTTCTAGCCTAAAGCAACGTCGCTATTCGGCTACTGCATTTAATCATGTCGCTGCGCACTAATTAGTTTGATCTTGCCAGCAGAATAAATCTGAGCTGGTAAAAAGAGTCGACTGTTTGGTAGCCAAGCGATCTCAATAAAAATCAAACTGTCAGATACATTTCAGTCTAAATCATTGCCTAGCCAAGCAATACGGTTTCATTACTAGGCTACAAAGTACAATTCCTTTCCGATAATTAGACTACCAGTAGGCCTACTTGAGTAGGCCAGTTATAACTTATTTGCTTAAAGTATTTTTGACTTTAGAATAAACTTTTCCATCTGAGTTGCAATCAGTGGCGTACTAGTCTAATAACTCTACTACACCTATTTTCACTTGTTCTTAGACGTTTGTTACCTAGGCTATCAAACACTCAATTCTTTTTTCCTGCTCGGATCTATTCTGCACACGGTAGCGTACGCAGGATTTTGAAAAGGGGGGGGGCCAGGAACTTCAGAAAATTTGAGAAGAACAAAGATCAGAATAAGAAATTGCTCCACTCAAATTTAGTCCGATTTTTTGCCCAAAGTTAGGTGAAGAGCAAAAAAAAAGGTCTTTACTCAAATTCGGTCCGATTTTTTTGCCCAAAATTAGGTGCAGGCCTAAAACAAACGTATAAAATATATCTTTTGTGTGATCCAGGCGCGTAGCCATAAATTCGCAATGGGGTGGGCTGTTATGGGGGTCTGGGGGCGGAGTCCCCAGCGCTCGAAAATTTTGCAGTTTTTTGCAAAAATAATCTAACTTTAGAGCTACTTTGATAAAAAATAATGCTTTTAAAACGTGGCATAAAAATTGGCAGCGCAACATGATTCAACTGATTGCATTAATGGGCTATGTGGGAGGTGGCTAATGATAACATTGTAGTTCTCTTGTTTGCATGCTGGTAAATCATAAAATCCTATTGTTCAATAAAACTCACACGGAGTAATCTATTTCGTCTATATTTTAAAAAGAAAAATGATTTGGTGAGCTAATGGAAAGATATTTAAGAGAAGTGATTGGTAATTAACTAACATTGAATAGCCCCCCCCCCCCTTATTCCTAAGTTTATGATATATTTGTTGGTAAAATCTACGTTTGGCGTTTTCACTCTAGCGATCAAATTTGATTCAGGCCCGGCGCCACGGGGGGCATTTTCGGGCTGTGCCCCCCCGAATGACTGCTTGTGCCCCCCCAAACGAAAATTGTGCCCCCCAAGCGAGGACTGCAACCCGAAGAAATTAACAAGCTCGAGGCTACTGGAGTGCAAATCGAGGCCCAAATTGGTGTTTGCCAGCGGTATTTTCGTAATTTTTGTGGACTGACACCGGATGTCATGACATTTTGGGGACGAAGACCTTTTTTTTCACCTGTTTTCGGCCGGAAAAACTGTTAGAATTTTTGATTTCGGCCGAAAAATCCCTCTGAATTTTTGGTCTTCAACTTGTTCATTTGATCTAGACTGGGATAAATTTTTCGTGCCCCCGTGCCCCTCTCGAATTCAGACAAATAAACTTCTCGTGCCCCCCCCCAAATTTTATTTCTGCCCCCCAGTTACGCTATCTTGGCGCCGGGCCTGATTTGATTGTTTATTTTTGGGAAGTTTCAAAGTTTTCATTGATTAGTGACTTTAAATTTTGACAAATTAGCCCCCCACCCAAATATATGTTTCAAAAGATGCTTTAAATCACTTTTTAGTCCATTTCTGCGCGAAAAACAGTCTCAGAAGAGCTAAAAGGATGGTATTTTCCTTCTCCATTTTGATTGACAAGCCAATGGGTAAGGCTTTAGCCTCCCCCCGCTACGCTACTGGTGCGACAAAGCTTCTGCCCAACTTGCTAAGGGGGGGCATGCCGCAATTTTGCATACTATTTTATGCTAATTATACTATCCTGGCGACCCAAAAGGGGGGGCCATGGCCCAATGGCCCCCCCTAAATACGCCCCTGTCTGCACACAAGATTAAACATATGAACAACTCCATGCGAGTAGCGAAACAACTCCATACAGTAGCCTAATAACGGTGATGCTTTAACTTAGAACTGGAAAGGCGTCGCTAATGACGCTAAAGGCTATCAACGTCAGGGCTGTCAAAAAAATTATTAAAATTTATTACATTAAAGGCCTCGACGTCGTGCTTGAAGTAGAATATCTCCGGAAGGCTGGGCCAAGAAGGATGGAGTCAACGCCAATCTAGTCTTAAGCGATTGGCCTAACTTAAGATACTACCATTAATTTTGCCTTTAGTCCTCGTTTAAGTCATTAAAAATTTCAAATTTTGAAGAGCCCATTTGGAGAGACCCCTCTTACTGAGACATCCCAAAATTTTTGTCATATTCTACCTATTTGTTACGTTAATCTATTCTGAAAATTTCATGTGTCTACTTTGAGTGGTTAAAAATTGAATTTTGGCGGATCCCTTTAATAGGGACCCCCATTTTGGTTCCCCTAATTTTGTCAAATTTTACCTTTCTTTTATACTTGCTTATCTTAAAAACTTTATGTGCCTAGCTTAAGTGGTTAAAAAATTTGAAGTTTGGAGGATCCGTTTAGGGGCCCGAAGCTTTTGTTAGGTTTAGTTTATTTTTAATACCTACCCACTCTGAAAATCTTGATTCACTAGATCCAATGCTTCAGAAATTCAAAATTTTGGAGGACCCATTTGAGGGGTATCCATTTAAAGTGGCACCCTCTATTTCAGGCGCGACCTATTCCTTCCTGATATCTTCAATCGCTCAAAGTTTGAATACTGTGCGTTTATCAGTTAAATAGTAGATAGCATGAAAAGAAAAAAAAAGGAAAAATAGTATTCATGTTGGTGAAAATGAAAACAGTTAAAAGAAAAGTGGTTGACAGTGTGTTCAAAAACTGCAAACCTTTTTTCATCAAAATCCGCACTTAGCAAGATCTACGGGTTCAAATTTGTCCATTTTTTGCCGGTTTTCGCCCTTCAAAATTACGGTAACGTGATCGGGCGCCTCCAAACTCGGTACCCAAAAAGCCTTTATCATCACCCATATTTTGCTCAAATTTCAGCTCTCCACGTTCATTGGTTTTTGGAATACAAGTAAATTAATAAATTTTTGACAAAAAATCGTTTTTACCCGGATTTTGGTGTCCTAATTTACGATCGCGCGACCTAGGATCCCCAAAATTGACACAAATAAAGCTTTTATTAATTTATTTTTACATTGAGTCTAAAATTCAATTTTAAGGTTTAACCATTTTATAGTCAAATACGTTTCGCTGCTCAAGAGTAAAAACATACTGTAAGTACTACGCGCGCGCGAAGTCTCAATTATGCAAAGATCGATTCTTTACGTAGGTAGCAAAATGTGGAGCGATTTACTAATTGAACTCAAAAGCGATCCGAGAATAAGTTTGAATACATTTGAAAAAAAATTAAACAATTCTTTTGAAATAAACAACAAATATGAGGATGTATTTCTTTGTAGTTAATTTGGTGCTATGATTGCGTGTTTGCATTTATTCTTAGTTTGTCTTTACCTCTTTTGATGCTTGTTATGAACTTTTGTTTGGTATTGCTCGCATATTAATAGCTTTTTTATTTAAGTTTAAAGTAGAATGTACAATTACTCCGTTTAATCTCAACAATTCGTCATGTAAATTGCTGTGTTTCCTGTACTCTATTCTTTAAGCTCTGTTTTGCTTTTTCCTTTTTCCGATGTTTACTAGATGTCTTGCATTGTTACGCTATTTATCTAATTAGAAGGTGAGAGGCTGCAGACTTGGCGACGGGCCAGTTTCTTGGATCTGGGCAATGGTCTTTTTGTAACGTATCATAAAAAGACATTGCCTATATTTTACATACTGTTTTTAATGTTATTGAGTGTGTTTTTCTCGACAAAAATAAATTCCTTCCTCCTCTCTCCATTAGAAAATCTTGGCTACACCATTTACCCCGTTTGCTTGTCTCATTTTTGGCTTAGATTTTCAGAATTTATTGAACAAACTTTTTGGTTTATTTATTCAACCTATGTTCGATAAATCTCGCAAAAGTTTTGTCATAATATGGATGTGGAAACCCGGTAGCCTACTGGAATATATATTTCCAAATCCATTACTAGTATTCTTGTTTTTGCTTTTCAAGCAAAAAATAAACAATGGACCAGCATGATATCGATCAAAAGACAAACTTGACTTTTTGATCTCTCTCTCACTCTGTCTTTCCGTTTTGTTTTGTTTTGTTTGTTTTTTTTTGATTTTTTTTGGAAATTTTGGTACACAAACAAACGGTGATATCGGTAATTCATTTTAACCTACTATTTTTCTCAACGTTTTATTGCATTTTTGGTACTGTATAATTAGTTACTTCTATCTCACTCCTATTCTCATATTAGAAGACGTACGCACTGCGCACGATATTTTAGTTAGAAGGTTAAAAAAGGTACACTTTTCTCTCGTATTGTGCTGAAGCGTGTAGACAATTCGCGCTGATACGTGTCTTGCATCGCATCGGAGCTTAAAACTCGTTTTTCGAGAATCGAATGAAGGAATAAGTACAGTAGTTTTTTTTTAATGAATTTATGACCTTAGTTTGGAAAACGATACTGGTGGTATACCTTAGTAAACAGCTGTAAATTAACTAGTGTTTCATATTTTTTCGCTTTGAACTTGACGAGCTTTTAACTTTTGCTTCACTACAGGTTTTCCCAAACCTCTACAATCCGGATATTTTCTTGGTAACAGTGGGAGGTGAACCAAATGCCACTGCTTATGACGTAACTCTGGTGGAATCAATAACGGGGTTGCAAATCTTAGATTTTGTTTTTACTGATCAAAACCAGTTGGCTGTTCAATCGAATTCGATCGAATATAGAGCCAGAAATATCTCAAGTAAGAAGTTTGGATTAACAGAAATAGTTTGGTCGCCACAGCGTTCTCGAACGACTAAATGACGGATTCTTTTTACTTTAATTTTTGGAACCCTGAATAAATGTGCTTTCTGAATCGCCAATGTTTCCACCCAATTTCTGGTTATTTTGGGAAATATCCCAGGGATTTCCCGCTATTACCCAATTCCCAGCGAAAGTGAGGTTGATGTTTTTTCGCTAAGGTTGATGTTTTTTCTTGATTTTGACTTAAAAAAACGTATTTCTAGATGTAGTAGACAATTGATTTTAGATTCAAATGAAAGGCAAAGATGTTAGCAAACTTTTTATAGAATAACTTTTGTTATTTTTTTATTATGTCGTCACGATATGGTTGATTAATTGCAAATTTTTACAAAAGCTTTTGACTTCGGGTGCATACAGCTATTACAGCCAAAGTTGACGGAAAAAGTTAATGAAAGTTGGTGCATTGATAGAACAGTTTCATCTCGACATAATAAAACTAAACTCATATATTTATGACTCATTAGGCAAAACTACGCAGAAAACGTAAAACCGTCTAGACTCGCTTTTCGAACATTCTGCACGTAAAAGCGAATATCGGGATCGCGGCGCCCCGGTTTTTGCAACAAAACATCAAAGAAAATCAGTTACACATCGAAACCGCACCAAACTGATGTTTGTATTAAAGTCGCCTCACAGCTTAAATATACGAGAATAAACTTTGATTTAAATTTAAGAACAAACAAAGAACAATTTCATGCCAACCGCAGCAAAATTTTGAGAACATTTTGATTCGTATTGCTATTTTTGACAAGAAATGATTTTGCATTGGGGGCGTTTTAAAAATGGCAGAAAGTTTATTGTTTCAAAAATTGATATAAATAAAACACGTTTCTAACAGCATTTTGTGAGTGAAAAAGTATGAAATTTTTGTCACCACCTGCACGGGAGCTTGAAATAAGCTCATCCTGATTGATTTTATTTTTTAAAATACACTCAACGGATCTTTTCTGTTTGTTTGCAATTATGTCTTTAATATTTTAAATGATTGTTTCAAAATAAGACACCTCTGATGATTAGAGTTTTTATTCCTTTCTGTAAGACCAAGGCGACCAGAGTCCTGGCCGCGACGAAATTTTTTCTTGCCTGCGCCCGGGCCTTCAATTTTTTTCCAAGGGAATTTACTCGGTAATTACGTCCGAATTGACTCAAAATGCACTAAAAAAAGTCCGAAGCTTTTTTATAGCCTTTTTCAGCCTTCACCGATGTTCTGGCCTGTTTGCACGTCTTTTGGCCAGTGGTTTTGGACTGATATTTTATCACGCAAAGTAGTGCTATCAAGAGCTATTGGACCGAGGGCGTCTTTGCGAAGTCTCGTTTGGCACTTCTTCAAAATTTGCACATCTCTGCTGATAAGGATCTGCGCTTAATGTAAAATATAGCATTTATGCTACAGTATCCCATGCTATTTTTACACGTTTTCTACAGTAACAAGATTATTGTAACTAATAGTTTTAGAAACTCTTATTTCGTTCTTTGTTCTATGGACGTACAGAACCATAAGAAGAAAGGATGGCTAATGAGATAGATCACGCTATGCAAATTGTTTTATTCTTATTTTGTATATTTTGCATTGCTGTCCTCTTAATAGAAATTTAAACAAAAATACTCTCAAAATTGAGTTATTTTTTGTTAAAAACAATTGCAAAAGTCTCTGATCGCTGGGGTCAAAGCTGTCTCGACTGTGCTTACTGTGATTAAGCCACTTCGCAAAATTAAATTTATTTAGCATAAGTGAAACTGTTAGTGTAAACAAGTATTCTGCAAAACGGAGCTAGATTGTTGTTTTATCTTAATTGTGAATAAAATCTAAAATATGGATCGACTCATCGGGACAAAATTTGAGTCCAGTCATTTACATAATGTGTCTCTAGTCAAGTCAAGTCATCAAAAAGGGCTACTCGAGTTTGAGTCGAGTCCGATTTATCAAAAAATGCTACTCGAGTCGAGTCACTGTCTCGAGTTTTTTCATCTCAGATAGCATGAGCTACGCTACACTATAGCATTTTGACATGTTTAATTAAGATTCGTGGAAGATAGGAGGTCAGGAAGTTCATGTAGCTTGGGTATCATTTTTGTGGGTTATTTGCAACGTTTTATAACAGCTAAAAAGATAGCAATAAGCAAAATCGGTTTTGAAAACTTATAAACGTCAAAGTTGCAACGCATCTTGCCGCTAAAAAACAGCCTTTATCGATTTAGATCCATCCACTCTCAATTTTTCCTACTACGCTTCGCTGAGCAATTTGGGGGCAGATATTACCTCTCCTCACACCATTTCAACAAATATACGCTACTTCACTACTCCTCAGGTAAGAAAATGAAATAAATGCAGTTTAAAAAAGTTTCCAAAATTGTCTTAGGGATAATTGATGACATTCAAGTTTCAAATACGAATCTACACATGCACATTTTATCCAAATCATAAATAATGCGCATAGTCAGGGAGCTGAGGTCCCATTTGGTTTAAATTCATGTAAAAAAAAACAAATTTGGCTCAAACATTTCTTTAAATGGTAACTTTTTGATTTTCTAAGGGCGTTCAAATTTTGACCACTATGGACGCTGTTAATCGAAATTTTTTATTATCCGGCCTTAAGTTCACTTTAAAATATTTTTCAGTTAGTTATTAAAATTGACCAAATTTTGGTTAGTGGCTTTATTCTTACTATGTTGAAGAAAAATAATTTTAATGTTGCTTTAGGTCATTTTTGTGAGGTCATTGGCAATATTTTTCAATAATGCTATCTCAGGCTGCTCAAATTCATCATATTTTTAGTCACAAATAGACATATAACCCACGTCAAAATGGTGACGTCATCACATCGTCTGATGACGTAACAAAAACCGCTGTTTGACTTGTTTTTTTATGAATCTTTGATACGGAATAATTCCAATTTCAGTTTAAGATACTGATATATCTTTGTGTGAAATTGGATCGATTTTGACCTTTTCGTCTTCAATTTTGTTAAAACCCGTTATACCGACCGTATGAACTTTCGCAGCTTGATGTAAACGTTTACGGTGACCATGATCAATGGATAATCCGAATCAACTCTCGCCCTAGTCACATTGTTACTTCGTGGATTTTTTACTTGAATGGCTATTATTTTTGCTTGATGGTTTTGTATAAGCCGCAAATCTGGAAAAAAGATAACTTATTCGAACGTACAAGTACCAAGAAAATTAATTATTGCGGAGAAAAATAACATAAATTTTTAAACTTATTTGAAAAAAATTAACATCAATAATTTAGTGCAAACTGTATCAATCACTAAATTTTTTCATTGGCAGTTCTGAAATTGAACTCAAAGCCAGAAATCATCGTGCTCTTTTAATATTAGAGCGTAATGGGCCGTGACAATACACGCATTCGCCTCTTCACGATATACTGCTGTGAGATGCAGAAACATTGCGTGATTATACTGTAGAACGTTTCCGTGATTTTTGCGATTGCGCACATTTATTATTATTTCTTTACGTTTGTTTACGCTTGAAATCAATTTACATTTACTATTTATTCATCTGTGTATTAACTATAGGCACTCTGCCTTGTTCTACAACCACACTAAAGTTACCGACCTATTTGGGGTTACGGGACGCATTTATAACCGCATTAACGTTCCGAACACATTTATTGGCAACTCTTGCGTAAAGCTGGCCCATCAATAACGAGTAGACTTTCTCACCTAGACTGAGAAGTAAGCGTTAGCATCTTTCCCCAAGGCCATAGTGACGCATTGCTAGCACCAGTTCGAGTATCGCCATTGACAGTTCGGGCATCTTACCATGAGCAAACAACTTTTCAATCTGTAACTCACTCAACGATCTGCCAATTAAGCCAAGCTGTTGCTTAAAAATAGCACTTAGCAAAGATGCGGCTTTATTTGCAGCAAAGTCATACGAGTCAGACACTTACCACAAATTGATAACCTTAAAGAGTTGGTTGGGGGTACAGAACTTGAGAATTGCCTTGATTAAAATGTTCATATCTTCGAAGCTTTTCGTCTGACACTTGTCAAGAAGAATCGTCAGAATGGAGAGCGCAGGAAAATGAGCGGCTATTTATAAGAAATAGCCGAGCCGTGATTGGCTGGAAAAGGACCAATGAGAAAGCGTCATTAGTGTACAATCTTTAAGATGTACACGAAATATTTTTGTCGGCAGAAAACGAGGTTAGAAGTTTTGATGCAAGTGGCTTCAAGAGCAGATAGATGAAAAGGTGAGCGGCCTTGGGAAAGAATAGAGACTCTACTACCATCATAATGTTGAGCGCAGGTAGGATTTTGTAAAAGATGAAGTCCAATGCCTGAATCAGAAGCAAGCAAATGGTTATTAGAAAAAGAGAATTCTGATTCAGACATTGGACTTCATCTTTTACAAAATCCTACCTGCGCTCAACATTATGATGACAGCAGATTTTCTATTTTTGCCCAAGGCCGCTCACCTTTTCATCTATCTGCTCTTGAAGCCACTTGCATCAAAACTTCTAACCCCGTTCTCTGCCGACAAAAATATTTCGTGTACATCTTAAAGATTGTACACTAATGACGCTTTCTCATTGGTCCTTTTCCAGCCAATCACGGCTCGGCTATTTCTTAGAAATAGCTGCTCATTTTCCTGCGCTCTCCATTCTGACGATTCTTCTTGACAAGTGTCAGACGAAAAGCTTCGAAGATATGAACATTTTAATCAAGGTAAATTGATAACCATTATTAAGAACTATGTACTGAGAAAATTAATGATAAGCTATAGACAGTATAATTTTCAATTTTGTTGTAAAACGTTGTCATTTAAGCTTTAGCTGGTTTATGGATAATAGTAAATTTGAGGGCTTTCTGAGTCTGAGCCACGTCATTTTTGAGAGCACCATCATCATTTGCCATTCTTAATATCTGGTTAAACCAATATTTAACGGGAAATCTGGTTCTTACATTGGATAGATCTGAGAAAAGGCAGTAGATTTACTACAGTATTTGCCAAGTAACATCTTGCAGTTTTCCACTGCTCCGATGTACTTTGTGTTTGGATTGAAGATTCTTCTGATGTCTATGTCAGGGAGCAACTACGATTTTGCAAAGGGAAAAGATTTTGCAAAAGCTAAATTTAGGATGTCCAACAACGTATCGAACAACTAATGCATTTGAGTAAGCTGAAACATCTTGGAAGGATCACAGACGGGAATCTGGGAGAGATCACATACTAGATTCTGGGAGAGAAACCCCCCCTAAACGCAATTTTAAAGAAATACGAATCACATGTTTAGAGCCATTTAAAAGAATTAAATTGTTAAAATAGAAATGCTTTGTGGCGGCAGCGAGAACGGAACCCGCGTTCTTCGCTTTGTTGTGGTCTTTTGTTGCTGTGTGCTATTCATGGCATGGTTCAGATGTAGTCCAACAAAAACCTTGATTTTTGCGTAATTGCTTTCTCGCTGCTTCAGAGCTTTTGTTTGTTTGCTCTTTCGCTGTTTATTTTTCTCCTTTTTTGCTGCTTTTTTCTTTGTTTTAGACTCTAGAGCTCGTAAGTTATGCGTGATGGGATTCCATTGGTTGATCTGCGTGGCACGATCATAAGTTGGCTAGTGCTGATTGGTAAAAAGATTCTGGAGCTCATAGAGATTCAGAACAGATCCGAGTTTTACATTCATTCCAGATTTTGTGTTGGCTCTTTATTTCGTGTCGCTAAAGATCAGACATTTCGATTAAGACAAATATTCATTTATTGCCGGAAAAGATTGTTTATTAAAAAACTAGAAGTCAAAAACACTAGGAATAAAGCTTGTGTGTAAAAATTGAATACAAATGGTAAGTTGTGTTTCGCACCCGCATCGCTTCTTCATAGCTTTCTCTTTACCTCTTCTGCATTAATTAGTCATGTCCAAAAGACGTTTAAACCTTGTATATTTAGGTTAATATTTTTAGTGATATGTTCAAGGAAATCTTTTGTACTCTTAGCCTCTTCCCCTGATTGTGTCACAGATCTATATTTCATTAAAAATAAAAATTATTAATTTACAAGCAGTTAAATTAAGTTTCGGCGGTTTCAAGTGAAATTTTAAGGTGGTTCCGACTTTTTCCCGTTCACGAAATATTGGTACCGACGTAGTAGTAACCGCCGCAGCTTTTTTAGATAAAAAAAAAGACATTAAATTTAACACGATTTATTAAGATCAATGGACTAAAAAATTGATGATAAGCTATAAACAATATCCAGAGTCTTATATAGGCACAATCAAACCTTTGATTAACAGCCAAAGACATACTGTTTAGGAATCGACCTTCGTCTTTTATTCCTCGTCAGTATAGCTATAGGACTACAGGTATAAACATGAGCGTAGAAAGACAAAAGAATCACAAATAAAACGGATCATAACAGAATACGAAATTTTTCTTTGAAAAATATTAATGCAATCACAAAATTACGAAGAGCTATATTAAAAATTACAAAAGCTACCGTACATATTAAAATATTAATTTTTTTCTGGAAAATATTAAAGCAATCACAAAACGTTAACATGATTTGTTTCATATTTGTGGATGAATATTACGGATTATTATAATCCAACTTGGAAATTCTTTTGTACAGGGCTATACAGTAAACTTATTTGCTGTATAGGACTATACAAATAGTGAATTGTGTTTCACACCCGCATCGCTTCTTCACAGCTTTCTCTTTACCTCTTCTACATTTATTAGTCAAGTCCAAAAGACGTTTAAAATTTTCATGATTAGGTTAATTCCTTTTTAGTAATATGCCCATAGGCGCAGCCAAGGGTGGCCCAGGGGGCTCGCCCTTCCCCCCAATTCAAATGCTACCAATGATAAAAATGTCACAAAAAAGGCTATTGTTTCTTCAGCTTCAGTTTCTTTTAGCATCTTTGCGTACAACAATACACACGTACAACAGTAATTTACAACAATATTGATCCAGGAGACCCGGACACTTTAAATTTAATTTTTCCTCACCAATTTAAATGGGCCCTCTATAATAATATATAAATGGGCCTCCAGCAATAATTTTGATCCTTCAAGTTGAGGAGCTGGGGCTCGGAAAATTAAGTTGAAGGAGCTCGGGCCCCTTCAACTTAATTTTTGCCAACCAATTTAAAAATGCCCCCTACAATAATATTTAAATGACCCCAATTTAAATAAGCCCCCAACAATTATATTGTTTCAAGGGGCCAAGATCTCTTCAATTTAATGTGTGCCAACCAATTTAAACGTATAACCCGAGCGAAATTAAGGGTTTTTATCCTAAAAGTTGCTAACTGAAGCCTTCATCTAAACTTCTTGTGAACCTAATGCAATAACCAAAGACGGATGTAACACATGGCCGGTGCCAGGGGCCCCGCGCTAAGATAAGACTTTTTTTTTGTTTTCATTTGCATTTGGCAGGAAAATATTGCAAAAATCCCAAAGTGCCAGAGGCCCAACTCAATGTAAATCCGGCCCCGGCAAAAATATGGTTTCTAGGCGTAACTATCTATCGTTCATTTTTAAATAACAATTTACCTCCACCTCGCCAGTTTTTGTGCAACAAAATACTTTTGAAAAATATTGCCTACAGGTAGGGGAGTGCTCATAGAACAAATTTTTGAATTGAGAGGGCCTGGGCCCCCTGGCCGTATGTGTACTCCTATAACTGCTTGTTTTCGTGACAAAAAAATAATCTCTAAAAAAATATTCGACTGGATTGTTATTTGCTGCTAAAATATTGCAGGAGGCAACGTACTTTACTTCCCCTACTTGGGCCAAATCACTTACAAACTTTAACCCCAAAATGTCAGATTTTAAACGTGTTTTGGACTTAAATTGCAAGCAAAAGGAGGTCTGAACAACTTAATTTTTTCAATTGGCTTTCAAATGTTAAAAATCTAGTACTTTCAAATGATTCTGAATACGTGGGAAATGTGAACCAATGGTATTAAAATAGCTTTTTTTCTAAAAAGTTACGAAAAATCGTCCAGCGGGACATTTTTGCATTTTAACTATTGGTTTGAACCCTCTCCCCTGAAAGAGTTCCTAGTTACGTGCCAACACCAGGCCACGGCTTCTGCTCTTCCATTCTGTGATATCTTTGCACCCACAAAAAGTTCCTCTTTTGAAGTTTCAGATGACGTCATTGCATTTGCATGTGATTTGTGGTTTGCCCCTTCTCCAATCAAAAATCCTGGCTACGGCTGTAGATATGCCAAAGGGAATTTTCAGTCCTCTTAACCTCTTCACCTGTTTGTGTCATTGATTTACGCCGATTCGGGTTACGACCACTGGTTCAGGCCGGTGCGTGCCGCGGTTAGCCCCAATGGGCTTGCCTGGACTCGCGCCGCCACAGAGCTTCCAATGAGGGGTTTGGAAGACGCGGTTGATGCGCTGAGGTATATTACCGTTTTGTTTTTTTTTAGTTTCTACACCGCCTGACGAACCCATTCGGGGAAAAGACTGTAGTGGGTTTTTTTAATTTTAATGATTTTAATTTTTAACTAAACTTTCTGCAGCGTTAACTGGCTCTGGCCCATTGATTGTCCATTGAGCACTCTGGAGACAGTGAAGACAGTGTACAAGTCACTGATTTATATTTTATTAAAAATAGAAATTATTATTTTTCAAGCTGTCAAACTAAATTTGGGGGGTTTCAAATAAAATTTGGAGTGGTTCCGACTTTACCGTTCACGGAATACTGGTACCAACGTACTAGTAGCAGCCGCAGCCTTTTTAAATCAAAAAATAAATATTAAATTTAACATACAGTAATTTGTTGCATATTTCTGGACGAATGTTATAGACTATTTTAATCCAACATAGAAATTGTTTTGTATGGGACTATGAAGTACACTTATTCTATAAACTAAACCAATTTACCTTTTAGTAGTCCAGACTTTATTTTTCTTTCCCCAAGAAGCAAACCATGATGGCACCATTGTTTTGGAGAAATATGCTCCCAAATGATTGATGTTTGCCAGCGTACTATTTTACTTTTGCTAAAGTTGTTGCTTGCTAAACATTATTCGCCTCTAAAATTTATTTATAATGCTATTTGTGTGTAAAGCCAATTAGCAGAGATAATAGTCATTAAAACGAATCGCCATGAGATAATACAACGTGATCGGAATGAGAATTAAAACAAGAACGTTTAGGTCAGTGGTTTTCAACCATGCGTCATTTCCCTTCCCAACTACTCCAACCCTTGCGGCCCATACTTTGTACTATCACCTATACTCAATACAGGAGTCTTATGTGATTTATACGCCAAATTTCCGGAAAATATAGGGTAGATATCCAAAGATAGAAAAAAAGGTTTGCAACCCTTTTTGAGCCAGATATCGAGAAGATTGGTTCCATCAATTCCAGCTCCTGCAGTCCTTTTCTCGTGACTATCCGAAAGCTCCTACGGGGCCAAGGCCCCTACCTCGTTTACAAACTCAGCGTAGATTTTCACCAAAGCAAAGAACAATCAAAATTGTCTCCAATTTGGACAAAAGAAATATCAATTCGAAAGTTTTTAATTTGCTACAGATTTATGAAAAACGAGTCAAACATAACAACATCAACGCCTAACCCTTTTCATCCCTGGCTGGACGAGTGGCGTTCTATTACCAACCGCGGTTGTTTTTCGATTCTTGCACCAAGCAAAACAATTTTTCTACTAGCAAGCCAACTAATTTTTATCATGCAAACCACTATATTTGCGCGCATATTACCTGTCCAGAGTTGTAAGTCGGGCTGGGCTTTTCGGGTCGGGTTCGGGCCTGAAATTGACAAAAATTTCGAGCTTAATTCGGGCCTGAGACGTATTTTTTGTCTTCTGTGCACAAAAATATAATCAAAATAACTTGGCAACTTTGCTAAATTTTTCAGAGCTAACTTAACTTTCGTTTTTTTTCGGGCATGATTTGGGCTTCAAATTAGTTTTCGGGTTCGGGCGGGGTTTGGGCTTATATTTTCGGGTTCGGGCCGGGTTCGGGCCTGAACTAGTCGGCCCGTTTACAACTCTGTACCTGTCCTACCTACTAACTATTAACAATGTGCACAATAGTAGTTAACAATTAAATAAATTAACAATTAACAATTAACCAATTAATAATTTTAACAATAGCAAACCAATTAACAATTTCTAGTCACTCCGCTAAACCATTTTACGATGATACAATTCAACAAATGCTATGTTCGCTATACTATTTTCAACATCAGTGTAAAGTTTTGAAAATATTGTCAGTTTACGTCAATATCGTTCATCATTATTATTCTTGCATTAATTACCATTGCAATTTCTGCGATTTCCTACAAAGTTCGATGTGCGTATTTCCACATTTTCGAAATGAATTCAAATTGTACTAACTCCTACTCTAAACTTTCAAAACGCAATTCTGCAATTTTGTGTTTTAACCATTGCCAAATATAGCCTACCAAATAATGATTTGACACTGCAAATTTTAACAATAATTGTCATTGTCGATGTGCATTGTTTTCGCCCATTTTTGTACCCGTATCCACTGTATTTAAATGAGTTTCCTGAAAGAATCAAGCAAACAATTTCTCATATATTAAGAAATTGGGTTTCACCTCCTGGCGTGGGGTATTTGTCGTAGCAAGCGAAAACTTTCACACACAAAATTCGTAAATTTATGTAATTCTCTAAACTTTCTCACACTGTTTCACATAGCTTCAGCTTCAACGGTGGAAACTATAAACAGTTGTGAATAAAATTCTGTTTTCGCTTTGTTTCGGCTGTACGTGCAACTGTTCTTTCAGCAAATTCATACATTCACATTGATGTTGTTTGGTCGAGAAGAACAAGTAAAACTCAGAATAAAAATCAATCAAGAAAATATTTGTCTGCAACATCGACCTAGCGACAATCGTCATCAAGCAATTTGATGACGTTACTATTTTGATTTAGGCAGTGTGCCATTTTGTTATCAACCACATGTCTAATTTGAGTCGCCTGCCACGTAATCATTGAAAAAAATAACGTCATTAAGACTTGAAAAACACTGCCAATAACGACACAAAAATGACGTAAAACAACACTTAAAATTTTTTTTTCTTCAAAGTATTAGGAATAGAACCACTGATCGAAATGCAGTCAACTTTTTTGATAGAAAAATAGCCTAAATTGAACTTAGAGCCGGCTGATAAAAAATTTCGATTAACAGTGTCCTAGTGGCCAAAATCTTTGGTGACCTCAAAAAATCAAAATGGCAAGGGATCGACCGATCAGTGTTGGAGTAGATAGAGTGTCTGCTACTGAAACGGTAGACTCGGGTTCGATTCCCAGTCGAGTTAAACCAAAGACTATAAAATTTGGTATTCACCGCTTCCCTGTTTGACGTTCAGCAATTAGAGGGACAGTGCGAAGTCTCCATCGAGTGTAGTTGACAGGTGGCAGCTTGACTCGAAGACCGAAAGGTCACTATGCTGTTTCCTGGCCAAGAAAACTAGGTGACATAAATTTAATTACAATTACAAAACAAATTACATATAAGGGACGAATAACATCCGTGTCAAATTTGGTGCTTTCTCTTGAGTTTGAACTAAACACCTAAATTTGGGACTTAACCATACATAATTAGTTTGAAACCAAACGAGCCTTTTCTCAAAACTGAATTCAAATTTCATTTAATGATTGTCAACCTAAAACTATAGGTTTTCGTGTTTCGACCAGTAACTTAGGCCATCTTCACGGCTAGCATTTAGAAGCATAAGTTATATTAATCTGTACAATTTATTATTGTAACATACAGTGCGATTGAGCGATCGCGACGCGTTTCGACCTTGCTCAAAGGTCTCATCAGGCGAAAAGAATAACACATATTTGAACATGCAATGATATAAAACTGCAATTAAAATTTGGAAACAACAATTAGGAGCAATTTTAAAATCATTGACATTCTAAACATGCACTCATATAAATCTGCAATTACCAAATTTGGAAATAAAAATTGCATCGATAAACATATCTGCTTTGTCTATGCAAATTTTATAATGACGTCAAACAACTTATGACACAGTTTTCAACGCATGAAAATTTTGGAAAAGGCAAGAAAAAGCTGACAGCCAGTTCATTGCTCTAGCTGTTTTTAACCAAAATCAAGCATAACGCTGGCATACAGACAAACCAACTTCTTAACAGCATTTACAAACAACTAAGTAATAATTATTTTTGCTAACAAACGCTTGTTTCAGTTTGTAACAGAAAACTCCTTGACCTTGGATGTTTGCATACTGAAGGAGGAGTACGTAATTAACACTGCTTGTGCTAGGTAAGGTGATAAATTGTAGTTACTGTACCGGTATAGTTAGTTTTAATGTATGCTGCTGGAGATTCATTTTGCTAAATAAATTTTTTGCTTAGTAATGTTTTTCTTTTTCTTTTTTTTGTAATTTTTAAAAATTTTTTCTTTTCGATTTTTGTCTTTAAACTCTTTTAAACAGTAGTAAATTTGGTCTTATCCAATTTGAAAATAAGTTAATTTTTCCATATCTATCGCGTTTCTTCTTTGTACCAAACCTGTGGAACGTTGAATAAGATGTGTATCCCGGTTACTGTCTTTTATCTAAACTGACTATTTATAATTATTAAAACAGTTCTTTCGTTTAGATGCTGGTCAGTCTTAATCATATTCATTTGCTTACTGCTTGGACTCCTGCTCGGCTTCATTATTGTAGTGTCGTTTGTATTTTGTCGGAATCGTATTCCAAACGTTGCCCCTCACCCTCAAGTACGTCGATTGCATTACGTAGTTATTACATGAAATAACCACAAAGTGTAAGACATAGTCTATTTTTCATGGAGATTCTGCTGAAAATATAAGTTATAGTAAACAAAATCAATTACAGACCATAAACATTTAAAATTTAAAATCCAAAAACTACAACCCCCTGAAGCCTATTTCGTCTTTTGACTCATTAGGAGGGTAATCTGCATCATAAAAGCAATATTATAAGCTAGATATGGATTTTAAAATCAAAAGGCTACGATTCTGCTCCGCTGGACGCTGTCTGCTGCTAGCTTTGCAACTGTCACAAGCAGCCTGGCTGCAAAACGAGCTCGGGAGCAGCGCAACACTAGCAATATGCAGCGGCAAAACAAGATCGTGAGGTGGAACGGTTACGCATCTATGCAGACAGATGTAAACAAACACTGAAATAACAACAAAAATAACGTGTGCGAGCGGTAAAGTAGTCAAAGAACAGTAGAACGTTTTCCATAGCGTAAAGGAAAGATTATATGACATTTTTTAGTTTGTATTTGCTTCTGTATCTGTATTTGTACATTTCCGATCGCTTATTGATTCTAGTTCTCGGATCCGCTTTCAAGATTGCCAATTTTTTCTCTAAGCACAGATGGCAAGTTTTAGCCCCACTCGAGTAGGTAGGAATTTGCTTTAAATTTCGCCATGTGACGTGTAGGGACCGTCCTTGATCTTTTTCGTTCCAGACGGCCTTAGATAGTTCAGTAGCGAAACGTTTTTGAGGATGCGTGAAGAATTGCTTGTGGTTGTTGAAACGCGCTTTGAAAGTAGTGGCACAGCTCCGTGGTAGATCTTCAAACCTTGACTGCTCTCTGCTTTGCCTGGTATACAATGCATTCCGCCAAGTAGTTGCCTTGGAGTGGGCAATCAGCTTTCTTCCTGCAGTTGCACGTCTTTGCGTGGTTGCGTTTGCAATGCCATTTGTGGTCAGTACGGTTTTGCTCTAGTAAGTAATTAATTAGTCGATGTATGTATGCATGCAATGTATGTATTTATGTATGCAATCGGGGCCTCCTTTTTATTGTGTGTATTAATTTTTACTGTGATAGCTTATTAACCACTGATAGTTTGTGAAAACACCATTTTACGTTTATCGTCGTAATTGTATTTTTATACATTGCCAATTTTAAATTGCCTGACCGTAAAATGACAGTTTAGCCAAACGCAGTTGCTTTTCCTATTTTTTATTTTACGTTGAGAATAAATTTTGTAACTATGTTTCAGTTTATTTGAAAGTGATATTAGTTATTTATTTTTCCTTTTTTAGTTTTCTGATGAGGGAGCTCTGTAAAACACCGAAAATGTTTGAAAAAATATGAAGTTAGCCTAGCTCGAAATAATCTAGTAATGTGATCAACAAAGTGGTGCTTTTGAGTTGATTAGCAATACAGTTTTTGTTGTCAGGGGCGTCGCCAGCTTGGCGAGATCAGGGGGGCAAAGTTTGAACGGTAAATTATTCCAGTATTTTAAGAGTTAAAAGGGCATTCAACCCCAATTTTGAAAAACTGAGAAAAAATCTTTAAAAATATCTTTACCACCATGACCCCATTGCAATTCTTGCAACTCATCCGGTTAAGAAACTCTAAGAGAAAAATTTTCATGTTTTTCCATTAGAATCCAAATTTCGGCCATCTTGTTTCAAGTAGATTGCGCAATAAATCAGTTTGTAACTTCTATTTCCGAGTCTTGCTGAATATTGGGCTTCTTGGAAGTAGGTGAGTGCTGAAGGTATAGGTAAATAACTTAGTGGAACAACTACTGCTTGAATTCAGAGAGGTTAGATGCTTTCCTAGCCTGCTTTGTCCGCCAAGTGCTAGCTAAGTAGTCGGAATAAGATGACGCTTTAGTGCTTTAGGCGTAGTAGCCTATAGCCTATTGCAGATTGTGACCATTGCTTCCTATAGATATCCTATCCGAAAAATTATTGCCTGTTGAAGGCTAAAACCTCGTAGCTGACAAGATATTAGGCTAAGATTTCAGTTTTTAGTGAGCCAGTAAGTTTTATGCGATTATTGCGCAATTGGTTTAGGCCTAAAGATCAGATAAGGCTAGTTAGTTTTTCACGTAAATATGAAATTGCAAACTTCAGTGCAAAGCATTTTACTTAGCCTTTTTCGTATAGGTTTGTTATGGTTATCAGCAAGTACCTACGAAGCCACTTTCTCGACAGCTGCTAATGTAGTCAGTCATTTGGAACGATGTTGACCTACGTCCTTTTAGTTTGGTAATGTTCGGAAAGCGTTTCTTCTTAGTCGAAAGGGAAAAATATTTGCGAATATCTTACGATTTCTTGGCCGAAGAGAATCAAAATTGGTGCGAAAAAATTCTAAAAAATTGCCAAAGTTGTTTCAGTATGGCTTCGCAGAAAAATTGTTTAAACAAAAACGTCCTGGATGCCCTTTTAAGTAGATTTTTTCGTGGCCGGGTTGTAAATTTCGTTTCGCTTTTGAGTAATACAGCTATTTGGCGTTGATTAAGTTCATAGAACGATTTTCAGCTTTATTTTACAAACTAATTACTTAGGTTGCAATGAAACGATTACTAAACCGTATATTTATTTAATGCCTATCTGATGTGCATGATTGTCTTTGTCGTTTACATAAGAACAGCATGGGATCATATCGGTTATTATACCACCTTGTTTAAAGCAAGACACAAACTTATAACAAAAATTTTGGGCATATTTCTATGGCTATAGCGTTGGTAAACATATAGAATTAATCTAAATACTGTAATCAGAAAAGTTAAAAACTGCGCAATGAAAACTACCTTGAATGATTTTTGAATAAATGCAGAAAGCAGACTGTCTCTGACATATTGGAATATTGGCAAAGCCGCATACTCAAAAATTGCTGAAAAAATAACGTAAATCTTTTCATTTAACTAAACATGATTACAGCTAGCATAACGGCTGAAAACGACTGACGACAGGAAACTCCAGAAAAAATATGAGCAAAGTTTAATATCGGTACCTCTATGATGAATGCTGTAGCTAATAACATACAATTGTGTATTACCAGCCAAAGTGGAAAAATGAACAGTTTAGCATTTATACTTGAATGCCTGTTATGTTTCTGCATTGCCTATAACTTCATTAAGACAGGAAAGTGCCGATTCAGGAGGTGGCATCCCCCAAAAGAATTTCTGCTGCATCCCTCCCAATAGTTCGCATCGGTACGGTGAGTAACTTTGGTGTTACAACTTGCAACATTACTAAATGATGCATTTTATCCTCGACAAAACGTCAAAAAAGCTAAAGATTCCGTACCTAGCTGGGGAGCTCACAGCACCAGACCCCCTAGCTGGCTTTAAGGCTGTCTCACCATAACTTTTGTGTTTGAAGATTCTTAATTGCCACCAGCACTCCTTCCAAACTTTAGTAAACGTTTCTGCGGACTTTCTTGCTGGTATTGGCGAAAATGAGCGTTGAACTTTGCTTCGAAAATCTACAGTTTGAGTATCATCCCTCCTCCCAATGTTTAAAATTATCAAAAAATTGACAAACTCCTTAAATCAACCCTCAATGGTCAATATGGATCGGCACCACTGATTACTGTATCGGTAATGTATCAGGACTGTATTACTGCTCTAACAAAATCATCAAAAATAGCAGCATCAAACAGCCAAAGCAACTACTAAAGTTTACTCTAAATCTCAGATATCAATGGCGTTATTAATGCCGAGAACACTGCTTAGTTTGTCTTGCTACTTGTACTAATCGATCTAGTTAAATAGACTATACGGTAATGGACACTTCTTGCAAATCTGAAAGTCAGAAAATTCCCGTAGTCTAGCTATCAAAGAATTGGTCAATGGATTCCGATTTGGGGGAGGAATGCAGCAGGCCCGGCGCCAGGATAGCGTGACTGGGGGGGGGGCAGAAATAAATTTTGGGGGGGCACGAGAAGTTTATTTATGTGAATTCGAGAGGGGCACTGGGGCACGAGAAATTTATTCCAGTGTGAATCAAACGAACAAGGTGAAGACCAAAAAAAAAGGTCTTCAGTTCAAAAATTTTCACAAATTCTGGTTATCGTCTCAAAGTTCTTGCGATTTTCCATGAATTCTTAAGTGAAGACCAAAAAAAAAAAGGTTTTCGTCCCAAAAGTTTTATGAAGTCCGGTGTGAGTCCTCAAAATTACAAAAATGCGGGCGGTAAACACCAATTATTTGGGAGTCTGAGGTCTCGATTTGCTCTCCAGTAGCCCCGAGCCTGTTAATTTCTTCGGGGCACAGTCCTCGCTAGGGGGGAACAATTTTTGTTTTGGGGGGCACAAGCAGTCATTTGGGGGGCACGGCCCCGGAATGCCCCCCAGTGGCGCCGGGCCTGGAATGCAGTCTGTTTCTCTGTTAGCTCAGAGTTTCTGCAGATCGATTACTCATATTGCTGAACAAGATCATAATCAAAATACAATATGGTTTGAATTGCTAAGCTAAGGCTTTCCACTTCCAGACATTGGCTTGTCAACTCAACTCACTTTCGCTAAGTTTGCTTACCCGTAGCCTACGTTTGCTACATAGCCTAGAAGTGCAACTGACCGATCGAATTCTTATCTTTTTTCCGGAGGCATTTAATTGGCGATAGTCTATTTTCCTTTCTCTAACTATTGATTGCACGGTACATTGCAGATGTTTTGTACTATGCGTATACCACTGATCACCAACTTACAGCCTGCACCAACTTACTGTACATTATCTTTAACAGTCACGACATGACATACATGACAATCTACGATGCCACACCTTTCGGCTAGTGACCATCTTCAGCTTATTCAAATACAATCAATCAAATAGAATCGATGTCAGGATAGGGGATGGAACAGTTAAAATTATCACTATTTTAACTGTGAGGGCGATGCTCACTTCTGAGAAAAAATACAGCGGGAGGGCGAGAAATAAATCGGGGGGGGGGGGGCAAAAATAAGAATCGGGGGGGGGGGAAATGCCTCCTGTGCACCCCCGTTGGCAACGCGCCTGTTTATTGTGCTTGTTAATAATTGCTTGCATATTTTGCATACAACTGTAACTTAATTTGATGTTGTTCCGGTTGCAAATTTTGTGAAGTTTGTAGTGTTCAGAGATATGCTTGTCCAATACTTTTAAAAAATTTTCGCCTATGTTGGTGCTGACGCCTTATTGAAAGGAAGGTTGAACAAAATAATTTTTTGTTTTCGTTTGTTTTGGCGGTTGCTGGGTGGTTGGCGGCCGTTCGTGAATAGCAATTTTTCGTCTCGTAAACGATTTTTGACGTGCATCCTCGTAAGTCGGTTTGGCCTTTTGAAATTCGTCCAGGTTTCAAGAGTATTGAGAAATCTTTGAAGCAATCATTTGGGGTAGTTGTTTTTTGACGGGAAAGGGTGGCCGGAATTGATAGAGATGTAGAGGGGCTGTTTATCCGGTTTTCTGCATGGCCAATATTTTCCGGTAGTAAGTTTGAAAGCAATGTCAAGGAAATTGGTTTGGATAAAGTTGGTTTCGGTAGTGACCTTGAGGTTATGATGTTGAAATTGATGATTTTTTTTGATTTTGTCAGCGGTTGATCTATGTGCATTTCTTACCAAGGTCAAGCCGTCGTCGCGGTACAAGCTAAGCTCTGCGTCTTGAGATACGCTGATCAAGCTGTGCAGCAGAACAGGCCAATCAACTCAAAGATTTCAGCACCGTTAAAAGACCCCATACTGACATCAAAAAGATTGACTCCTTTTTGACCTAGGTTTGGTCTCTGTTAAATAGCACTGAATTTCTGCTGTGCATTAGGGTAGAGCGAAAAGTAGGGAAAAAATGTAAAAGTTAAATTCTTATAGTCTAATAGTAACAAAAAGTTGTCTTTGACCCTAAAAACTCCCCAGAAGAAAAATTAGCGACATTATTTAGCATTTGGGTCTGCCCTCACATTCTTTTGTTTTTTCCATAATTGACTATGGTCACCCATTTGCTGGAAATACTGTATTACATAATACTAGTACAAAACCGTTAACAGCAAAGGTTTTATTCAAAATTAAGTTACTTACATTTGTGAGTAAAACAAACAAATACTGTTATACGGTGTGTTTGGAATCCCGTAGATCAATCGCAATTGCAAAAAAAGTTTGAAAAGAAATTAGCAATTAAAGTCCTTTTTAGTGTCAATTTTTGGGATTTCGCTCCTCAACATGAGCTTGTTTTTTATAATGCCTTCTCTTCGTTTATAGCCACAAACTACTCTTGATGCTTCACTGACCAACTGTACCGCTCGTTCAACAGCCTGAAAGTGGCATGGAAATTTTAGAAATGATAAATATGTCAGATCATTGATCGCTATACGAGCATCAGATCTTGCTTGCTGATGTTTTTAGTCAAAGGAGGCTCCACTCGAATTGTCTTCTGGTTATCAATCAAGTCGATGTATTGCTCAGCTTGAAAGTTTACTTTTGGCACCTTGAACAATCGTATGGAGCAATTTTGAGACCGGTGCTTTTGAGCAGGTAAAATTCTGCACAACCCTAATGTTGTCGAATGCTTGCTCGTTCATCAATTATCATGGTAAGAAGCAAATTTTTTTCATGTGCGAAGTAAGCATGTCTCTGAATCACAGCATCCACTTGCTTTCTTATCTCTGCCTCTAAGTAGCGACTTCTTTGTATCAGTTCATGAAAGTGCTTACCTCCTTCTGTGATAGAAGTTTTATTTTTGATTTTAAACCGCTTAAGAATGTAGACTTTTGCAATATAATTCACTAAAATCAAAAGGTTGTTGGAAGGTGATGTTTTCGAAATATATAAACGCAAAATGCGATTAACTGTTGTAAGCCCCCTTGCATGACTTAATTTTCCAGGACTGCGATCAGCAATGACCAGATGAAACAGCGGTAGCGAGATCGTGTAAATATTCTTGATCAGTGCTGAGAGGGTAAGAGCACTATCGTTGGCAGAAAGTTGTATTTCAATGGGTTCAAACTCAGCAATTTGTTGTTGTTCACAACATTGAAGTCCCTTGCCAATCTGTCCTGAAAAACTTTGTGGGCCTGAAGTTACTCGATTGGGGTATTGCATTGGGTGTCTCAGAGGAAGTTCATTTAAGTGCAACAAACAGATAGACAATTGAAGGGTTCTTCCTAAAGATTGTTCAACAACTGCGATAACTCCTCTTTTAGCTCCAGCATTTACATTTGTACCGTCACAATCAATTACATTAACGCTGTCCAAATCAAGATCATGAAAAGAGCAGAATTCCAGGAGTCCTTCAGAAATGTCTTTTGCCTTTCCACTGTTTGGTGTAAAATGACTAACATAGTTTGAACCTGGTTCGGCAACTTAAGTAATGTGCTCTTCTCTGACAAAGTGAGTTCCAATACCGGACTTTAGGGGGTTAATGTGCGGTCTTTTTTTCGGTCAAATAATAACCCCTCACACTGGATGGTGTTTGGAAGCTTTGATTGTGACGTCTTTTTTTTTCGCATTCCCGCCTAACTTTGCTTCTTTTGATAATCAGCTCTTTGTTTTGTCCATCAATAATCCCATAGTCCTTTAACCGTGCCGATGTTATATTAGCAGCAGCTCGATCAGACACAGAAAATCGATCGCATATTTTAGCTAGCGTAGGGAGAGACATCCTGTTTTGTGCATTCTGGTTGCTTTCAATTTGGGAAGAAGCTTTAGTGCTAGGCGGTTCATCAGTGTTTGAGTCGGAGTCTTCTTCTTTTTCACCAGAAGAAATGACGTTGTCAGTCTCTGTTAAATCAAAACGACCAGTTTCAATGTTTGCATCACCTTTTTCTGTTTTTGAATGCTTGCTTTTTCAGATGGTGTTTAATTGCTTTCTTTTGTTTCTTTTCTGCAACTGAGCCGTTTTTTTCATTTCAATGCTTCCAATTATCATTCTTCTAGACGATCGGTGGTCTACCAAAAGTGCATTTCATCTTTGAGAACTTTCAGCTCCTTCGAGCAACTGCAGAGTGCTTTCTCTTTGCATTTGCAAGCACAGATGTCCAATAGACTCTCTGCTTCATTCTGAAACTTTGCAATCCTTGCTTTGTATTTGACGTTATTTTGCCTAGTTTTGTAAGGTTTCAGTAAATTTCTGTGTTTATCGTGATTGTTCTTCACTTGTTGAACGGGATATTGTTCTGGATACGGTTGGAATGGATGCTTTCTGCCATCTTATATCTAATGGATGCTTTCTTCAACTCCACTGGGAGCCCCCCAAATAAATGGGCTCCCAAAAATCAATTTTTTGAACGGCTCGAGCTAGAGTGCTACTTTTTTTTGATATTAGTAGATATCTAACCCACAAATATTTTGGCATAGTTTGGGAGTGCTACTCCCCCCGGGGACCCTTCAACTGGACCCCCAAAAAATCAATTTTTTAAACGGCTTTGCTTAGAATGCCAGTGTTTCATGATATCAGCCGAGATTTAGCAGAAATATTTTGACATAGTTTGGGGGTGCCACCCCTTGGAGACCCCCCAAACAGACTCCCCAAAAATCAATTTTTTGAATGGCTCAACATAGGGAGCCAGTTTGTTTTGATATCAGCCGATATTTAACACACAAATATTTTGACATAGTTTTGGGGTGTCACCCCCCCCAAATGGAACCCCCAATCATCAATTTTTTGAATGGATCAACTTAGGGTGCCAGTCTGTTTTGGTATCAACAGAGATTTAACAGACAAATATTTTGGCATAGTTTGGGGGTATAACCCCCCTAAGACCATCCAAATGGACCCCTCAAAAATCAATTTTTTCTACGACTCAACTTAGGGTGCCAATCTGTGTTGATATCAGCAAATATTTTACAGACAAATATTTTGGTGTAGTTTGGGGATGCCACCCCCCCGGAGACCCCCCAAATGGACCCCCAAAAATCAATTTTTTGAACATCTCAACTTAGGGTGACAGTGTTTCATGATATCAGGAGATATTTAACAGACAAACATTTTGACTCAATTTTCTGGAGGTTCCATAATCACATATTTTTGAATAATTTCTGATTTTTAGGTAGGCTAGACAAAAAGTACTTTAGAGCGTTACAGCATTAGCTACGCGTCGTTCGTTCACTGGGTTTGCTGGCAAACTCCCATTTAGTCTAAACTCCCTTTTAGACAATTAAAATGCTACGCATTTTTCTCCTTGCTGAGTCTGCTGACTTGTAACTCGATTTTCTGATCTTCTAGCTACTGTAGGCCTACTCCATTTTAACTGCCCACTAACACGTGAAGTGGCGGTAACAACCATAGAGCATAGAGAGATAGTCTATCTGCTTTAAAAGTGGCTCCGTTTCTGACAATACAATAACATGATTGGCAGGACTTATTATTCCTATTTGTTGAATAACTGTACCCAACTGTTTACACTATTAATTTTAAACAATTGACTTCATTAAGACCATCCGCCCAACCATGCATAAGCGCTGTCAGTCAAACTACCAAAGCGATTTTCATTGATTTGACACAGCCCACCATTCAGTAAATTCACTGTTATTTTAATTGTCTTGGGCAGGCCTAAACATTAATAAAAATCTTTCAGACTTTAGAAAACGTCTTTTCCGGCCGAAAGATAAGTTTTTGCGCTATTACGAATCCCAAGTACAAATTTAATTTTTTCGCTCCACCCTACTGTGCATTATAAGGTCAATCAATTCTCGGTCAATCACTGTAAACGTTTGAGCGACGTTAAGTGCTTCTTGTAGAAGTAACTCGGAAATAGAGGAATAGAATTTTGCGATATCAAATTTAATGAAATTGCATTCTTGTTTGTTTTCCAAACATTCAAACCGGCGATAACTTCTTTAGCGCTTTTCCGTTGTCGTAATTTTGATTTTGTTCTGACGGCTTTGTTGATTTTGTCCCAACGAAAGTTACTGATTTTCCCAATTTCTGATTTAACCAGATTGATGAGGTGGCGCACAAAGGTTTATTGTTGAAATTTTCTTTATGATCTTTCAGTGTTACGTACGCTTCTCGTCGAGAAAAGCATTCTATTCGATCATTTAACTTCAGATTTTGTGTAATTTTCTTTGCTTTACTGTTTATATCATTCAAGGTAGAATCATCTTTAAGTCTGGTAAGATGTTGCGATACTGTCGCAAAGAAATTTTTTGTAATTTTCTGGGCTTACCTTGTAGAAGCTAGTAGATTTGTTTGCGGGTACGAACATGTGATTTGAGTTTTTAATGCGATTCGCGTTGTCAGCTAAGTGGGTTTGAAACTGTTTACGCATATAGCAAAACTCGATGTTTTGTCCAAGGATGGCAGTACGGTACGTTCAGAATTTGCGTACTACGACCTCGCACCTTCAACCGTACCGTACCATCGTACCGTACTTCAGTTCAATTTTTGAAGCGTACCGTACCGTACCAACGTACCGTACCCGTACCATTACAAAAAAGGCGTACCGTACCAGCGTACCGTGCTTCTTAGCAAAAATTGAGGGGTACCATACCGTACTTACGTACCGTACCGTACTGCCATCCTTGCTTTTAACTACTCGCAACTTTAACTCACTTTGAAATCACTAGCCTATAAATCAGCGATCTCAATTCACACATTTAACGTCGGCTTCAGCTGTCTTTTGCCTCTGCGTACAAAAAACCGGCGCAATGTGCGAAAAGTCTGGGATTTTTAATTCAAACAGCGTACCAACGTACCGTACTCGTGCCATTGCAAAAAAGACGTACCGTACCAACGTACCGTACCCGTACCATCACAAAAAAGCATACCGTACCAGCGTACCGTACCTCTTCGCAAAAATTGAGGCGTACCGTACCGTACCAACGTACCATTCCGTACCGTACTGCCATCCTTGGTTTTGTCTAACTGATAAAAAAGATCTGCCTCAAAAACCAGCAGGCTATTATGTTGCCTTAAACGCTAGAAGGCCATTTTATTTTCAATTATATTTGCCCTTTATTCCCCATGTTTCTACTAAGAGTCAATGGATTGGGCATTTTATTGCCTCAATCCTATTTTACCGGGGTATTTGACGAGCGCATTTTACACGAAGAGGGAGAGGGCAAAAGTAAAAAACTTTTTTCTGAAGGAATTTATCCCAAAAAAAACAAAAAATCCCCCCCCTCCCGTATAAAATAAGGTTAAAAGTTTATCAAGTTTTCAATCATCTCGTGACACTAATTTAAAACCAATTATATAAGCTAGAAGACTTCTTGGTTTCTTTGCTGCGTTTATAAATTTCCCAAATTAAAATGAATTTATGCATTTAACGTATTCGTTACCGCAATAAAATCTCGGGCCGGTCAAATCGGAAACAGTGTTGGCAACTGCTCGCCACCGCTGCGATATTTGAAGAGTTTATTTTCAAAACGATTAGAGACCATATTTTTCGAAATAGATTTTTTTTATTGAAAAATGTAGACAGTGGCCATTCGCGTGTTTCCATGTAACCATTTAGTTTCAAATCGCTTTCTATCCTTGTCAAAAGCATTTCTTAAAATTGTGTTTTTTTCAAAATGCCTTGTATCCACTGTCAGTTTAGTTTCAAAGCGTCTTCTGTCCAATGAATTTTTTTGCTTTTGGTTGTCGAGTTGTTCATAAGCTACGAGTATAATAAAGAACTGAAAAAGTTTATTAGCGACACACTAGGGCTAAGTACTTGTCCTAGTGTCATATTCATTGATGATGCATAATTAACTATGCGAAAATGATTTATTTTAGTTCAAGCATATGACAGGTTTTTGGACTGTTAATAATTTGATTTTTTACGATAAGATACTATTAAAATGTTCATGTCTTCAAAGCTTTTCGTCAGACAATTGTTCAGAAGAATAGTCAAAATAAAGAGCGCAGAAAAAAGAGCGGCTACCTATAGGAAAAAGCAGAGCCGTGATTGGCTAGAAAAATGCCCATGAGAAAGCGACATTAGTACATAATCTTTTAACTGTGCACAAATTATTTTTGTCGGGGGAGTGCGAGGTTAGACGTTTTGATGAAAGTAGTTTCAAGAGCAGATAGATGGATAGGAGATCGGCACTGGGCAAGAATAGAGACTCTACTGCCATCATAATGTTGAGCGCAGGTAGGATTTTGTAAAAGAAGAACTTCAATGGCTGAATCAGAAGCAGGAGACTGGGAATTGGTATGTGTGGAAGATTTTCACCGACGGACAGGAAGTAAGCTTTTCTGGAAAAAAAAGAAAGAGCGGATAGATTTGAAAACGTGTTGTTTCATTTTTTCCTGCAGCCTTTGGAAGGCACGGTCTACATACTGACCGTAGCAATGATATGAGAATTGATAAATCACGCTGCTTTTCTGTAAAGCAGTAAAACCTTGTTGGTAGCGGAGAGAAGCTCGTTGGTAGAGTAAACAACGCGTGTTTCCACTGCAGAAAAACACTTTTGACATCAGATTCTACTCGCTTTTCAGACCGGGTAGAAACAAAGCCTAGCCATGGGAGACGTAGGTAAACCGGCATCTTTCCGGTCCGAATTTAGGCAGAGCCTGTAATTGCCTCATCTTCTTAGCCGTTACCGACCTGATAATGTGCTACGGGTATCCATTAGTCTGTAAAATGAACTTGATTTAGTCGAGCTAAAATGACAATCTTTCAGAACAAATGGCAAGAGTCCAATGCGTCAAGATGTCAGAATTGAGTTAGGTTTACGTTTTTATGGACTGAAGGAATTCCAGCGTAAATATTGAACGATGAATGCTAGTTTCGGGCAGTGCTGTCGCCAGAGCAGACGAAGTGAGTGGTCACTAGCCGGAAGTGGGGGCACTAAAATAAACTGAACTTTTGCACATAAAACCTGATCTGCAGATCCTGTACGCACTAGCGTACGCAGGATTTTCGAAAGGAGAGGACTAGGAATTTTGAGAGTATTGAGACTAAAAGAAAACTTTCTCTACTCAGATTAAGTCCGGGTTTTTGGCCCAAAATTAAGTGAAGACCAAAAGAAAAAGGTCTTCGCTCAGATTTAGTTCCGTTTTTGGCCGAAAATTAGGTGAAGACCAAAAAAATAATAAGTCTTCAGTCAGATTTTGTCCGGTTGTGTGCTCAAACTTTGTGTCAAACTTACAAAGGGAGGGCCATGCCGCACTTTTGCATACCATTCTATGCTAATTATACTATCCTGGCGACCCAAAGGGAGGGGTCATGGCACCATGCCCCCCCCCCCGGCGAAATACGCCCCTGCCTGTACGGCTACAAATTATGGGCAATTTTAAAATAAGGCCGGCAGCGTTTCTCAGCTCGTTTCCTCTACGACCCATAATCGTTTGAAAAATCTATCTGTAGCAGTGAATTCTACCAGATGTGCAACCAGGATTTTGCTAAGAGGGTTGGACCAAAAGTTTGTTTTTTTTTGCACAAAAATTGCCTAATTTAGCCCCGTGCTGAACAAACTGAAGCAACTCAAGCGTTTCACAGACGGGGCATGGTCACCAAATATTTAGTGACTGTGAAAGGGACCTGGGGGCTAACTCCCAGACCCTGGAAAATTTTTGTGCTTGTTCAGCAAAAAATAACAATTTTAACGTCATTTTAATACCATTTCGAACTGTTTGAAGCCATATGAATTACTAAAATTCAGAAGTCATTTCAAAGAATTAAATTGTTTAGTACCTTCAGCCCCCCTTTACTTCAGGTCAAGCCTAAAATACATTTAAACGCTCGTATTTTAAAGTTAAGTTTAAGTAACTTTCTAAGGGGGCTTGAGCCCCTTCACCCTGGTTGCACCACTGATTTCGACCTCAAAATCTTAAGTGTGTTCTAAAAATCAAAACAGCTGGTCTTTGAAAAAAATTGTTATCACATATCTCTCTTCCGCGACATATCCGTAAAATTGTGTTAATAAGATGGAAAATTGCGTCAAATTTATGTTCAGCAGTTGGTTACTAGCAATTTCGCCAAGAACCAAGAAAACGTCAAAGGAGAATTATGTTTGAACGTAATTATTCCTTTTTCCATCATTGTCTGTTGTCTTATCGTTACGTGATATTCCGAAAATAGTATTTTGAGTAAATCGTAAATCAAAATGGGGGGCACAAGCAGCCGTTAGGAAAGAGAGGGTCCCTTGCCTCCCCCCTTCCCGTAGTTACGGCTCTGGTTTTGGGTAGATGGAGGTGATCAACTTGGAAAGGTACTTTTCAACCAACACGTCCAAAAAAGGGAGAGCCAGATCAGATTGTTTTTCAAAAGTAAAGCGGAGAGGCGGGTGAAGCGAGTTAAGGCTGTGTAAGAAAAGATCGCACTCATCTTCGTTGCTATATACTACGAAAGTGTCATTCATATAGCAGTTACTTAGTTCCGGTTTGGAAGTGGTTTGGAAAAATTTTAGATTCATAGTAGCCAACAAAAATATTGGCAAGAGCTGGTCCAAGGGGTGATCTCATGGCGACTCCGTCGATCTGATGATGCACGACGTCATCGAAGTTAAACTCGACAGAAGTAGCCATCTCTATCAGTTCAATAAAGATATGCCTTGGAAAAGATGCAGGAGGGTGTTCCGAACTGTTGAGTGCGTCAGCCCAGATTTGAATAGTTTCCGCAAGAGGACATTAGTAAATAAACTCTTAATGTCAAAGAGTTTCTCAAACGCTGTGATTACTTTTGTTGTAGGTTATGATTGTACACAGCGTTAAGCTTAGAGAGGACAGTAACCATCCGCAACGTCACCAAAGCGACTTTTTGCACAATTTTGGGTAAAAAGCAGCAACCAATTAGGTATTATAGGCACTACAGCAAATGCCTCAACAAACAATTAGGCTTAGATTCAGATCAATTCTAGATGAAACAACATGTTCTAGGATTTTATTAAGTTTAGTTTCAAAACGCCTTGTATCCACTTTTTTTAATTTAAATAAATCAAAATAAAACCTTAACTAAATATCGTTGATTTTTCAAACTTTTCGGTTTTGAAGAGGTATACGACTGCAATCCCCACAAAGTGAAATTAACAAACTATTCGCAGAAAAAAATTTCAATACGTTTTTTGCAATTTTCTCAAAAACATCAAAAGTAGATATAAGGCGTTTTGAAAAGAAGCTCTTCATTTCTCTGTAAGAAGCTGTGTTGCCCTGGCGCAATGACGTGGAGATGAGCCCCGCCAACTCGTTACCCGTTTCGGAGTAATACAGCAAGTATAATGAAAGATTTGATTTAAATAAAATAGTAATTAATAATCTGAAAAATGCAGGATTTCAGTTTCAATAAGTTTAAAAAGATTACGGCGAAGTACGCACCTGATGACGCAATCAACATTGCTGACGTCATGCTATTGACAAACGAAAAAGAAGTAAGTATTTGTTTTCAACTCTCCTATTGAGAATGATATAATTTTTTGTTTCCAAGGATCAATAATAAATCAAAAATAATGTTTCACAATAAAAAGATTTATTCGAGAAGAGACGTTTTGACTAATTACTTTAGTTTATCAATCTTATTTAAATAAAATTCTATTTGATTAAGATTGATAAAGACTAATGTAATTTATCGAAACGTTTCTTCTCGAATAACATGTTTACGACTGCTCTGGCTCTTTTATTCTTAGGGAAAATTTATCTCAATTTTTCAACAATGCAAAAAACTTTTTATTGGTTTACGTGAATTCTGAACAGTGAAATAGGAAATTTTGTAACGATTTATTATACAGAACATTTGCATTGTGCTCACATCATGAATTTTCTTGTATTTTAAGAATTAGATTATCTAGTTTAGGTATTAATAATAATTTAATTTTGATGTTTTGACGTTTTCGGGTCCAGAGTTTTAGTGGCCTAAAGGCTACCATTGCGGAAGCATAAGGAAGAGCTATCAGAACGGTGACTACCAAAAACAAGCAATGCGAAGAAGTTTTTTCCCATGGGATTCAAACCTGCAATCTTCGGATCCAATGGGAAGACAACTTTTTCGCATTGCTTGTTTTAAGTAGTCGTCATTCTGGTGGCTTTTCCCTAGTTTATGCGTGCTGGATTAAAAAATTTTAAGGCCCAAAAAATTACCCAATAGAGCCACTGATGTGAACCTCTTCGGCGCTCCGAAGTTCTAACTTTTCAGTAAAATGATAATTAAGACGGCAAAAAGGTTTTTCTTCGCTTCTAACTCTAAGTTTGGCTCTTAAAATTTGACCTCAAGCCAAGTGTTTTTTTGCCACTTTTAGATTTATTACTGTGTAGGATCCACTAGATAGTGTGCTCAATGTTCCCATTTTTTACAGATAATGAATGGATTGGAATTCTTAGAATTGAGCCAGTTATTAAAACTGGAAAACGACGTAAATTTTGCGAAGGTCGCAATTCACAGGCATTGTATACAAACACTTGTGAAACGTGAAAGTGTCTTCTATGAAAAAGTTAGTTTGATAAATATTCTTCATTTTGTGAATTGCGGTACTGCATTGAATTATTACGTTGTTTCTGCTTCATGTACAAAATAAAATTATGTAATGACTGTTATTCTTTGGTGATCTATCTATTTATAGTAAATGAATGTAGCACTTATTGATTACCGTATTTAATGAATGAAAAAAGAAACAGAAATCTCTTCTACCTTCTTTTTAACAAAAAAAGTGATGGGAGTTTTTTTCTCTAAGTAGCGATGTTGTTACCATTTGCCCTTCTACCTTTTACTGCTAGGGCTGAAAACTCTCCTTTCGCCAAAGACTTAACTACCTAATTTATATTTTCCTATTGTGCGCAGGAAGAAGAAAACCATGACGGTTTGTCTTTTGATGATGCAAACAAAAATATAAAGGTTGTTCCAGAGGATTCAGACCCAGAAGAAGTAAAATACTCTACGTAATTGTTTGAATTTGGTTGTGCCATTGTTTTGATGGTTTACGTACTGTCAGTTTAAAAGGAAAAATTACTCGTAAAATTTTGTGCGATTGTTGTTCAGATATTCAGTGAGGTTATAAGATTTACTGTACGTTTCTTTCAAAATTTGTTAATCAAATGAAATACTTTGTTACAATGCTAGTGAGCTAATAACTTCGATGCTTTCCTTAAACTCAAAAAAATCCAAATAACTTATCCAAAAAAAGACTCACTTCAAGAGAAACCCCCACTCATCATATTTTCGAAGATGAGGCCTTAAATTTCTATATATGCTGAATAATCTGTCGAGTTATACGACTCTTATTTGAACGTTTTTCTTTTATCTTTATTTTGAGCTTGTATTTTTTTTAAGTAGAATTGACAAAATTTTAAAACAAGCATATTTTGCAACATTGCAGAGAGACAATTTGATCAAAGAAAATGCTGCAAAACGAGAAGACGAAATGCAGAAATGGAAGGATTTTTTGCTAGATTATCCGAAGGAAGTGAGGGCTTAATTACTGACACCTTTTTGTAGGCCATGAAAACAAAAAAATTTCCCAAATAAGTATCGAAACGTTTGACAGTGGGAAAAATTGTTTTTTCGCAATCAAATGAAACCCAATCTTTTGAATTGTTGAAAAGTTTGATTATTTGACATACAGCGCTGCGTGATACAGTGCTGCATGTGAAGCGTTGCATTTTAAATAATCGGTTGGCTGCTGGACGCGAAGACCTTAAACCAGTTGTTTTCAATCTTTTTTATTCAGCGACCCATTGAGCAATCCGACATAACTAACGACTGCCTTCCAAATTTACGAGTAATTAAACACATATAACGCTGTAGCACATGCATAGCAGCAATAAAAATGACTACACATAAAATATTATATGATATCACCCTATTTTAAAAGACTCATTAAGAATTAAATTTATATACGTGGCAGCTGCATTAATGAGATGGCTGGTTTTACATTTTGGCAATAAGTTTCTCGATGCGTGGCTCTGTTGTTGCCAGAGCATATCTTAGATCTGGCTCTACTATTAGTTCATTTCAGGCTTAGTTCTTTATTCCCAGTAATGTTGGCAAGCCAGCCTTGCACATTTAGGTCGATGGAAAAGGCATCCAAAGTCGAATTGCTGTGCTTACCACTCTGGGATACGAAGCTAGCATACCTGAACAATATGCAGGCAAAGTCTTCTCTTTGAAGGCATCCTCCGTAGTTGAGTCGTTTTTTAGGGTTATAAATTCCTCTTGCGTTGAATCATTCTCATTGAACATGTTCACAACGTCTGAGTCTGATACCAGGTATAGACAGGCGCGTAGCCAGGAATTTGCTTTGGTGGGGCTGTTTTGAATACTGGAAAAAACATCAAACGATCTTGACCCAGAGTTTAATCTACCTCTGATCAATTTGAGTCGGTTTTTTTGTCCAAAATGATTTGATCTAAAAAAAAAGGTCTTCACTGAAATTGAAAGAGTTTTTCCGGCCAAAATTAGGTGATTTCAAAAAAAAAAGGTTTTCATCCAAATTCAGTCAGTTTTTCTGACAAAAGCTCCAGTTTCGTGGTCCAAACCACAGCAAGTTCTTCACAACTTCTGATCGCCAATCCTATTGAGGTGGGGAGCTAATTTCATTTTTGGAGCAAAACTTGGCCTAAAAAGCACTAAAAACATGGTATCTTGCGTACGTTTCAGGCCAATGGAGGTGCTCGAGCCCCCCCTGGCTACGCTACTGGGTATAAATTTTTAACAAATACCAAATCATCTCTTGTTGCGTCTGGGGAGTATTTTGTAAATTTAGAGCGAAGAGATATAAGGTTGTTGATAAGCTTTGATTTGACATCGTTATCAAGCTGCATATCCTCGGTGTCTCCAATTAATTCATTCAGGGTTGGAAACATTCCCATTTGGCCCATTGTCATCTTTCTTTTCCAGAGCCAGAAGTATTGAGAGTGCGTCGATGAAATCGATGAATGTTTTGTCTTGTCCTTGCAAGGAAAGATTTAATTCGTTTAGCTTGTTAATTCGATCCCCAGTGTAAAGACCCGCTTGAGCACGTTGCCTTTTGATAACCATCGCACCTCCGAGTGGTAGAGGAGATTGTAGTGATCAGCATTCATCTATTCGCAAAAGCGTCAGAATAAGCGAGTGTTGAGTGCACTGGATTTTACTGTGTTAACGAGTTGTATTACTTGCCTAAGCACTGCTATCAAATCTGATCCCAATGCCTTTGAAGCCAATTCCTCACGATGTATCATACAATGCATGAAAGTGCAGTATGGAGATACTTCTTTAAACGTGCACGAGACCCTGAGCTATGACCTAACATGGCCGGTGCACCATCCGCACAAAGTTCGCGCAGAAGTTCCCATTTAATACCATTTGCTTTGAAAAAAGTATTAATAGTCTTAAAAAGATCTTCTCGTGTTCTGGACGGCAAATCTAAAATGTACAGAAACCCATCTTTGAACACACCATTGTGAACGTAACGCACGAATCCAATAAGTTGTGCACAGGATGAAACATCTGTGAACTTGTCCAGCTGCAGAGCAAACGATTTAGCTGACTTCATTTGGTCAATGACTTGATTCTTGATGTCGTCAGACATCAGAGAAATCATTTGTTGCATTGTGTTATCCGAGAGAGATAGTACATTCAACTTGCTTTCTGCTTAAAATTTAAATGCGATTAATGTCTCTCGCGCATAGCAGTGTTAGCTGTAAAGCGATTGTGTGTGGCTTCTTTGGCTTTTGCAATTCGCAATGATACTACAAAGGTTGCTTCAACAGAAGCTCGATATCGTTGCTGGAAAGCTCCAGGGGTGTCCATTCGAGACCGCTTCACGTAATTTATCTGTCACTCAGAAAATGCTAAGCCTTTGTCTTTGAAGTCAGTATGTTTCGTTTCTAAATGTCTTTTCAATTTTGATGGTTTCATAGATTCAGACGAAATAACTTTCATACACAGCACACACTGTGTTTTTTTAAGGCCGTCAGAGACGATACTGACAAATCCAAACCAGAGAAATGAATCTAAATATCTGCGTCTTTTTGCCATAAAAGTTTAAACTCACTTGCTAAATGTTTAGTACGGGTAACCTTAAATGATACCATTGAATTAAAAGCGGAGTGTTCAAATTTCGCTCAAAAAGCAGGTTATGGGGCAGTGTTACCCTTATGATAACTTGCCTTTAACTAGCACTGCTAATACACTGTCTGTACTGCATATTTAGATCCAAACCTACCCATACCTAAATGTCTTTTCAATTTTCAATTTTCGCAGCACCTAAATGTCTTTTCAATTTTCGCTGCAAGAAACTCGCAGCAGCTCTGCTCGCATTTTAGAACAACAGTTCTTAAGAGCACGAAAATCTAGCCCAATCACAGTACAATTTGTTTCTTAGCTACGAATACTCTATGAATATCTCTCGCTGTTAAATAAATTCGAAAAGAACTTGACGTGAATATAAAGTTTGCACAAATCCAATTATTTTGAAAACTAGAATACCGTACTGTAAAATCCTTCAAAGTTTTTCCGAAGCTCGAGTACTTCCCGGTACAGTATTCAGACAACCTGATTTACAAGCGCAGCACATTCCTTTGTATGTCATAATGTTATTTGTGCGTTGCCAAAATATTGTTATAATGATAACCGCACTTAAAAGAGTTTTAACAGTCAATTATTCCTGAAGTGATCTTAACCGAAAAGTAGGCTATGATTTTTGTCACAGGGCCTGATATTTTGGCCTCGATTAAAAGTGATTCCAACCTAAAATGCGCATTTTGGCACAATCTGTAAATAAAACATTCAAATTTTTCTACTGACCATCAAAAGCTCTTGCGACTTCTAGAAAAAAGGCTGGGGACCCCCATAGGGATTGCGGCCCCCAGTTTGAATACCACTGCCTTAGACGGTCACTTTGCAGTCTCCCGTCAAGATCGCTTATTACTGTAAAATTATGTTAAAATTTTGTTGCTGTTTTTGTTGTGTTTTTTTTTTATTTCGAAAAATGAAATTTGTATGTATGTATGAAGCAACAATTTCTTGTTATCGTGTTTGTTTACACAAACCAAAATTTATGTGAACGAGTACGCGGCTCAACAGCAGTTATTTTATGTCAAAATCACCCCCCGAAAAACAAAATAATATAGTGGTATCCTACTGCAGTATACTGAGCCCCAAAATGACTGATGCTCAAAAACCGTTTTTCTGACCGACTAATGGGGTAACTCAATACTGTGATTTTTGTAATTATATTTTGTATTTTACCTTTTACTGTGATTTTTAGGTGCATTTTGCTCTAATTTTACTGCTGTGTATTATCGAGCAGTGTTTTAGAAAATTGACCATCAACAGTTTTTTAATTTCTAATAGGCTACAGTAAATTGAATAATGTAGGCTTACTCTTCCTCCAGTTTCAGACGGAAATGCTTTGTCTGGTTGAGCAACGTCAACAATATGAAATCATTGACGAAACTATTTTGAGGAGATTATCTCATCTTTTGCTTACAACGAAAAAAAACGCAGACAGACTTTTTGATAAAAACGAACAACCTATTTCAAAAAGTGTAAAACCTCATTCTCGAAATAGTAAAATATGGAATCAACTGAAGTTAATCGAAGGCTTCTTTTTGGAAAACTTGGTGAACTTGCATTTTGTTTTTTTGCGCAAAATTCAACAAAACACAGACTTACGAGGAGAACTAATAGGAAAAATGATAGACGATTTCAAAAAAGAACAACTGATATGGAATAAAATGATATTTCATCAACTAGAGACACTAAAGAAAGCAGAGAGGTAGTAACTACTATCAATAGAGAAAAATAAATAATAATCAAGTTAGAAATTAGAATGCTAAATGCATGACAAACGAACCGTATGAATGATCTTGTCATTAATATACCTTGATCAAATTATTGCTAAGCATATTTGAAAAAACGCTTCAGGGGAATTATCATACTACACATCGCAAAAGTAACGATGTCTTAATTTCTTTAAAATAAGCGAAACAAGCAAAACTTACGATGTCTAATTCTTACGAACAGGGCCTCAGAGAGAAAACTTTCCAAGGGGTACGAAGGTCGATACTGGGCCCCCAAATCTTATTGGGCCCCCCAAGCCTTATCGAAGCCTATGACATTAAATCATTTTTTGTTTGCTGGGTGTAGATCTTCATTTAAAAGTGAGAGGATAACGATATTCGCATACAGTAAGGACCTATAAAAAACACAATTAAGCATAGAATTGGTTTAAATCCAGCTAGGGAGCTCCAAAATTGGAGCGCTGTGAGCTCACCCAGCTGGGTCTGGGGCAGAGCCCCGGAAGCTTTAGCACTTTTTGTGTTTTTCGAGGGTAAAATACAGCATTTGATCAACATCCCAGCAACAAACTTGCTTAAATTGACAAGCAAAATACGTGATATACGTGAAAAAAAGTATGTGAAGCGGGATGATGACATTGACACAATATTATACAATATAATGACTTTAATACTGCAAATCCAAATATTTTACTAATAAAAATTTTAAGAAGTCATCTGCAATCACAGACTTCACAAACCCAAATACTGTACCTATTAAACTCCTACAGATAGAGTGAGTTAGTTAATGATAGTAGTAGAGTATGTTAACTTTGACTCCGCTCCCTGAGGTTGAAATGCTTTAGGATCTCTGGAAATGTGGGCCATCGTACATTGTTATACCGCAGAATTAGGGCTCTCAAGTCAGAGAAATGTAACAAAACGTTAATTTCGGTGCAATTAGTGTATGGCTTTTGATACATTTTCCTCTTTTTTCAATCAAATCAGCCACTATCGGATGCCCTAAAGGCTGTGTAGTAAAAATAGCAACCAATTAACAGTACTAAATAGGCTGACTGATATTTTTGCTGTAGGCAAGGCTAATATCGGTGTTATGGTGCGATACCAAAACTTGACGCGGAAACCTGAACTCTTACGGGCCCCTTGAGCCCGGGCCCCCTAGACCCGGGCTCGGGTACGATGTACCCCCTGAACCATAGGTTGGCAAGTTAATGCAAAACGTTAGCTTCGTTAGCCACTAGTCTGTTAACAAACTTCACACCTCCGTTAACGTTAATCCGTTATTTTCAGCTTTAATTAACGGAAGTTAATTAAGTCCGTTAATCCGTTAACATTTTGCGTGTAATTTACATTTCGTTTTATTCACTCGCCTCTAAAACACGTATTGACGCTGTTGAGCTGATTGTAAGAAAATATTTATTGCTATGGTGGTCTTTGTGTGTTTTGAAAGTTACATTTTACAGTCTAATCTAATTTCAAAATAAAAACAAGTTCAAATGCACAACGAAGCTGCAAGATATTAACGATAAAAACCTTAACGGAAGTTAATTTAGTCCGTTAACAGCGCTTAACGGAAGTTAATTTAGTCCGTTATCAAGAAAAAACTTTTTATCGGATTAACGAGTTAATGAAAAAGTTAGCTTCGTTATTAACGGATTAACGATTAACGGACTTGTGCCCACCTATGCCCTGAACCCCCCTCTTACAGGCACTGTATACGAAACGTTGCATACTATGACTCTAGGTATAATAAGCCATCTCAGCACCTAGTCAACTACTAACAACGCTCCAGGTCCAGGCAAGGCTCATAAGTTACGTTTTGAACAATTGCTTTCATGTTAACTGCAATGCTCAGCAACGTCATAAGTTTTCTCAGTTAAATAAAACTGACTGACGTTTCTCGCTATATTACGCCAAAGCGGGAAATAAGCTTTGTGAGCCCATTTCCGTGTGATTGCGCATGGGTAGCTCAGCTTCTTTTGAAGAAATGTTGCAGCGGGAGTATGTTGCTGGCAATTTTGTGTTGATTTGGTCATTTTGAGTTTTGAACATCAGATCTTCTGCTCCAGAGCAAAGGACGATACGGATTGACCAACTGGCAAAGTTTTTAATTAAACTGTGTGCTTGTGATGTTTCAAGTAAGCAACTATTATAATTAGCCATAACTACACGCTTCAAATTCTTTTGTTTCGTTATTGCAGGCATGAGATGATAACACCAATGGTTCACCATCAGATTGCTAGCGAATTTACGAAGAATATAAACTCAATTAAAGACAATTTTAATAAAGAGCGTATAAAAGTTCTACGGCAAATGACTCAAGACTATGTAAAAGCTCGTGACAAGATAGTCTCAAAACAGTCAAAAGACAACCCTGCTTTTAATATTGAAGATGACATCTTAGATTACGTCAAAGCTTACGTTAATCAAATAAAAACCAATTTTGAAAAAAAATTGGAAATAACTGTAAGTGTTCATAATTTTTTGAGCTAAATATGTAATCCAGCCACTACATGTACGAAGTATTCCGATGATAGCCAAATTCGAAATAAAAAATCAATTTAGTAAGTAAAATCCTCGAGCTGTATTAACCTTTCTTTGAACCACCAGGTAAAATACAACATTAGAGCAACCACAAAGCAGTTAGAGACATTTCATTACATTTTAAGTTGTACAATATTACCGTCATGAAAGAAATCACAAAAAATGTGGTCAACGACGAATTTAGTTCAACAAAAGTTTTTATGGGATCTGAATTGCGAAGTAGAATCAATTACTGTCAGTTATTGCGAAGCAAACTATCACTTAACTTCTGCGATATTGGATTTGGTTGGTGGTGTAATTTGATGTTTTCAAATATACTGCGTTTTTCTCATTATACTTTAATTTGCTGTAGTAAGTCATCAGATATCGCGTAAAATTATTAAACTGATCAGTGTTCGTGTAGATAGAGCGTCTGCTATTGAAACGATAAGCTCCGATTCCATTCCCGATCTGATCAACCGAAAATAGTATACTTGGCTTTCACAGCTTCTCTGCTTGACTATCAGCATTATAGGGAACAGTGTGAAGCCTCAACCGTGTGTAGTAAATTGGTGGGCAGGTAGCAGATTGTTTGACTAAAAGATACCTTTAACTCAAAGATCAAAGGGCCCTTTTGCTATCTCCTGGTCAAGACAACGTGGTAAATAACATATAATTACAATCAATGTTTTAGTCTCAATTGGACCAGATTGTATTTCGTTATGATGATGTATTAGCATCTCTTTCTTCACAAACTCGAAAATCAATCAAACGGGGAAAAGAATTTTTGGCTGAATCGCTGTTACAAAAAGGTATACCGTAGTATTAAAAGAATAAATATACAACTATGCCATCCGCTTATCTCCACCACCGTACGTCCTATACAGCAACGATCGAGTTCGTTTTTGGTGCTTGAGGAATTATAGCATTTGTTTTATCTTCTGCATTACGTGCAATTTGTGCATATCTTGAATAGGTTAACCAAAAACTGCAGTAGTTTGTATTCTATGTACACGTTTAGACCGACAAAAAAAATATATATATTATTATATCTGTGCATAAATATATTATATATCATAAATATAGTAAATATATATATATTATATATCTGTGCATAAATATAGTAAATATATATATATTATATATCTGTGCATAAATATAGTAAATATATATATATTATATATCTGTGCATTCCTCTTTTCTAAACTTTTTGTGATCAATCTAGTGAGAACTAACAATTCGAAGCAACACTATCCAGGCGTGCTACCAGGGCTTTGTTAATAACCCAAAATGTTTAAACTCTTGCAATTTGGGTTAAAATTTCTAAGTGACTTGGCTAAGAGAGGACTGAAACCTTTTTCGCCCCCCTTCCCTGGCTGCACCTTGACAGTATCTAATTTCATGAAATTTACTTGTTGTTGCATGTTAGGATGGCTTATGGGTAGCTCAGAAATGTTTTAATGCAAAGATGCAATCTGGTAATAGTTTCTTTGTGGGTAACTATTTGTGCAGTTTTTTTGTGTTTTTTGTTTGTTTTTTTTTTTTCCTTTCTTGTAACTCTTATGACAAAGCGGACTTTAATCATAAACTTATAGAAACTTGGGTTTTTTTCCTAGTTCTTTGCAAATTGATCCGTTGTATCAACGACAATACTTTCCAATCACTTCTTAATCTATTGTACATGCAAAAATTATCCAATAAAGTAAAATATATAAACTGATTTGAAAGCAGACACCGCTACACTAACCTTTTGAAAGCTAATTAAGTAATAATGCAAGATATTGATCGGGATTGTTTCAAAATCGATATTCTATGGAGAAATTTTTCGGAAACATACGATCAAAATAATGATGATTATTTCACGGAAGTTAAATAGCATCAAGTATTTTCGTCGATTTTTTACCACAATAATGATGTAAGACGTCGAGTAGAATGTGCAGTAGGTCAGCAAGCTCACGCGCTCATCACTCCCACAACGAGAATCGGAACCGGAGTGTGAATGTTCAATTTGCACTGCAGACAAGCAAGTAGCATACTAAGAGGGCTTCGTATTTTCTATTATGTCATATTATGCTTGATTTGCAGGAGTTCAAGAGTCGTGGCTAAAGACAACGTTTGATAAGCAAAGTGCCAAAATGGCTCAGTTCTACGAAGAGATTGATGACAAAAACGTGATGACACTTGCTCCAACCAAACGTGTGCCGATGTCAAGGTTTGATGACGTGGCCATTGTATTATTGAAAAGAATAGAGGGTTGCCAAAAAGAAATGTCAAATTCGGAAGGTTTTTTGATATTGAATCTCCGAAACACACTAAAAAGAAATATGCTTTCTGGGTAAGTTCAATTCGTTTGTGAAATTTTCTATATGTCAGTCGAACCGGGGAAGGGGGTCTTCGGGCCTAATAGAGCTCAGTCGTGGTTGGGTTATTCGTGCTTCAGCTTTTGTTGCGACTGTATCCAAAGATTCACGTACCTTTATTAGTTGTTGAAAGGTCGATATACCATTCTAGCTAGCTTAATTGATGTTACTTAATTTTAATCACAACGACTCTGTCTCAGCCAAGTAATTTAGTAAATTGCCTTTATAGTCTAGCCAGAAAACGCGTTTACGGACCCCAGAAAGATTTTTTTACCCATAAATCGATGCTCAGTATAATCTGAAGTTTCCGGCTAAAGTTGTCCCCACCCCACTTTTCTTGACTGTTTATATAATAATGACCTACTTACGTCATTTCCCCAGAAATTGGTAAAGTTCTTTTGCTGATTTTTACTTTATTCACTCTCACTTCTCTTTTGGTTGGACCTGAACTTCCCAATTTGAGTCACTCAGCAATGGGACATGAGCAATGTTCAGAATCATTTATGACGTCATACGATTATAATGTCACTATGCAGGAACAAAAATTTCTGTAAAATTATAACAATTTGTTACTTTGAGTGACTCTCAACTCTACAGAGATGACCTCTATTCGACGTAGAGGGCTGAAATTGATGTTGGAGGAAGTATATGTTGACGATTTTTGTACAAATTTGGTTGAATTAATAAACATTTTCATAAACAAACCAAAATTTAAATAATGTCACCGATTTCGCAAAATTAATAAAATTCAAACTTTTTGGCATCTAAAGCTGGACTAAAACTTGTTTGAATTCTATATTTTGTGGAATCGATTGTGTTTTGTCATCAGAATATTTTTTGATCTTATTTTATGACATCAACAGTGATGATGTGTACGCTAACATAGAATAGAGTTGTTAGGAAATATATTTCTCAAACGTAATGACCGGTGCAAGCTTTCATTGCATGATGATTTATGACGTCATACATTGATGCAGCCTCAATTGACGTGCCATGTTGTTACTGCAGTTTCTTGTTTGGATTTTTAAGACGAACTACAAATAGTTTACTGTTTATTTGGATTAATGTGCGATTGGCATTCATAATAAGTAAGTGATGTACTTCAAATCAAATACAGTATAACGAAAAACCTCGAATTTATTTTATTATATATACCAACTATGTAAGTAATAAACATCTAGGTATAAATGGTTGGCAGGGTCAACATCCGTGTCATTAGAGTTCGCATAAAATGCTTCCAGAACAAATTTTTAGGCTCGGCCGCGAAGTCGTGAACGTCCGGGCATAATGTTAGTTTGTTTAAAACAACTGGCTGCTTGTACGCCAGTTACGCGATACGCCGAGCTTACCGAATTTCGGTTTAAAACAAACTAAAGACGAGCTTTTGCGCTCACGATTTTACGCACAGTGTAGATCGGGATAAGGCGGTCGGTGTCTGCGCGACTTTTTGCTCTCAACCAATCAGCGCGCTCAATTGAGACTTCGACACAATTTGGGCTACGTCGCCGGACTCGCTGCTCTGATAGACAACAAGAACATTGTTCATAATCAACACAGCTATACGTTGTAATATGCAGACATAGAAATTGATTGAAATAGATCTTCTAAAAATAAATTTGCGAACTATTTACTGCAATAAAAATTTGACATTGTGCAGATTGTAGCTGTTAGATTAATTCAAACCCAGCCGATCGCGTTCCCCAACTTCAACTGAAAATAAAACTAAAGGATCAAGCTGACATTGTGGTTTCGTTTTGGGTAATTAATAAAAACTTTTTAAGCAATAACATTTTGATTCCTTTTGATTTTGATAACATTTTTGATTTTGAGCAATAACAACGTCATTTTTCAGATAAACGGATTCACTAGGCTGTTGGTCTAAATGTAGGCCAACATAAAGCGGTTTAGACCAATTACGTCTGATATCTTGTTCCATGTAAAGTAAACGCAAAAAAAAGGTAAAATGCATGCAATCAATTGACATGCGTATTTTTATACGCATAAATACGCGTGATTGGTAAAACGGAATAGGTAAAATGCATGCAATCAAATGACATGCGTATATTTATACGCATAAATACGCGTGATCGGTAAAACGGACCCAATACAGTATAACAAAAAAATCAATGAAAATAACGGACGCGTTGCGTTCATCGGGATAGTTATTCATAACCACTTCGTACTACCGATGAGTTTATTCATTGATTTTGACGTTTCGCTTCCCAAACCGGTAAGCTTCTTCAAAACAATTTTCGGCAGTGCTGCCTTTGCAGTTACAAAAAGATAAATGAGAAAAAATAACAGCAGAAGATAGGTAACAGTAAAATCATACGAACATCACAGTGGTTGTACTATTATACCCAAAAACATTAACGTGATGGAACAATAACATTATATAATATTGAAAATTATTTCACTAACAGCGTGAAAAAAAAGAAGAATATTGAAAAATTATGTCACTAACAGCGTAAAAAAATTTTAATAATATTTATAATAACTAGGCTGCTTCTCTAACAGTGTGAGAAAGTATGAATAGGATCTATTGCAAAGCATTATGTACTAGAAAAGGTTTTTAGCTCCACAGAGATTTATATACGGCCGGAACAATTAACCCATCATTGCGATTTAAAACGTTCAATTCCAAAGATTTTTGGTTTATCAAATAACCTTCCACTATCCGAAGCTTGTGTCGGTGTGGTTCCCTCCTTAATATTTTAGCATTATCCCAATCTATAAAATGATCATTTTCTGCGACGTGCTGACACAAGTGCAGATTTTTTCAGGTCAAAATTCTTCACTGCATCAATATGCTCACGTTTTCTAGTTTCTAAGCTTCGGCCTGTTTCACCGATGTACACCGCATCGCAGTCACGACAAGATATTTGATAAACAAGGCCCGACTTTTCTTTGTCCAAAACTTTGTCTTTGGGCTTACAAAAAATATTAGACAAGACACAAACAGGCTTCATAGCCACCCCCACACCAACTTGATGCAAAACACGCTTAATAGGCTCGGTGAGATTCTGCACATAGGGAACCACAGTCATGATTTTCGTTTGTTGGGATTCGCTTTCAGAGTGAGTAGGCCGTCGTTTGCGATGAAATCTTGGATATCCATTTCTAATCAAGATGTTATTGATCGTACGTATTTCATCTTTTTTGGGCTCGTCCTCTTTTATTATGTTCTCAGCTCGGGAGAAAAGAGTTCGGGGAATGCTAAGTTTTTGTTGAAGTGGATGGTGGGAGGAAAAAGGTAGGTATCTGCCGGTATGAGTTGGCTTTCTGAACTCTGTGGTTTGTAGCGATCCTTCTGGAGTGCGTGTAACCAGCACATCCAAAAAAGCAAGAGAACCTTCATGTTCTTCTTCTCTTGTAAACTTGATGGAATCGCATATGGTATTCAAATATTGATGGAATTCTTCGATGTAGTTTGATTCCATAATACCATACACGTCATCAACATAGCCAAACCAAATACAGGGAGGGAAGTGAAAGCTGTTGTTGGCCCTTTCTTCTAGCTTTTCCATTACCATGTTTGCAATGATGGGAGATAAGGGCGAACCCATTGGAGTGCCAAATATCTGTTGATATATGGTTTGTTGGAAGGTGAAAGAGGTCGAACTAAAGCAGATGCCCAATGCTTCCATTAATTCAGGGACGCTTAGTGTGGTACGATCCTCTAAGTGAGAATCACTACTAAGTCTATCAAACACAATTTGTTTTGCCAGATCAAGTGGTATGGTGGTGAATAAACTAATGACATCAAACGACACTTGTTTTTGCGAATCGATTATACTAAAATCTTTGATACTTCTAACAAATTCTGTGGAGTTTTTGGTGGTAAAACTCGTTTTGCCAACTAAAGGAGTTAGAATACACTATAGAGACTTAGACAAATGATACGTAGCTGAGCCAATAGACGACACAATTGGGCGCAAAGGTACATTGGTCATGTGGATTTTCGGAAGACCATAAATCCTAGGAAGCACAGATTCACAGCTTCAAAGACTTTTGTAGTTGGAGAAGGATATTTTTTCTTCCTGCCTTAACTTCCAAATAAAGGAGTTAAGACGCTTTTCAATAACTGGTACCGGGTTTCTTGAAAGAACTTTGTACGTTTTTCTGTCATTCAATAATGCCATCATTTTCGTGGTGTAATTGCTCTTATTCATGACCACAGTACAGTTACCTTTATCAGCTTCCAGGATAATAATATCGTCGCAAGATTTTAATTGGATATGGCCTTCCGCTCTTGTGGTGTAAGATTATCAGGTGGTGAAGAAGGGCGCTTTAAAATTTGCGTAATCTTGGCCCTTGCACAATCTACAAATGGTTTTTTTATCACGTGGCACTTGTCGTAAGCCCTCTTCCACGCCACACACTATATCCAAAATAGGGATTTCTTTTGGAGCAAGCGCGAATTTTGAACCCTTGCTCAACAGCGCAACCTGATCATCAGTGAGGTTACGATCCGATGAATTTTTGACCCACTTTTTTGCACAGAGTCGTTTTGTTTTGCAGGCAAAGATGAAAGTAGGTGATTTAATTTTTCTCTTTGCACCTCTTCTGACTTTGTTTGTATTAGTCGAGACTTTTGTCGCGCATATAAGCTAAGATTATTCCACTCTGTAGATGTCAACAAATCCTCTAGTTTGTTTCCGAGTTCAAAAATTTCTCTTTTGCACACATTAATCTTTCTGTGGCTGTCGGAAATTCGTAGTTGTAAGAATTTCCACCCCATTTTCCTGGCTAGTTTAAATCCTTCGCGAATTTTTATGGGCGGACGAAACCTTAAACTTTTCGGGAGAACATTATTTGTATTTCGCTTACATTCGTGATTGAACCTCAAATGCGAAAATTCTTTTTCTACTGTAGCATTCTTACTCACGTATCTTCTCGCTTTTTGTAGGACAGCTTGACCGTACTTTCTTTTGATTTCAATGAAAATAACGGACGCGTTGCGTTCATCGGGATAGTTATTCATAACCACTTCGTACTACAGATGAGTTTATTCATTGATTTTGACGTTTCGCTTCCCAAACCGGTAAGCTTCTTCAAAACAATTTTCGGCAGTGCAGCCTTTGCAGTTACAAAAAGATAAATGAGAAAAAATAACAGCAGAAGATAGGTAACAGTAAAATCATACGAACATCACAGTGGTTGTACTATTATATCCAAAAACATTAACGTGATGGAACAATAACATTATATAATATTGAAAATTATATCCCTAACAGCGTGAAAAAAAAGAAGAATATTGAAAAATTATGCCACTAACAGCGTAAAAAAATTTTAATAATATTTATAATAACTAGGCTGCTTCTCTAGCAGTGTGAGGAAATATGAATAGGATCTATTGCAAAGCATTATGTAAGCCAACTCATACCGGCAAGCCAACTCGTTTGGCAATAGTTGAAAGTAAATCAATTAGCAAATTCAAACCAGACAAACAATTCACCGTATCGTGTTTGCCTATATTCAGTTGTTCAACATGTCTATCTAAAATAAATTTTCTCATATGCGATTGTTAATCACAGTGATAGAAGCGCATGGTTTTTCGTAAAATCACGAAAAAAATTGTTTGTCTTGATTACTGAATAGTAGTACTAGCTGGTAAAGCGCTAATTTTTCATTGTTTCAGAGATGTTCCATTTCAAAGTCATTGTCTTGTTTAACAACTAAACCCAATTTTACACGGGGATGGGGGGCATTTTTGCCCCCTCTAGGTTTTTTATGATAAATACCTTCAACAAAAAGATTTTTATTTCAAATTAACTCGACTTTGAGTCAAATTTTATCATAAATAAGTCTTAAAAATTTGAAGTTGCTATCGTAACGGGAAGGTTCCCAATTTTGTAAGCCAACTCATACATTGCAAGCCAACTCATACCGGCAGATACCTACCTTTTTCCTCCCACCATCCACTTCAACAAAAACTTAGCATTCCCCGAACTCTTTTCTCCCGAGCTGAGAACATAATAAAAGAGGACGAGCCCAAAAAAGATGAAATACGTACGATCAATAACATCTTGATTAGAAATGGATATCCAAGATTTCATCGCAAACGACGGCCTACTCACTCTGAAAGCGAATCCCAACAAACGAAAATCATGACTGTGGTTCCCTATGTGCAGAATCTCACCGAGCCTATTAAGCGTGTTTTGCATCAAGTTGGTGTGGGGGTGGCTATGAAGCCTGTTTGTGTCTTGTCTAATATTTTTTGTAAGCCCAAAGACAAAGTTTTGGACAAAGAAAAGTCGGGCCTTGTTTATCAAATATCTTGTCGTGACTGCGATGCGGTGTACATCGGTGAAACAGGCCGAAGCTTAGAAACTAGAAAACGTGAGCATATTGATGCAGTGAAGAATTTTGACCTGAAAAAATCTGCACTTGTGTCAGCACGTCGCAGAAAATGATCATTTTATAGATTGGGATAATGCTAAAATATTAAGGAGGGAACCACACTGGCACAAGCGTCGGATAGTGGAAGGTTATTTGATAAACCAAAAATCTTTGGAATTGAACGTTTTAAATCGCAATGATGGGTTAATTGTTCCGGCCGTATATAAATCTCTGTGGAGCTAAAAACCTTTTCTAGTACATAATGCTTTGCAATAGATCCTATTCATACTTTCTCACACTGTTAGAGAAGCAGCCTAGTTATCATAAATATTATTAAAATTTTTTTACGCTGTTAGTGACATAATTTTTCAATATTCTTCTTTTTTTTCACGCTGTTAGTGAAATAATTTTCAATATTATATAATGTTATTGTTCCATCACTTTAATGTTTTTGGGTATAATAGTACAACCACTGTGATGTTCGTATGATTTTACTGTTACCTATCTTCTGCTGTTATTTTTTCTCATTTATCTTTTTGTAACTGCAAAGGCAGCACTGCCGAAAATTGTTTTGAAGAAGCTTACCGGTTTGGGAAGCGAAACGTCAAAATCAATGAATAAACTCATCGGTAGTACGAAGTGGTTATGAAAAAAATCAATTTCGACGTTCACAATAAACGGAGAATCATTTTCTTAGAAGAGATTTGCTTTCCTTCTGAGATTAGCGTTTTTTCCAAATGCTTTCAAATAAAATGTTCTCGAAATTTATTTGGGTCGAAATACGATTCGCTTATGGTGACATTTAATTCGTGTACTGCTACGCGTCAGATCTCGGCCGCCCCGAATTCTTGCCGGTATCTGATTCTACTTGTTTCATTTTGGATAATGATGAATTTTGAAACAGATGGATTGCGTTTTTTGGTGCGAAATCGCGCTGCTTTCTACCTCATTCGCATTCTGCCGCAAATGTAACGCGGTATGCTGACGAGACATTATCATTCCACGACAGCGCGATACGGGCTATGCAATGATCTTATTTCACCAAAATTGATTTTTCGATAGTAACTTCATTTTTGTTGCTTCGTTAAAAATGATTCACTTTGACGTTTTTGCTGCAAACGTTTTTTCAATCCGAGTATCTCGCAAACAATACAAGCTAGAGCGCTGAAAGTTGTTGTAAAAGATAGAGAAGCTAATGACCTTAGAAAAAATTTTCAAAAAAATGCTAAAGTTTTGACGTTGTTCATTTGCAACTCTGGGTAGAATTACACTTGAGCGTTTTTCAATTACCGTAGTTTTTTCACATTTTGTCTTTTAAATAATTTTGTGAAATTGTGCAGTTTAAAAAAGGGAGGGGACTGGTCCCCCTAATCCTCTCCCTGGCTCCGCCGGTGTCTACTACACCAGACTTTTACTGACAACACAGTTTTTTACTTTCAATCGACTAAATTCACAATATAATTTTCCCAAGTTTAAAGCTAAAAGACAAAAAAGTTGTACAACATTTGCTCCATTTGGTCAAACACTCTTTTAAATTTACAATCAAAACTCGTGACAGATGACGTCATCAAAAACGTTTGGGACGTCATTACTTTGATTTAAGCAATTTTTGGTTTTCATCCAAAAACCTAACTCTCATTTCCAATTTGAGCCATCAATACGTCATTTTTTAAAAAAAAAATAGCAATAACGTCACCAGCAATGACGCCATCAACTTCAAAGAAAAACTTTTAAACCTGAACTTGAAAACCAACTCTTAGTTAAAACTTGGCACTTTTAAAGCTTTTGGATTGGCTGTTTGATAGTAAACACTCTTTGACACTAGATGGCAGACTTTAAAGGACGAAAAAGGGGGAAGTCCCATGTCCAAAACATGGGGATTTTTTGGTGGCTCAGGACATTGCCCTAAAATTGCATCACTATGTTTTTACAAAAATAGTGAATAAATTTTTTTGATCTTTCCTGAAAAACCGCACTCGACTAGTATTTGTAGCTAATGAAAATTGTACTACCAAATCTAATAATATAGGAGTACCTCAGGGGTCCACTTTGGGGCCACTTCTATTTGTTATTTACATTAACGATTTATCTAATTATATAAACAGGACCCAAGATTATTTGCGGATGACACGTGTCTAAGGATCAATGCTCCTACTCTGAAACATTTGGAAAAAATCTGGTATCTGAAATAAATAAACAAAGGATGTGATTGGATGATTGCAAACAAATTGACTCTAACTACTTCTAAAATAAATTATGTTATGCTATGGTGAGAATTGCGAGAAAGCGATTACCACTGTGATAAGGGACCAAGCGTAAGAATCCAAATGAAGTAGGATTCTAAGACGTGATGTTTCCGTGAAGTATTAAGCTAGTTCAGCCTATTTAATTTCACTAACAATTTAACTTGTTATAAAAAATTATTGCTGTTTATTTTTGATGCATACTGTTAACGATCTTTTTTAACTGCTCAGCTCTTGAAACATGGAAAGGGGAGTGGTGTTCGGTTGCAGTCGTTTCAAATCATATTCAGTGTTGTTAATGGCTTAATTACTTTGTACGAAGCTATGCATTCCAGCTCCAATGACACGGATGTTGACCCTGCCGACCACTTATACCCAGATGTTTATTGCTTACATAATTAGTATAATAAAATGAATTGGAGATTTTTCGTTATACTGTATTTGATTTGAAGTACATTCACTTACTTATTATAAATGCCAATCGCACATTAATCCAAATAAACAGTAAACAATTTGTAGTTCGTCTTAAAAATCCAAACAAGAAACGGAAATTTTTTTCAAAATTTCTGCAGTAACAACACGGTACGTCAATTAAGACTTCATCGGTGGATGACGTCATCAATCATCATGCAATGAAAGCTTGCACCGGTCATTACATTACGTTTGAGAAATATATTACCTAACAACTCTATTCTATGTTTGCGTACACATCATCACTGTTGATGTCATAAAATAAGATCAAAACATATTCTGATAACAAAACACAATCGATTCCACAAAAATATTATTCAAACAAGTTTTAATTGTAATTGTAATTACATTTTATTCACCAAGATGCCTTGGCGGTTGCCAACCGGCCAGTTGGTCGAGCGGTAACGCGTTCGTCTCTGGAGCGGGAGGTCTGAGGTTCAAACCTCCGGCCGGTCAAATCGGACACAGTGTTGCCAACGGCTCGCCATTGTTGCGACATTTCTTTGAAAGGAGCTGTGTTGCCCGGGCGCAATGACGCGGAGATGGGCCCCGCCAACTCGTTACACGCTCCGGCGTATTACAGCGAGTATAATGAAAGAGAGAAGTTGCCTTGGCCCGGAGACAGCGAAGGGACCTTTCGGTCTTTGAGTCAAGCTGCCACCTGCCCACCTGTCTACCACACACGGTGGAGGCTTCACACTGTCCCTTTAATTGCTGAACGTCAAGCAGGGAAGCTATGAATACCAATTTTTATAGTCTTTGGTTTGACCCGACCGGGAATCGAACCCGAGTCTACCGCTTCAGTAGCAAACGCTGTATCAACTCGACCACTGATCGGTTAATTAGTCCAGCTTCAGATGCCCAAAAGTTTGAATTTTATTAATTTTGCGAAATCGGTGACATTATTTAAATTTTGGTTTGTTTATGAAAATGTTTATCAATTAAACCAAATTCGTACAAAAATCTTCAACATATACTTCCTCCAACATCAATTTCAGCCCTCTACGTCGAATAGAAGACATCTCTATAGAGTTGAGAGTCACTCAAAGTAACAAATTTTTATGATTTTAGTGGTATTTTTTGTTCCTGCAATTTGACGTTATAATCGAATGACGTCATAAATGATTCTGGAAATTGCTCATGTACCACTTGTTGAGTGACCCAAATTGGGAAGTTCAGGTCCAACCAAAAGAGAAGTGAGAGTGAATAAAGTAAAAGTCAGCAAACCAAAAAGAAATTGCCAATTTCTGGGGAAATGACGTCATTGTGACGCAAATGGCCAACAAAAGTTGGTTGGGGACAACTTTAGCCGAAAACTTCAGATTATACTGAGCATCGATATATAGGTAAAAAAATATAATTCTACGGGGCCCGTAAATGCGTTTTCTCACTTATACTTGTATCTTTACACCTCGCAGTAAAACACTTTCCAGAAAATCAGTTGCCAAAAAAACATTTCCCGGAACGTTTATTTTCCAGAATTAGCATTTTTTCAGAAATCACACTTGCCAGAAATTACATGTGCCAGAATGAACACTTGCCTGAAATTGCATCTGCCAGAATGAACCCTTGCCTGAAATTACAGAATGAACACTTGTCTAAGGTTACATTTCCCCAAAAACTTATTTTCCAGAATTTACACATGCCAGAATTTATATTTGGCCGAAATTACATTACCCCGAAAATTTATTTTCCAGAATTTACACTTGTCAGAATTTACTTTTGGCCGAAATCATTGGAAACTTATTTTCCACAAATTACATTTCCTGGAACTCTCGTTTTCTAGAAACTATTTTTTATTCGAAAAATTATTTCATGTTAATGTAGTTGATTTTCAATAAACAAAAGGAACTTTGAGTTGAAATCAAAAAACGTAGCAATAACAGTACTTCTTCTTCTTCTTCTTTCTTCGTTCCAGCTTTTCCGTGAGGGTTGCGGGGACAGCAGCTCGAGATTAAGCCGGTCTTCTTCCTTTACGGTCTTCCATCACATCGACCATTTCGCTTGGGTGAAGTTCCAAGCGATTCCATCCAAAATCCTCTATGTAATTGTTAGCGTATTGAATAAGAGATATAACCAGGCTTATTAGTTAATCTGCCATTATAAGTAGGGCAAGTTTTTGTTGCACAAGAAATTGAAAAAATTGCACATATTTCTAACGAAAGTTGCAAAAAGTTGCATTTATGCACAAACATTTTAAACGACAGTGATTTACTCAAGCGATGTATTTATAATTAATGCCAAATACTTGCAAACATTAGTTGAGGAGAAATGGCGATCTTATTCCAACAGTTTGCCCAACATGCTAAAACTTCTCTCCAGAGTGCATGAAGTTGTACGCCAACTGCTGCGTCCTAGATAACATTGAAACGCAGGTAATCCGTCGCATAGCTCTGTGTAATGCAAATCAAAGGCAATTACAGAACTGTAGTGATATAGTTTCATAGCATGCTATTTTTATATCGCGCTAACAATTTGCGCCATACTTAATAAAAATTGCAGTAAAAAGTTGCATATAGAAAAATGAAAAAAGTTGCAATATAAAATTCCTAAAAACAGCTTAAAACACGGCACAACATACATTCTTAGTATTTAGAAAGCAATCGGAAGCTGTAAAAAAAAATTGCATAAGTTGCAAAAACTTGCCCTAATTATAAGTTATGCTTCGATCGTAATGAAAATTAGCAATTAAAAATCGATGCAAGCATGTTCACTGAGGAAAAGCAAGTTTATTTTAAACCGAGTTACTCTTTTTTTAGAAGAACCAATAAATTTTGAGTTGTGGCTGGCTGTTCTTAATTTTTTTGCCGATTTGCAGCTTCATTTGTTCTTAATACTAGTCGTTGTTAAATTCTGAGAACGTTCATTTCAATTTTAAATTCCATGTTTTTTAACAGTTTCGGTACTTAATTCTGAATTCGCTGTCAGCTTGAGCAAAGACTTTTTTGCTTCTTTTACAGCATCGTCAAATTGCAAAAGCGAAAAAGTACTGAGTTTTTTGAAAACAACGAAATATTTATGAATTGCCAGCGCATTGCAAAGCAGCACTCTAAAATTTCAGAACCGTTGCAATATTTTGCTTGTAAAATACTGGAGAATCACTGAAATTTTAATGCTTTGAATTAGTACAAAATTTAGTTGCTTTTAAGATTTGAAATTTATTCCTTTTCGTTCTTAATTTTTTTGTTACTGCTGGAGGCTGGCATTGTTCTCAAATTTTGAGCAAAATGAGCCTCGGAATTTTATGAAACATTATTGTTACAATAAAAGAAGTGTAATTCGCCTTGCGTTCGCGACAAAAATTGAAACTGCAGCTCTATTACGAAGCAGCCAAAATCTGCATCAAATGCAAAGCCATCAAAACAATACTTGTAATAATAAGTCAATTAAGATGTTTTTTGACGTTTGCAGGCCAGAGTTTTAATATTTTAATCGTTTTTGCGTGCTTCTGGCCTAAAGGCTACCAGCTCGGAAGCCTAGGGAAGAGCCACCAGAACGGCGACTACTTAAAAACAAGCAATGCGAAAAATTGTCTTCCCACAGGAATCGAACCTGCAGCCTTAGCCTTAGGCTGCAGGTTCGATTCCTGTGGGAAGACAATTTTTCGCATTGCTTGTTTTTAAGTAGTCGCCGTTCTGGTGGCTCTTCCCTAGGCTTCCGAGCTGGTAGCCTTTAGGCCAGAAGCACGCAAAAACGATTAAAAACAATACTTGCTGTATTCCTCGGCAAATGAGTTCGCGCTATAGCTTAAAAACACACAAAAAAGCAGCAATGGCCTATATTCCTGCTACAAGATCCAGATAGTTTTCCGTTCAAATCTACAGAGAAAGGCAGTCAAACGGAAAGCTTATTATGACGTCAATTCCCGCCACACGCACTGCATACGATTTAAAGCATTTCATTAGCAGTTCAAACGAAGGTAATAAGAAGATAAATGATTACTTCAGGTTACATGACAATTGAAACGAACGAGCCTTGCTCTTGCAAAAGCAAGCCGTATAATGCAATGTAATGAACAACGTTGAATGAATGGTCTGGTCAAGATTGTCGTTGCGGAGGTAGCTGGATTGCAACTGTATAGATTGAAAATTCGAATTTCCTGCGGTGAAGAATTCTCTGCAGTGAGCTTTTGACCGGAGAATTTTGAGTTAATGTTTGTTTGCAACCAGTCTCCTGCCGATCTTTCGAATTGAAGAATTTCACCGATTTACATACACATTGGTGTCAGTGAAACATATTAATTTTTGTATTAAATAAGTTTTCCCTCAAAGCGCGTCATGTACCTCAAATTAAAATGACAGTTTCGTACGGCAATTTTTTAATTCTTCAAATTTATTGATACGAGTATTTCATTATTTTTATTGTTTAATTAATGCGAGAAAACGCTCACCTAACGAGCTTTAAAAAAGCAAGACTATAGGCCATATGCGAGCGTAACAGTAGTGAAATTTTAGTTTCGCTTTTTTTCATACGTGTAAGTCTACACTAAGGTCAGTAGCGTAGGCAAGGGAGGGGGGTGGTTTATAGCAGAGATGTACGGAGTCACACTTTATGACTCCGAATCCTAATCCGAAACTTTCATGAAACTCCTCAAACCTAATCTCAATCTCGACTCCTCATCTTGTCCACGCCGTCTTTTTGATGCGTGAATGACATAGGCCTATTTTTAGCTTTCATTTCAATCAATACCAGGATGTAATAGTTTTTTTACTGTGCGTTGAAAATGGCACCAGAAGAGGGCCGAAACGTTCGCAATAAACTTGCTACAATAACATTGGCTGTGATTTTTATGATTAAAACTTTTATCAATATCCGAATCCAAAACCTAATCCGAAATTTATTTTTGTTATCCGAATCCTGATCCAAAAAATTAAGAAATGCAAACTTATCAAAACATAAAGATCCCCCAATGTTTAAACGTATTAATTATACTATATTACTAAAAATAAAAATCTCTCTCCTTGTATACTTGGATTTAGTTTAAAGAAAGTGATACTCGAATACTCTATATACCAGTATACAAAACGTACTTTAAGTAGATTAACTTGTCCGTGAGAAAATAAAAACATATGAATAGTTGAATACACATTTCACCGTGTTGTAAATATTCTAATTAAATATACAACTGCATTCATTAAGTATTCAATAATACTATCTATGTAGTTCATAGTTTGTTTAGCATACACACATTTGATATGCCAGTGGTTTGGTACCAATACAAACCCTGAACCTAGCAATGTATGACCAACAAAAGGTAAAACTCTACAATAAAGCCTTATTTCGGTAATCCCAATAAAATTATATCAATAAACCTAAAGAAGCCGTAGCTACAGGCAGTAGCGTAGCCAGGGGGGGCGGGGGGAGCTATAGCCCCCTCCCCCATTGCCATGTCGACCAAAATGCAGAATAAGAAAAATACTACGTTTTTGGCACTTTTGAGACTGTTTTATGCACTGGAGTGGACTAAATAGTGATTTAAAACATCTTTTGAAACGTATATTCAGGGGGGGGCTAATTTGTCAAAAATAAAACTAACAAATCAACGAAAACTTTGAAAAACGGTCAAAAATAAGGAATCAAATTTGATCGCAAGTGTAAAAATGATAAACATAGGTGTGATCAACAAATTAAGTATTATCTAAGGATTAAGGGGGGAGCTATTCAGTATTAGCAAATTACCAATCATTGCTATCTTTTCATTAGCCCCCTCCTAAATATTTTTCTCTATAAACTGTATACGAAATAGATTACTTCGTGTGATTTTTATTGAACTAGTCAATTTTATAATTTACCAGCATCTAAATAAGAGAACTAAAATTTTAGCATTAGCCATCTCCCTAGTAGCCTATTTATGCAACCAGTTCAATCATGTTTGCACTGCCAATATTTATGCCACGTTTTAAAAGCATAATTTTTTATCAAAATAGCCCTAAAATAAGTTATTTTTGCAAAAAAATGCAAATTTTTCGAGCGCTGGGGGCCCAGCCCCCAGACCCCCAAAACAGCCCCCCCATTGCGAATTTCTGGCATACGCGCCTGGCTACAGGTTATCCACATTAAGGCGGTGAATCATCCAGCCAATTCCGGTGGTTTACAATAGTTAAAATTGAACTATAATTTTTGATATTTTTTGCTTTGATTTTAGGGCTGCGGTTGCAAAGACATTCAACATATACAAAAAGATACCCCCCGAAAAAAGTTTTTGGAACCTCTTAATTTTGTTCTTCCCGCCAAAACCACAGTAGGCCTAATAGTTTAGAGAACGGTGGTTTTGGCGGGAAGAACAAAACTAAGAGGTTCCAAAAACTTTTTTCGGGGGATATCTTTTTGTATTTGTTGAATATCTTTGCAACCGCAGCCCTAAAATCAAAGCAAAAAATACCAAAAATTATAGTTCAATCTTAACTATTGTAAACCACCGGAATTGACTGGATGATTCACCGCCTTTAATAGTATTACAAGCACTTTGAAGAGCCCATTCTTTAAAAAATGGTTAAATGCAATGCCGCACAGAAATAAGGGATAACTCGTAAAAAAAGGAAGGCTTTCTTTCACCGGAAATTTTTATCTAGTTTTTTATTAATTCTGACTCAAATCTAACCCAAACTCAAATGCTTACTGTAAAACTATCCCCATATCGAACCCAAACCCTAACTTAAACCTTAATCTTAGCCCCTCAAAAAGCAAATAAAAAAGCGCGGTTGAATATATCTCATTTCCGTTTTATTCTCTTTAACTTGAAAATTTTCGGTGAAATAGTCACTACTTAAAAAAATCATAGCATAAAAAATCTGGCAGATTTGGGACATTGACAATGCAGCAGATGCATAAGTGTTACTTCATTTATTCATAAAAAAGCAAATTAAACAAAAAAGCTACACAATTTATAGTGACTATTTTGAAATTTTCCATTCAAGAATGTAAATAATATCTATGGTAGCAGTTTAAAAACACCAATTTTTAAGACTTCACTGCACTGGTAGTTCACTACAGTATGCACTTAAACTATTGAATTATTTTCCACACTAAACCTGTTAAACAAGCAAACAAACACTAATTTCCGTAACAATTACAGCAATTCATTAAATCGCTGCCACGCTAATCTGGTTGTAAGAATTACATAACATGTTTATTGTTTATGACATGTAAGCTTGTAATCATATTGCATATTATTCTGATATATTCAGTGATGGGCACAGCAGCGCCGTTCACCAGCGGCGCTACTAGCGCCGCTACTTTTTCAGTAGCGGCAGCGTCGCTGTTTTTTTTTTCGTCACCAGCGAAAAACGGTAGCGCTTCAGCGTTGTTTTTTAAGCAAATTTTCTGCCGCTGCAGCTACTGCTAATAAACTTCTTCCAAGACGTTTTTTGAGTTAAATTTTTACGCGTTACCGTTTGGAGTCTTTACAATTTTTTTTCACTGTGCTCTTGCTACTACATTATTTTAATTTGGTAGAACAAACAATGCTACCTTTGTGCATAAGCGTAGCCAGAGGGGGGCCCAGGGGGCCCGGGCCCCCCCCCCCAATTAAAATACCACCAATGATAAAAAAAAATAATGACATCATAGCCTAGCGATGTTTAGTTGCAGTTCTTTTTTCAGTAATTACGCACATAACAGTAATTGACAACAATATTAATGACTATAAGGGAGCCCCAAGGCCCCGAACTAACAACCAGGGGGCCCCAGCTTCACTGACAACCAGGGGGCCCCGGGGCCCCTAATTAACGACCAGGGGGCCCCAAGGCCCGTAAGTAACAATCAGGGGGCTCCAAGACCCCTAACTGACAATCGGGGGGCCCTGGAACCCCGAAATAACAACCAGGGGGCTTTGGGGCCCTAACTGACAACCAGGAGGTCCCAGGGCCCCTAATTAACAACCAGGGGGCCCCTAACCAACAATCCGGGGGCCCTGGGACCTCTAATTGACAACCTGGGGGCCCCAGGGCCCCTAACTGACGACCAAGGGTCCCGTGCCAGGGACCCCTTAATTCAAATTTTTAACAATTTATATGCAAAACCTGTGAGAAACCTTAAAGCTTTGTATTAGAAGTTGCAACCCCAGGCCTTCGTTAAACGTTATTATGAAGTTAATGCTATAACAGAGGCGGTAAATCAAACCCCCCAATTGAAATACTATCAATGATAAATATAATGAGAACATAGCCAGTACGTTGTCCTCGTCCGGAATTGCAGTTTCTTTAATTTGGAGTTTTCGCGTACAAAAGTAAATAACAATAATGACGACCACGTGTCCACGTCATAGTCATGTGATGCAATTCTTGGACGTTTCAAAAAACCGTCAAATGACTTGACTCGAGTCCTCCACGTTTTGGATAAAAAAAGTTATTTTAATTTTGCTTAACATGTTCTATTTTTTTTTAATGAAAGAATTAAAGGCGCGATCTTATCTTAAAACCATACGTGTAGCCAGGGGGGTGGCCCAGGGGGCCCGGGCCAACTCAATGCCACCAATGACAAAAAAGCCTTGTTTCTTCATTTTCAGTTTCTTTTAGCATTTTTGCGTACAACAGTACACGCGTACAACAGTAATTAACAATAAATAATATTGACAACCAGAGGGCCAGGCGCACCCGCTTAATTCAATTTTTCCAACCAATTAAAACGTATAACCAGAGTGAAATCAAGGGTCTTTGTCCTAAAGCTTGCTACCTCAGGCCCTCATCTAAACTTTTTATGAACGTAATGCAATAACCAGCGCCATATTTGCCATAGGCACAGTGTCAGGGCCCCGCGCTCAAATAGAAGGGCATTTTTTGGTCTTCACTTAGATTTGGCAGGAAGATGTTGCAAAAATCCTCCAAGTGCCAGGGGCCCCGCGAAATGTAAATCCGGCCCGGAAATAACATGTTTAGTAAGCGTAAACATCTATTGTTCCATTTTTCAATAACGATTTACCACCATCTCGCCAGTTTTTACGCACAAAACACTTTTTTAAAAATAACTAGAAAAAATGCTCATTGAACAACTTATTAAATTTGAATTGAGGGGTCCTGTGCCCCCTGACCGTACATGTACTCCTATAACTGGTTAACTTCATGACAAAACAAACATCTCTAAGCAAAATGTACGAGTGGGTTATTATTTACTGCTAAAATATTGCACGAGGCAATGTTCCTTGCTTCCCCCTACACGAACCAAATCACTTACAATTAAAATTTTACACCAAATTGCAAAGTTTTAAAGGTGTTTTGGACTTTAATTGCAAGTAAAAGGAAAATTGAACAATTAAATTTTTTCGATTGGCTTTCAAATGTTAAAAATCTACTTCTTTGAAATGGCTGTGAACACGTGCAAAACGTGATCCAATGGGATTAAAATAGCTTTTTTTCCAAAAACTTACAAGAATCGCCCAGCTGTTGGGGGCTTTGCCCGCAGACCTTCATAGCCACTGGAGGCCGGGGGCTCCAACCCCAGACTGTGATACGTTTGAGTACACTAGCTTACTCAACACGTCTCCTAAGTTGGACGTTTGCACTTTCTAACTATTAGGTTTTGCCCTCTTCCTTTACCAAACTTCTGGTTAAGTGCCAGCAGGCTACGGTTTCAAATCTTCCATTCTACGATACCTTTGCCCAACAAAAAGTTTTTTTTGAAAATTTTTGATGACGTCATTGTATGTGATTTGTGGTTGGGGCCACCCCCAATCAAAAATCCTGGCTACGCCTATGCCTTTGTGAAGTTTTGTCTTTGTTTGATAAAGGCGAGGTTTATCACCCGTGGTCCTATTTTTTCAGAACCAAAATTCAACAAATAATGTGGTCTGGTAGCGGGCCAAATTAAACTCTGTGTGTAAATTAACATACAAATCAATGCGTTGATAAAGTTTATCAGTTGTCATCGTTTTGAGAAAATTGCAAACAACTCCTCATAGAACAAGACCAATCATTTCGTTATGAAAGCAAGCTGTAAGTACCATTGTTACTTGACAGTCGGTTTCTGACACTCCCTTCTTACTCGTACAGAATGCACATACACACTAGATAGTTGGTTTTGATGCAGGTGTTCTTCATTGTTGTCAAGAGATACTGTTTGAAATCGATTTTATTGAAGAAAGGAGAAATACTTGTGGTAATAAAGAGGTGCCCCAAACCTTTTTCCACAATTCCGAATTCCTCTTATTCGTGAAAATACGTTGTAATCCGTTTGACTAGTATCATCGGTGGGCAACTTAATGCAAAACGTTTGCTTCGTTAACCACTAGTCCGTTAACAAACTTCTCACCTCCGTTAACGTTAATCCGTTATTTTCAGCTTTAATTAACGGAAGTTAATAAAGTCCGTTAATTCGTTAATATTTTGCGTGTAATTTACTTTTCTTTTTATTCACTCGCTTCTAGAATACGTATTGACGTTGCTGAGCTGATTGTAAGAAAATTGCTGTGTTTTTTTTTTTGTGTTTTGGAAGTTACATTTTACAGTCCAATCTAATTTCAAGATAAAAATAAGTTCAAATGCACTAACGAAGCTGCGATCGGAAAATCTTTGGAAATTGCAAACAGCGATAATGGACCTATGAGGCTACAGGTTATTATTCGCCACAAAAAAGAGCTCTTTTCTTCGCTTTCTTCGATAAAACTCGTGCTAATACGCAACAAGAGTTACCAGTACAAAGTGGTTAGTACCGGTACGATGAATGAATGGTGCTAGATGTTAACGACAAAAACCTTAACGGAAGTTAACAGAACTTAACGGAAGCTAAATTAGTCCGTTAACATGAAAAAACTTTTTAACGGATTAACGAGTTAATGAAAAAGTTAGCTTCGGTATTAACGATTAACGGACTTGTGCCCACCTATGACTAGTACTATTGGCAACCCTGCTTTTCGTAATTTTGTAAAATCACAAAAGGCGTACTGTAGTGTAGATCAGTACTGGTAGCCTAGGATTACAGGTTCCAATGACATTAGCCAAGTTTTCAGATTTGGTGATAGCTGGGCTACTCACTGCCACTAGTTAATAATCGCGTTTCTTAGTTTGCAAGAATTTTTTCAAAATTATGTCTTTTTGTAATGTCACAAAATTGCGAATGCAGGGTAGACAATGGGACGGAGTCAAACGAATTAAATCGTATTTTTGCAAATAAAGGAAATTGTGGAAAAAGGTTTGGGGCACCTCTTTGTCAGCTCAAATGGTTTTCATTTCTTCAATAAAACCGATTTCGAGCAGTATCTCTTTAACGAAAATGCGATAGTTGCAATTCGATAAAATGTGTAAACTTGCAGCAGGCCAGCATTTCATATGTTACGCGGGCCACGAGGGCATCACATGCCACGGGGGCATTTCGGGACCGTGCCCCCCGAAATCACTGCTTGTGCCCCCAAACAAGAATTGTGCCCCCAAAGCGAGGATTGTGCCCCAAAGAAAATAACAGGCTCGGTGCCGCTGAAATGCAGTTCAAGGCCTGAGACTCCCAAGGTACCAGTTATTACCCCAAAATTCGTGAGCAAGAACTGTTTTTTAGCAGATTTTGTAATAAACACCCTTTTTTTGTCGTTTCACCCCAGAATTCGTGAAAATCCGCGCATATTTCGAGATAAAGACCTTTTTTTTTGGTTAACACTCTCGGATTCGAAGTATTAAGCTTTTTGTACCCCCCCAAAGTTTGTTTATGCCCCCCTAGTCACGCTATCCTGGCGCCGGGCATGACTTACAGATCGCAAAGAAGGTTTTTCGCGATATTCCCCCAAAATGCTGGTATTGAGTAGGATAAATGATTTGTTGGCTATTTGGTCACAGACAGGGCCTCAGAGAGAAAATTTTCCAGGGGGTACGAAAGTCGATACCAGGCCCCCAAATCTTATTGGGCCCCCCAAGCCTTATCGAAGCCCATGCCGTTAAATCATTTTTTGTCGGATGGGTGTAGATCTTCATTTAAAAGTGAGAGGATAATGATATTCGCATACAGTAAGGACCTATGAAAAACACAACTAGACATAAGATTGGTTTAAATCCAGCTAGGGGGTCTGGGGGAGCGCAGTGAGCTCCCCAACGGGGTCCGGGGCAGAACCCCGGAAGCTTTAGCACTTTTTATGTTTTTCGAGGGTAAAATACAGCATTTGATCAACATCCCAGCAACAAACTTGCTTAAATTGACAAGCAAAATACGTGATATACGTGAAAAAAAGTATGTGAAGCGGGATGATGACATTGACACAATATTATACAATATAATGACTTTAATACTGCAAATCCAAATATTTTACTAATAAAAGTTTTAAGAAGTCATCTGCAATCATAGACTTCACAAAGACAAATACCTACTAAACTCCTACAGATAGAGTGAGTTAGTTAATGATAGTAGTAGAGTATGTTAACTTTGACTCCGCTCCCTGTGGTTGAAATGCTTTAGGATCTCTGGAAATGTGGGCCATCGTACATTGTTATACCGTAGAGTTAAAACTCTCAAGTCAGAGAAATGTAACAAAACGTTAATTTCGGTTCAAGAGTATGGCTTTTGATACATTTTCCTCTTTTTTCAATCAAATCGGCTACTATCGGATGCCCTGAAGGCTGTGTATCAAAAATAGCAACCAATTACCAGTACTGAATAGGCTGACTGATATTTTTGCTGTAGGCAAGTTTGATTACGGTGTTATGGTGCGATACCAAAACTTGACGCGGAAACCTGAACTCTTCTGGGCCCCTCCAGGCCCGGGCCCGGGTACAATGTACCCCCTGAACCCCCCTCTCGCAGGCTCTGGTCACAGATTACAGTATACTTCGCGCACTGCAAGAAGGAAAATAAATACATCAATGCATATCAAAACAAATTTTGCTCCAACAGTGAACAGTAATACTGAGAATTAAATTTAGAGTGCCCTGAAAATTGAACTAATAAATCGAACCAGGTAATAAATAAGTTGGAAAGATAGTTTAGTTATGGAGTTATACTGGTCGAAAAAATGCGCGTACTGTAACGTAAATTGCATTGTGAATTATTTACTTAACATGTATCTACGAGCAGTGAGTAGCATGTTGCCCGCACTATAGAATATGTCATTACTCCGTACGTATCTCATCCGAGTTCATAAACACCAGTCCTTAACCGCTCTATCTTCTTTTTTATCAAAGTTGGAGGACATCACGGCAGGGATGTTAATCACCTACCATTTCTACAAAATTTCTAGAAATGTTCGTAACTCGGTCGATTAATAAATTTTCCTATCGAATCTCTACACAAGGAATTATTATAGTGGTTGAGGGCTGAGCGTGTGATAAAACCATTGACTACTTCAGAGCTATAAGAGCCGGGACAGAAGTGTACAGAAGCTGAATGCTGTATGCCATCGCGTTAAAACCTTACCTTATTTAAGTGATTTAAACTATTTCTTATTGCCTTTTATTTGTGTAGAAAATGCAACAAGGAATTATTTAACTTCCTATTGTAACTTCCAAGGAGAACTTCTTAAAGTAGTTTCTAAACCGCTGGTTTGACCAACCAGCGTTTTGAAATGCTTGTATTTTTGAAAGGAACAGACCAACAACCAATTGAATTGTGATTTGCTTACTTATTTACCGTGTAAGCCTGCTTGCTAATGCCGATTATAACCTGTACCAATACTTTAAAAGCTTGAATTGCAACTTTCGCAAATAAAGTTGAAATTTCACTATTGGGTACCGTATTTGAATGCCATCGAACTTTTTGCTAGATATTTTTCTAAAGTAGCGACAGCGGCGCTACTTTTTTATTTAAGTAGGGACAAGCGGCAGCACCGCTGCTTTTTTTTTCAAATAGCGGCAGCTGCAGCGCCGCTACTTTTTAAGTAGCGGGTGCCCAGCTCTGGATATATTTTACGTGCACATACCGGTAAATGGAGCTCATAAACATTTGATTGTTGATAAATTTAAGCTACAGGTACGTTGCAAACCTGATTTATACAGTCATTGAGCATTTTGTTGAAAATTTAAAACAATTATACAACCAAACTGGAAAAGAGATTCAAAACAAAGCTGACAAGTTCATCTCTTTTTAGTTGCAGCATTTCTCTGAGCTAAACAAATCAGATAGGCTATGTTTTTTGTTGCTGGCGCTAGCTGCATACTAAGCTGCTAACTAAACTTCTAAATTTTTGACAAGGATTTTTCATATTCTGATTTTTTTTTTTTTACAAAAATACATCCGAAAAATCCGGATCCGGAAGTACAGCATATTTAACATTCTAAAACCGGATCCGAAACCAGAAAATTTTCCAAATTCCGGAAATTCTCAATCCGGAATCCGACTCCGAGTACATCTCTGGTTTATAGCTCTCTGAGACAGCAGTCTTTTGAGCAGAAGCTAGTCATTCAAAAGTCACTCAGGCAGCCGCATTTAAGCATAACTCTCTATTGCCTTTTTCTGATACATTTGGTTTAAATACGACATTTTGCTACTGCATTGCTGTGACCTGCATAGTCTAGTGGCTAATACGTTGGACTTCCAACCATCATACCCAGGTTCGATTCGCGCTTGGGTTATGAATGCGTAGAATGGAAGTATATGGAGTATAGACGCAGTACGCAGGATCGAGAATGAAAATGGTCGCATCAATCTTTTTTCGCTCGAAAACCTTGCATTATTTCAGTTAGGGTTGGGGATAGCAATTACTTGGCAGCAGCTTTTTCGCTTACGAAAGCGACGTACCCTTACGCTTGATTGCGGCTGCCTGCGTGACTTCTGCATGACTAGCTTCTCGTAGTCTTTGGCACTGGAATGGACTCAAAAATGATTTAAAGCATATATTGGAACATTTGATTAAGGGGAACTGATTTGTCACAAATAAAATACACAAATCAGTACAAAGTTGAAAAATGGCGAAAATAAGGAATTAATTTTGATCGTTTGTTGAAAAATGCTGGACATGGGTATTCATCAAAAAAAAATTGAAACTCAGAAATAGACAGGGGCATAGGTGGGCAACTTAATGCAAAACGTTTGCTTCGTTAACCACTAGTCCGTTAACAAACTTCTCACCTCCGTTAACGTTAATCCGTTATTTTCAGCTTTAATTAACGGAAATTAATAAAGTCCGTTAATTCGTTAATATTTTGCATGTAATTTACTTTTCTTTTTATTCACTCGCTTCTAGAATACGTATTGACGTTGCTGAGCTGATTGTAAGAAAATTGCTATGGTGGTCTTTGTGTGTTTTGGAAGTTACGTTTTACAGTCCAATCTAATTTCAAGATAAAAATAAGTTCAAATGCACCAACGAAGCTGCGATCGGAAAATCTTTGGAAAATGTGAACAGCGATAAGTAGGCTTATGAGGCTACAGGTTATTATTCGCCACAAAAAAAAGAGCTCTTTTCTTTGCTTTCTTCTATAAAACTCGTGCTAATACGCAGCAAGAGTTACCAGTGCAAACTGGTTTGTACCGGAGCAATGAATAAATGGTGCAAGATATCAACGATAAAGCCTTAACGGAAGTTAACAGAACTTAACAGAAGTTAATTTAGTCCGTTGACAGAATTTAACGGAAGTTAATTTAGTCCGTTAACATGAAAAAACTTTTTAACGGATTAACGAGTTAATGAAAAAGTTAGCTTCGTTATTAACGGATCAACGATTAAATGACTTGTGCCCACCTATGGGCAGGGGATTATTCAATATTAGTTATTTCCAATCACTTCCCCCAAATTTTGTCATCACTTCTTTCAAATTTCGTTCCATTAGCCCGCTCCATCTCATCCGACCATCTTTTTCTAAAATATACCCGTAAGACTTCTAAGTTTTATTAAAACTAGAATTTTATGATTTACCAGCTAGCTTGTAACTAAGATAACTAAAATTTTACTATTTATAGCCACCTCCTACATAGCCCATTTCTGCACCCAGTTTACTCAACTTTTTGGACTGCTAATTTTTATGCCACGTTTCAAAGCATTGATTTTTATCAAAATAGGCCTAATATTCAGTCCGTTTTGCGAAAAAATACAAAATTTTTCAACGTCCAGACACTCTTCCCCCGGATCCCAATGGCCTCTGGCGGCTAGAGGCTCCGCACCCATACCCTCAAAACAGCCCTCCCCTCGTTGCAGATTTCTGGCTACGCACCTGACTAAGATACTTGTCATAAAATACTTAAATGTAAACGCTTGTGCTGCTGATATTTTTGTGATTTTCAGATACTATCAAAATACTGTACTATTACCAATAATCTGAAAACATATCAAAGTAATATCTTAAAGTTTGGAAGAATACTGTAGCTCTGAAAAAGGCACTTATAATTGTCAAAAACCAAAACTATTTTAAACCTAACGTTGTTTGTCAAAATTAGTTACAAGACGTGAGAGATGCTCTCCTTTGCCCTATGTATTCTAGGCGTAACAATAAATTTTGAAAATGAACAAGCTCATTTATATATTTACGTAATATGTAATTTAAATTCTATCAATAATAAAATTTCGGGCTAATGTCTATGATTTCCGCAAAATCGGTTTTCGAGGAAATGTAATTTCGACCAAATGTAGTTCTGGCAAGTGTAAATTCTGGAAAACAAGTTTTCGGGGAAATGTAAATTTTGGCCAGCTTAACTTCTGCCAAATGAACCTTCGGGCTTTTGTAATTTCAGGCAAGTGAATGTTCTGGAAACTGTAATTTCTTGCAAGTTCACGTTCAGGAAGATGTAATTTCTGGCAAGCGCAAGTTCAGGGAAATGTACATTCGGGTTAATGTAATTTCGGCCAAGTGTTTTTCGGGGAAATGTAATTTCTGGAAGATGTATTTCGGGGAGGTGTATAGGATCCAACTAGACTATATGTTAAAACGAGTGTTCTTTTCATTGAGAATTTGGCTTGTTCAAACAGTTAGTTCATACACTACTTCGAAGTTGCAGTTGTTCCAAAGCATAGCTAGATAAAAAAATCTTTAAACAAATTTTTCAGATGTATCCAGCGTCACATTGAACAACGAATCAAAGATATTCAAAGCAAGATGGCCAAAAACTTGCAAGATCTTGATAACATCAGAGAGGGTGTTGACGAAGCTTCAGTTCGACACGAATTGCAACAAAAACTAGCAATCATAGCAGGAGATATAAAAACTAAAAACAGAAACAAAAAATTGAATTTTCGAGCTCAACGTCATCAAAAGCTTACGTCAAGCAAGAATCTTCGCTCAATGCTCTCCGATCAACTGCTAAATTACTTCCAAAAGTATTCTGAAGTAATTACTAATTAAGACAATATTGGTGCAGTAGTCACTTGTTATCGAATCTTGCTTGATTTTAATGGCAAGCATGGATCAAACGCGGAGTTAGAATTTGCTGAACTTATTTCATTAGTCGATTTTGCTGTTGTTTTTGTATTCCAGCTGCTAAATGTTCTTCTGTTCAGTTACCAATTGAAAGTTAACAGAGCAAGAATAGAGAGCGTTTTAGTTACATTAAACATTGTTATCTTTTAAGGAATTTACAGTTTTGGAAGAGCGCTGTGCCTTTGAAGAACTCACAATGACGTTGTTGCAACTGATGACATCATCAGGAAAGCTGACATCACGAGAATGCAGATTAATTCTAGAAGAATCCAAATCTCAAGTTAGTGTAACTTCCGCATTTTTAAACTAGGTATAATTAGAAACCCATCTTCATATCTTGCCAGGTATAACAATGACCAAACAAGGAAAAAAAATGCTTGACTTTTCTGCTTTCGTTTTCAACCTTTGATTTTCTGAAACATTTTCAAGTTCAATTTCATTTTTCTTTTGTTACCGTTTTTGTCATATTGCTTTTTCTGAAATCAAAAACAAATCACTTTCACCGCTTTCGTAATGTGTAGCTTATAAATTAGAAATTTGTTATTTTTTTATAAACCTACGTTGCTCATAAGCTGGGATACTTGTACGTCAAACAATGCTATGAATATTGAAATTTTGTCGATAGCATACAATGCCAATTCGACCACATGTGGATGCAAAGTTATATTTCATAATATTGTTTAACTTTTGTTTTTAGAAAGAAGAAATTAAACAAAAGATTGCGTTTGAAAGGAAAAGGAAGGAAGAAGTTCTACGGAAAGGAACGAAACAGATGCTTCTGAAATCAAAACATGGCACACCAGCAGATGTAAGCAGCTCTTGTGCCATTTCAATGTTGTTAATTGTTAGTACCTGTATTAAAACACTAGATGATTACCTTAAAGGTGGGCTTATCTATATTTTTTGGCAGTCAAAGAGGAAAATCGATTTTGGGTCAAATGAAATGACTAAAATACCGATAATAATTCATTGTAACTGCAATGACAGTTTAGTGTTGTTTTCATTTGTATAATCGCATTGACCGTTCATTGCTTGTCTACGAGGGTAAACCGTAAAAACTCCGAAAGTTGATTTAAAATTTGTAATTTTTTAGATTTTATCAAATCCCGAAGATGAAAATTTTCTTCGTTGTCTTGTTAATGCTTGCGATGACGTCACAGTAACATCATTCGAACGAATGAGCAACGAACGTGCAGCTGTTCAAGAACTTTTTGAAATCAGAAGAGAGAACAGTTTGGAAGTGGAAAGAGCTTTGATAGAGCAGGTTTGATAAACTTACTTCCTGTCAATGAAGTCTTGATTAAACGTGCTGTATCACATTCAAGTCTATAATGGCAATGGCTTGTTGGTGAATCCTATTCCTGCGTCATCGCGTCATCATTGATTTGTTCCTACAGGCTAGGCTGCACATTACATCACGTCTCATCAAGGGAGGTTGCATCTGTGATTAAAGTTGTTGTTGCACATTACAACACTCTGTGCCTTGTTTGCGTGACATGGAAATTAAATCCTCTAGACTCCAATATTCCTTTCTGAAGACAAGTGAGTTTTTTTGGACAACAAGCGGTTAAAGTAAAGTTATAGCAATTTTTTCATCATATTTCAGGAGCCATATTAAGCAAATGTTTTTTCTGAATTGTTTAGGAGTTGGTATCAATACAAAAGCTCTCTTCTTCAGTTAACATTGACTGGCAAGAAATGAGGAAAGCTATTCAGCTGTTGTTACCTTCTCAACCGATTGAATATGTCACAAAAATAAGTCAAGCAGTTTGTTTCTTTGAAGAACGCAAAAAGCCGCAAGCTTCCTTTAAAGGGTAAGTTAATACAATGAAATGATCACCAAATTGTGTTACAGTATAGTCCGAGAAAGCATCCCACTGAATCTTACTACTGTGTAGGTCAATTAATTAATTTTGACAGCTGATTTGTCGTGTAATAATGTTGCCTCAGAATGCCCCTAAAGTAACTTTGATTTCAAAAAAGCTAGTTTTGTTCAATAAACTCCTTTCGTTACGCATGAGCATAACGTCAAAAATTTAGAATAAAATCAAGGATTTCCAGTACTTTCATAGGTGAACTCGATCACATTATTGCTTTGACACACCTCGCATGAGCACTATTGAGCATACAATAAATAAATAAAGAAGAGAAAAAATAAACCAGGACTGAAGATAAAATCAATGGGGGTATTTAAAGTTGAGTCAATCGTATTAGATTAGATCGACGTTGACTCCATTCTTCTTTACTCAGCCGTTCCAGAGATATTCTGTTTCAAACGCGGGTCGAGGCCTCCCTGAATATAATTTTTGCTGGCAACCCTGACGATTTTTGCTGATAATGTAATGATAGGGTAAGGTTAGAATGAATATTATCATCCCTTCTAGTCACATCACGTGATCAGTCGATTTCCTTTTTTTCTTTTTTACAAAAGTTTTGGTTATTTATAAACTTCGATAATTTCGCAATCCGTGTCACAAAGCACATAGAAGACTGAAGGAATGGTTGTGCAAATGCAACTGGAGATTGGACAGTGGCAAAGTAAATACCTACATACCTTAGGCTTGCATTTGCAACACAGGTAAATATTAACCAGAAAACAGTGAGAAATAGATATTATTCATTATTAAAAAGCCTGTTAAGGAGCGTAATTTAATGCGTTGTTACTGAGGTAGCTAATTGGTAGGCTACACTGTATAGCCTAGTTTAGTTACTGTAAATTAATTACTGTGAAATAATAGTACTAATAGCAGCTATAGCCTACTGTAGGCTACTACAGATATGAAAATATGCCAACTTCTACTTGCTACAGTACGAAGTAGCCTACTTTGCAGTTGGGTAGGGGGCAGTATTTCCACTACGCCTACTTCACTATACTTCAATTTTTCAGCAAGTACCGGTACTAAGTTAGTATATAAGTATGGTGCAGAACGCAATCAAAAGTGTAGCCTTCAAATCACGTCTCATGTTGCAGGTCTAGATTTACAAAATGAGGGTTTATTGTTTAATGCTGTCTGATCAGTGACTAGAGGATAAAAATGCCATTGCAAGAACAACTGAGTCTTTGTTACACCGAATTCTAAAAGTTAAAAGTAGGCTAGATAAGTCTGAAGTAAGCTGATCTGTAATTTTCTTACTGAACAACATTGCATTTCACTCTTCAGATTTACAGCTTTGAGTTCCATGCTCCAAGAAGTTAGATTGATATGAAGGAAAAAATATATTCCTAAGATTTACAAAGCTATGCAATATGCACTAGTAAAGAACAAAATTTAATATCATAAGTTCATAATAATATAATTACAAATATAATTTCATAATATCAAATCTGTTTCTGTTGTTAAAGATCGAGTATACATGTGTCAGATAATCTCAAATGGTCATGTCATGTTAGTCACATTTACAATGTTGCTTCAATGTGTGCTTTTCTAGTTTTGCATTCCTTTTCATCCAAAAATATATGGACCTTGCTCAAAGCCTACACCACTTACGTCAGACCCAAACTCGAGTACAACATTGTTGTTTGGAGACCTTTTTTGCAAAAAAACATCAATCTTGTTGAGTCTGTTCAACAGAGATTTACGCGTCTTAATTGTATTCGATGTAAAATTAGTTTTAATTCATATAGTGATCGTTTATCTAAGCTTAATATTGATTTGTTAAAATATCGCCGATTGGAATTAGACCTTATTCTCATGTTCAAAATGTGTCATAGCCTGTGTGATCTAAATTTTTATGAGTTTTTAAACTTCGCAAAATTAGATACAATTTACGTCAACATTCTCTTAGAGTTGAATATTTGTTTCATCCTAAACATGAGCAGTATTGTTACTTTTTCTTCAATCGCATTGTTAATATATGGAACAATCTTCCCGAAAGTATCATAAGTGCTGAAACTTTACCTATTTTCAATCGACGTCTTCACAAATTTGATCTCCATAATATTGCCAATTTAACAAACTAACTTGTTTGGTTTGTAACGCTTTTTTGCTTTCTGTGTGTATTTTGCCTCACATGTAAGTGTGCTCGGATGTGAATCAAGCACCATTGTGTTGTATTTCAGATAATTAAATAAACATAAAATTAATTGGAGCCACTAACTAACAACTAATGTAAATCATTAGGCTACCTGAAGTATATCACCGTTAATACCCCTATTCAAATTTGCCTAGAAAGTGATATATACATAAAAGACAGTAGAACAGTGCATCAAATCTTCTATCTGTTTATGTCATTCATCTTTTGTGTAGTGGTATATTGGTAGATTCAAGGCCTTGGCTACTCTTTTACAGTCACACCAATTTTGTTGTTTTGAGCCCAGAAACAGTGCGAACAAGTCCCCCTAAAACATACAGAATCACATGTACTGAAATAATCACAAGGACAGCAGGAATTTCAAACCTAACTCAAACTTGAATCTTGATCCCTCAAGTTGTGATCCTTTCGATCTTTGTGGTCTTGTGTACAGTATATTTATATGACAACCCTAATCCTTGTGCTATTTATTTTTTTAGCATCGGGGAAAAGTTTTAGATGTTGCTAAAATGAGTCAGTAACAAAAAACAAACTTAAAATTAAAATTTAGAAAAAACATTGCATACAAACGCCATATGGCAAAATTATTAAAATGAAGATACTTAAATGAACAGGCATAATAATTGATAATGAATCTCCTTTAAATATGGCATCATATGCAAGCGCAATTCACACAGACTTTTTTTGTCATTTCACAATTTTGGGTTTAATTAAACTGAATGAGAGGATTATTCAGCTTACAGTCAGATAGTTAGCTATTGGTGATGATGGATATTAGCAATTATGATGAAAGTAAACACTTAATTCATATCGTTTGTCTTAGTGTATCTACTGTAATTGTTAATTTAATGTAATGCAGCCTACTTATGATTGCATTGGGTGTAAAATTCATCCAACAACCTGCTCCAGAAAGAATATTTCGAGGTGGAATTATTTCATTTTGCAGATATAGTTAATATTGTAGTTTTATTGAATAGCTGCTAGACGTTTTGCAAGGAAAATCATTGGATGTAACAGTAAGCTGGACCTACTGTACACTACATTGTACTGCATGCAGAACACATATCAAACTTGGTTATCTGTTGCTGTTTTGACATTATCTGTGTTTATTTGTATAACTAATGAAAGAAAATACGATGCCAAAGCAAAGTGCTCATGACAATGACTTGACCAGAAATGATGAAGTTTATGAACAGAGTATTGCTAGTGAGTGTACTGTTTTATTGAATTTAGCTACTTAAAAGGTTTTGAGCACACATCAACCAGACAAGCCTTGGTTGATCAAAATTGGTTGTTGACTTGGCCTTTTCATGTTTGCGTTGATAGTATCCACAATACGCTTATCACTGCAAAACTACACAATAAGAGCAATGAACATGTTGAAAGTTCACTGTTGAAATTTTGTAGAGGTGGTGCATCAACGATTTGTAAATAGCAGCTGTGCTTTACTTGCAAAACTCATTGATTGTATTCATCGTTTAAATGGAGTGAGATAAGTCCATTCTGTTTACAAACCTGTGCCCATTGTGTGCTGTACTAGTAAGTTTCTGAAAAGGTTGGTACTGTATGTCCGTAGATTGTAGTTTTGCGACCTGCAAGGATGCTACAGTAAATTTATTTTTCAAATAATGTAATAAAAATTTCTGTTTTTTTCACATGGCTATTTATCTTTCTAGATATTGCAACCCAACAACGTATAGTATGGCTTTGCTATCTTCAAGCTTGATGAAAGACGTTGTAGAGACAATTTCACCAGAAAATACCTTGATGGCTTGCCAAAATCTTGACTTGGTAAGTTTTCAAACACCTTTTCAAATTATGATCTCTGAATCTTCCATTAAGAGCACCTGCATTTAACTAAAAGCCGAACTTTTCTGACATCGCTGTGCATTCCTTGCAAGGGGCACCCAAATCAGTGTATGAGGATCATTCAAAAGTCTATATGGAACTTGTTGCAATCTAATGACATGAGTTATTTCTTTGTAAAAATTGCTTTAATAAATATATTAAAAAAAGCTTGGTATATGGTATATAAGTCTGGTCAAGTCTACTCTGGCAATGGACATTTTTTGTTCTTAGTCCGGTTGCTTATGGGCAAAAAAGGTTCAAATCGTGCATTCCATATTTCATCTGCATTCCATATTACATAGAAGCAATTTTATTGTTGATTTTGGCAGATCAAAACATACTGAAAAAATTGCTTTGATTGAAATGTTTATGTTTTCGAACCTTTTTGTCTGACAGTCTTCAAAGTTTTGAAGACATGAACATTTTAATTAAAGCAATTCTCAAGTTTTGTACCACTAATCAACTTTACTAAAAAAATTGTAAAAAAATCTCAAGAATATCGAGAATTTTTTAATTTGGCCACTAGGTGACACCGAGGCCATGGGAAGAGAATTTGCGATGTCGCTGTGTCACATTTTTTAGTATGTTTTGATCTCCCAAAATCAACGAAATTGCTTCTAATATGGAATGCACGATTTTTCTTTTAAGCGGCCGGATTATCAGAGATACAGAGTATGGGTCTGCAGATTGCAAAATAATCGTATATTTCGTTTATGAAAGAAAGATGGATGAAAGAAGTGATAAATTAAACAAACTAACAAGTTATCGTAAGTTTTAAACTTCCAGAACGACGAAGAAAACTTAAGCCATTGTCATCATAAGCAATATAAAAGAAAGCCATCGTCATGCGCCCTGTGAAATGTAGTGGAACGGATTGGTCATTTGATTCCAAGGATTGATTAGGGCAAGTTTGCTACGGTACGTTACGGTGTGATATTCTGTAATCCGTACCTCTAGAAATATACCGTACCGCAATTCCGTACTTCATTCAATTACCGTACGTAAATATACAGTATGGAAAAAATTTCCGTGTCTATTTCGTACCACTGCTTTGCCAGGTTTATATAATCTGTTGCACAAATTAAGGTATCGAAAAGTTGCAAAAATGTTGCTAATTTGTGGAGCAGACAAGCAGTGAAAATCATTTTGATTGCGAAAGGTGTAAAAAAAATGCCGCACACATATGCCGATGAATCAATGATCGCGTGGATGGAGCGTTTTCTACTTAAATGGTGGATTGAAGTTCGATTCCTATGGGGTCAAACCAAAGACTTAAAAATATGCTATTCACAGCTTTCCTCTTGACGTCCGACACTAAAACGGAACGATGCGAAGCCTCCACCGTGTGCGGTGGACAGGTGGCAGCTTGAGTCAGAGATCAAAAGGTCCCTTCACTGTCTCCTGGCCAAGGCAACTTGGTGGATCAAGAAGTAATCACAACTATACATTCTGCTGCTGTCTGAGAATGTTCACTGTGTGGTTTCCATGACAAGTTCACTGCGACTGTAAGAAGACATTAACAGACTAAACAACCTCTTGCACATTAAATTTTTATGTTTCAAAAATTGTTAATACAAATGATGCTACCTTAAGTTCCGGTACTTGCATATTCCGAAAACCCTAAGATAGCATAAATTAAAAATAAACTGCTGTTCTTTTTGGCCTTGCAAATAAATTCAATCTTTATGTTGTGTACCGTATGTGTTGGTTGTTTATATATTAAATTTGGGATGGAATTCTAACTATGGTTTTGGTGCACAGCATAGCTCGTAATCGCATTACACTCGCGAGGTCAACGACGCACTAGCGAAAGCAGGCCTATGTCCACAATCCTCGCATAACTAAGCACACTTTCGCCAGGAGCTTGCTGTTTACTGTAATACACTCTTTTTTTATTAGAACAAATTAATTTTGAGTTGAGGGTGGTTGTTTTTGATTTTTTGCAATTTTGAGCCTCATTTGTTGGTACATTTTGAGAGTATCAAAGTCAATTTCAGCGACCATGTGTAAAAACTGTTTAATTTTCAATGCTCTCCTTGAGTGAAGGCATTTTGTGCTGCTTTTGCAGCATTGTAAATTACAAGAGCGAAAAAGCGAGTTTTTTTTTCGAATCGAACGACAGCCTAACGTTTTCGTTGCCTGCGCAACAGCGCTCTATTATTGCATCATTGCTACTTTGCAAATATCGGAAAAATCACTTAAAATTTCATCGTTTTGAATCCGGCAGGATTTTTTTTTAGATTAAAAATTTGTTCTTATTTTTTTTTACTGCTAAGGCTGGCATTGTTCTCACATATTGAGAAAAAATGAACATCGTGTTCTCATAAAAAAAGAGTGTAGTCAAACATAAAATACCAATCTTCAGGTCTATGTATAACTAGAATGTGACATCGCAAGCGATATCTGGGGACTTCGCGACAGTGCCTAACTTCATTGAACAATAGACCTTAAGTACACTTTGAAACAACAACCCAATTGCATTAAAAGAGATACTGCTCTAGATTGGTTTTATTGAAGAAATGAGAACTACTACAAAGGTAATAAAGAGGTGCTCCAATCCTTGTTTTACTACTTTCCTTTCGTGCGAAAATCGATTTAGTGCGTTTGGCTCCGTACCATTGGGCAACCCTGCGTTTGAAATTTTGTGACATCAGAAAAGTTTTAATTAAAATTTCTTGCAAAACTAGGACCGCGATAATCGAACATCGCAATGCTTATTTTGTAATATTTTTTGAAACAATAAAGAAAGCGATGTTCGATATCACTTAAGTGGAACATGCAAAAATTCGAAAACCATGAACTGAATATCTGATTCATCAACTGCCAAGCCCGTCCAAACAGATAGGCCTACGGCTCGAAATCGGTTTTATTGAAGAAATAAGAACTACTTAATTAAAGGTATATAAAGAGGTGCCCAAACCTTATTTTACAGAGGTGGAGTCGAGGACGCAACCTTCGAGGCCAAGGCTAAGGACAGACTTCTCGAGGACAGACCTTCTCGAGGCCAAGAACACAAGGCGCAAGCGTTCCCCTCCCCAAAAAAAAGTTCCCCAAAATTTTTTTCAGGCGACCTCCAGAAAAAAAAATTCTTTCCAAATTTTCCTCGAGGTTTTTGCCGATTTCCCACGTAAAGTAAAAAAAGGTCATGTCCATGGCTCATTTTTAACGAAACAAAAAAAGTGCTGTCCTCGAGCCGAGGATAGGACATTTTCGAGGACTTGTGGGCTTCAAGGCCAAAGACTTCAAAATGTGTCCTTAAGGCTAAGAACGCCCTCGAGGACTCCATTTCTGCCTCTAACAGAAGTGAAAACGTAAACAAACGACGCTATGAACTGCACCACATGTCTGTCAAGATAGCCCGCTCACAAAGTGTAGCAGCTTTGTACAGCTACTGTTTATCTCTCGTCAGCTAAATTAGGCTTCCCAACTCTTAAATGACCGCTGTGCTGCATTGAACATCTTGCAACAATATTTGTAGTCCATGAAACTCAATTAAGAACCGAAAATGAAAAAGATGGCACATTATGAACTTAAATTTAACATTAACAGGTATGCAGTTGATAGCTTTCAAAATTAGACGTGAAAAAGAATTTATGTTCAACTGTAAAGTTAACGTTACTTTTCTACATCTTATGGCCATTGGTACTCAAAACTACCATCCTTTAGTGGGCGCGCAAACTATCCTTTACTGCTAAAATATTACACGGGGCAGTGTGCTTTACTTCCTCCCACCTGGGCCAAATCACTTACAAAATTTAATCCTTAAATGCAAGATTTTAAAGGAGAATTAAACAATTTCATGTTTTCAATTGGCTTTCAAATATTAAAACTTTAGTTCTTCAAATGGCTCGAAAAACGTGTAAAACGTGATTTAACGGCATTAAAATAGCTATTTTTTACAAAAAATCCCGCAGCGGCTGGAGCGGAGTCCCCAAACCCTAGTCTGCGATACGTTTCACTAACACTAGTTTACTCAACGCGTCTCCCAGTTCAGACATTTTAACTTTTGGTTCAAGTCCTCTTCTGTGAGCAAAATCCTGGTTACTTAAAGAACCAGGCCACGGCTTCTGATCTTTCATTTTACATCTTTCTCCCATAAAAAGTTTCTCTTTCGAAAATTTATGATAACGTTATTACAAGTGATTTGCGGTTTGTGCCCCCCCCCCCCCCAAATGAAAAATCCTGGCTACGTCTAATGGTACATACAACCTACTTGTGACAGAAAAGCACAGTTGTTTATTGCAGTTGATAAATTCATGCGTATGCTTTACTTTTACCAAAATATTAAACATAACAGTTTCCGAAAATCGTACTAGTATTAGTCAGAAGGTACGGTAATATGGAAAAGGTAATTTAAACATCTTGAATTTTTTGCGACAAATGCATCATTTCTATCCAAGCAAACACCAAACATTGCCATTACACGTAAAATTTTGGCGTTAGGCAACAGCTGAAATACTATACCGTTGTAAACCTACTGAATAAGCGAAATAGTTATATCTTTTTGTTTGCAATGAGCACCAGCACGAAGTCGAACTAAATATTTTTGCCAAACTTGAACTCGAACTTTGTCGACCAAAGAAAGCAGAGTCTTAAGGCACACCACTGTCATCTTTTTGCTAAAATAGGCTGAACACCTAACCCTGGTAGGATGTTTTTTTCAGATGGGCAAAATCGCCTTTTCATGCAGGAGCGTCGGATTTCTCAATCAACTCAGAAAGTGGACATCTTAAATGATAACACAGTGTAGGCTACTGCAGTGAAACACTACGTCATTTACAAAAACTGCACTTTACATTATCACTGAAAAGACTTGGTAATGCTATCCGTTAACCAACCGTCAAGAAAAAAATACTTTTTTTTACTAAGAAGCCCGACATAGATGCACAATCTATAACTTATACAATGTCAAGGTCTAAAATGAAAAGCATGCGACAAATGCTTTTTGCGTGCTTGTTTCGGAGCAGAAAAGGAGAGCCGCCCTCACAGAGCATTATAAAACACGACTAGTGGATAGTTGGGTATCAAATCAGCTGTGGTCGTTTGTGCAGTTATAAAGTACCAACTCCTAAAATTACTTGGAAATAGCCTTTTTTTCCCGGGTTCTAAATTAGTTTGCTGAGATTCCGTAGAGCAACATTCTATTCTACAAACGCTCTTAACTACAGGAAAAGGAGAGACAGTTTCAACAAACGAAATAAAAATGATATCAGAGCAGTGATACTACTCCTAAACCATGAAGTAAATCGTAAACAATACACCGTTTCATTGTACTATTGTCACTTCACTGCAGTAAGTTTCCAGAGCCCACCGCCAAAAATCGATTGCTTTCACCTTATGGACAGTATAGACTTAAATCGTTTTTAACAAGCAATAATAAACGATACGGTAACTATTAGTTCCACATAACCACTTTAGCAAAGTCAGTTTAAGATGTTATATCTTCTAGTTTCACATAACTTTAAAGAATACTCTTGTTATGAAGCTGCACTAAATTGATGTCTTTGCTTGAAAATGAATTTGATTCTTTGCTGGTAGAAGCTGCATTTGCTTTTCCACGTTATGACTCGGCGTTTCTGATTCAATTGTTAGCTTTGAAAGTTTCTGTAATGTATAAACAAAATCAGGCTCTAGACAAAGATCAGCAATTCAACTAGAAAGCGTTTTATTTCGTTGCTTATTTATTGCAATATTGTTAATGAAGAAAGCTGTACATTGAGCAATGCCAGTTTACAGTTCAGTAATCATGATCTCTTTCGCAATGAACTGCCTCGAAGTGTTAGCCCGCCATTTGCCAATAATCAAAACATTACAAAATAAGTAATTTTTACTAGCACTATTTTTTTTTGAAATTAGGAACCACATCACTATCAGCAAGGTGGAAGTGCCAGTTCGTGAATTGCTTCCACCTTCTTCGCTTCCACTTCCACAACCACATGATGACGTTACTTTTGCTTATAATATTTTGTTTTCAATATTTTTTGGCTGAGCAGATATGTCAAAATTAACGAGCCAAGTCAAGTGACCGCGACAAACAGACAGCGAACAAACTGACCAGGAACTAACGGTTTTTTCACAGTAATTTTGTCACAAAGTGAAGGTTTGGGCATAACGGCTTTGGGGATAAATAAATATTTTTATGATCGCCCTTCTCAGCCAATTAGTGTTATTTGGTTCGCGGTCAGTTGTCACGGACCCAAAAATTACACTGTTTACATTACCATTATCTTGAAAACATAATATGAAACCAAAATATGTTTCAGTAATTGGTTTAGTCATCACAAGGATCTCAGCATAGACAGGAATTCAAATTGGAAGCGGACCAAAAGTGAAACGTCCAATCACATGCTCATATCTTTTAGCTGATACTAATTTTTCTAACCGTTTAGTGCAAACTAAAATAAGCGACAATTACGTAATGGGGTCTAGAGATGGATTTCCCAGGCTGCGGCCAATGCTTATCTAGCAGTTTGGTAACCGGGAAACATATACAAGTCTAAAATCTTTATTACCACGAACATTAACTCAAACCCCTACTCTAAGATTAAACCTAACCTTCAATCAAACACAAACCTAAATTCAAATCCAACATTGACTTTGAAGACATTTTTTAAAAAATGCCACCATTCCTCATCTTCATTTTATTATGCTCAAACAAAAAATAATCCCTTTATTTTGTGGCATAGAAATACTGTTAAAATAGCAACATTAAACTAATTGGAAAACAACAAATTTCAAAGTGTAAGATCTTCAAAACGGAAAGGCGTAGAAACTTGAAATTTGGTGAGAATGAATTTTAGACATACAACATTTTGGTTAAGAATGAAAAACTTGAATGCCCTTTTACCTTTGAAGTTTCAAACGACCACATCTCCCCATCAATAAACGCTTTAAAAACACCACATGCATTAGCCAGAGAAAGCAACTCAGCAGCAATGTTAAAAAGCATAAAAAAGAACTCTGTTCTATGTAACTATTAGGCCGATTATAATCAGTAATTCAGCATTTTTATTGGTCGCACGTCGACTCAGTATTGAGTTTTTCATTGTTTAGAGAAAAATCGCCGATTTTTTGGACACACGCCAACTTACCAAAACGTAAAAGGAAACATTGATTCTGCTTACACTTTCCTTAACCGAAAAAACCCTGTTAATTACCTAACAGCAAAAGTCAACATCCCTAACAAATAGCCTTCCAGATGCACCTCAAAAACCAAAATTTATTCAAACTACGGCCTACTACCATTCACCAAACCTTCAAAATCCAGCAAAGCAAGTAAGTAACGTAACTAAATTACAAACTTTTGACACACTCATCCAGCAACTATATCAGTGTTCTCTCTGCATTTTGGTGGGTCTGCATGCATCCCAAAACAAACAATTTTCTTCCAGCAAACAAAAAAAAATTCAAAAATGAGTCAGAGAGTGTCTAACAAAAATACTAATCCACTGATCAAAATCGCTTTAATGGGAGATATACCTCCATCCAATTGCGAAAAGCCACAACCCACATTATGTTCACTGGTGAATACCGCCTTAACGACAACATATACCTCCATGCAATTGTGCAAGACCGCAACTCAATCATTTAAACTTTTTTCCTTCATCTTTAACAACTCTCCACTGAAGCCTAAAACAAAAACTCCATAAAACAATAACCCACAAGAAATATACAAACCATGATGCAAAGTTGTGTTATAGACCAAATTTTGATTCCAAAAGTACAGTAATTCCACTTTGGAAAAAGTTCTATGGTCATTTTTGGTGATTACATCATTGCTACCTTATTTCTTTCAAGAAACAGGAGCAGAAGACCAAGCAGGCAGGTCTAAACAAAAATGCTCTCCCACAAAATACAGCAACAGATGGAATCTACCAGAAATCTACAACATTTCAACATCTAAAAAAAGCTATATCCAGCACCTTTTACCAACTTATTCATCATATAGTATAAAAATTTAAAGTAACTTTACACAATATCAGCATATCTTCCATACAACTAAAATTATTTACAGTTTTTTTTGTTTTTTTTAAGAGGTACAGTAATTTTTGGGTGAACCAGAAGCCCTTCAAGAACAAGGTTTAGCATTCAACAATGCCTGCAACTGCCAGGCGCGTAGCCAGAAATTTGCAATGGGGGGTTGCTTTGGTGGTAAAGCCCCCACTGCCAGAGGCACGGAGATCTGGGGCAGCGCCCCCAGCATTTGAAAATTTTTCATTTTTTTGCTAAAATAACTCAATTTTTGGGCTATTGTAATAGAAATATATGCTTCAAAAGCGTAACATAGAAATTAGAAGTGCATACATGATTAAAATGGTTGCATAAATGGGTTATGTGGGAGGTGGCTAATGTTAAAACTTAATTCTCTTGTTTACATCATAAAATCCTATAGTTCAATAAAACTCTCACGGAGTAAACTATTTCGTCTATAATTTATAAAGAAGAATAATTTGGGGAAGGGGAATGATGGAAAAATATTTGAGAGATAAGATTGGTAATTAACTAATATTGAATAGCCCCCCAACCCCAGTCGATGAAACTAAAATAGATTTTTTTTACCATAAATAGATAAAATTAACTAATATTCCTCAGTGTATAATACAGGGTGTCCGTAAAGTTACTATACAGTCTTACAAGATACTATGCAGTTTCATTGTATACTTATGTTACAATCAAGTTACAATCTTGGCAATTTACAATCAAGGCAAACAATTTCTATGACAAATATTCAAATTGGAGGCCTTCAGCTCCAATACATTCTCGACAACGTGATACCACACTCTGACAAACTTTGGTGTACAAGTCATGATCAAGGTTGGAATGTATGGTCTCATTTGGAGTTTTGTGAGTATTTTACGTAGAGAGATTCGTTTGATACCAATTTCTGCACTAGCACGGCGAAGTGATTTCTTTGGGCTTCTGCCATATGCCTCAGCAACTGTAGCCAAATTTTGTTCAGTGCACACACTTGGCCGACCAGAACGCGGAGCATCAGCAACTGAGCCAGTATCATCAAATTTGTCTCGAAGTTTATAAATAGCCAAACGTGTTGAAGGATCTGTATTAAAATAATGATTCCAATCACGAATTACATCCTGTGCGTTTTCTGTTTTCCAATATCGCTTCAAAATAAATTTGCGCTCTTCCAAAGTTAGCTTGCGTGGCATGCTTGATTGAATAAACTTGTAAAAAAAAAAAATATTAACTATATAGTAACAAAAACTATTACATATAACACTGTATAGTAACTTTACGGACACCCTGTATATTTGTTGATGAAACCTATTTTCAGCATTTTTACACTAGCGATCAAATTTGATTGCTTATTTTGGCCATTTTCCTAACTTTTTATTGATTTGTTAGTTTTATTTTTGCCAAATCATATCCCTCTTCTTGAATATATGTTTCAAAATATGCTTTAAACCTCTTTATCTCTTTTTAGTTCATTTCAGTGCAAAAAAGAAACAGTCTTAGAAGTGCTAAAAACGTGGCATTTTTCTTATTCAGCATTTTCATCGACAGGCTAATGGGGAAGGCTTAACCTTCCCCTGGCTGTGCTACTGGCTGCTGCACTGGCAAAATTAACCATGAAAAGACAATTTTTATGCCTAGAAAAACAACAAAGCACAATATCAAATTGCAACTTCACCAATAGATCTGAGATAGGGTAAGTTTTTGCAATTCTTTAAAGCTTTTGAAACACAGAGACTTTATGTTTCAGTAGCACAATGTTTTAAGCTGTCTCCATAAATTTTTATTCTGCAACTTTTTCTGATTTTACAAGCAGCTTTTATCAATTCTTGCATAAAACATAAAAACTTGATTCCAAAAATATGCTTTGAAACTTCAGTATTTCAGTTCAATTGCAGTATTCTCTAGGTATTGGACAACAACAAGCTTTGTGACACATTGGCTGTGACTTAGTGTTCTCTATGATGGAATAATTCATTAATATTGCAGAAGTTCAGCTACAACCCCAGAACTGTGCTAATACCACAGTGTCAGAACCAGGGTTGCAGAGTCATTGTAGGAAAGGTCGGGATCCAACTCCTACCCTATTGCTTTGAAGCATCCAACCATGTTTAAACTCTTTGTCCATAGGCCTAAATTTAACTTTTCACTTAAACTTTTGTTAAAAGTAAATGCAGCTTTTGTAAAAAATAAAGGAAACTTTTTCAGGATTCAGGGCAGCAAAAAATTGCGTTACAAATAATTATCATATGCAAGTTCATAAAACCAACAAACGTATCTGGTAAATTGAAAAAAAGCGACAACAATATTATGATAAACCTACTAATCTGAATAAATTTGAAAGCAACTTAATTCTCATGCTGATTGCAGTTTCACCTCAGGCAGTCGGGCATCTTCAAATTGATATATATTCCAACACAATTTCCAGAATCCGAAACAATAGAACTACTGCGATTAAATTATTTAATGCTTTGCAAATTATCTTGCACAACAATCCTGATAAAATTATAACGTTATAATTTTTTCTGCCAGCAAATAGCAGATGTTGGAAGTAAACATTAAACAACTTTTACATCTTAACGGCAAAAATCACCTAGCATGAATGAATTAATGATAATGGGAGTTACATTCTCAATTAATGATGGAAAATCAATACAAAACTAAAAATTAAATAAAAAGTTCACTAGCAGCCAGTAAAACCAAAATCTTAATGAAAACAAACAACCCTTCAAGGTTCTAAATTAAATTTTCAGTTTTCAAACTGTAGCAACTTCCAGTAACTGTAATTGAAACTCAATTCAAACCATGCATTTACCAGTTCACAGCTGACTCGAACCAAAGCAATGCCTAGCCAACCAAGTTTTGAATTTAACTACTCTACACTTCACCTGAAAAGTTCATTGTTAAAAAACGACTTATTTCAGCAGCTCCAAAACTAGAATATTTTATCACAATTTTTGCATGATTTAGTGGAATTAGAGCCTATGGTAGAATTTCAGCCAGATTTAGAAGAGGCAGAGAGGTGGAGTTTTTGACAACACATTTTGAAGAACTTGGTCTTGGCCATGAAGCCTATAAGTCCTCAAAATGTTCTGTCCTCAGCTGGAGGGCAACATTATTTTTTAATTGATTAAAAATGAAAATAACCAAACAAAATACAACATAAACTTTAATCGACTATCAATTTGTTTCCTTTCCTTATTTGAAAAAATATTAGAATGTAATAGCCAACCAAGCCAGGTCATACTGAAACTTATTTTAAATGGCATTGCTTGAAAGCTCTAATCAGATAACGAGGGGGCAAAAAGCCTTTAGAAAATTATAGTTTTTATTTCTGCTAATAGTTTTAGTGCAGGCAGTAGAAACTGCAAAGCACTATAAGCTACCCAGAGACATAGCAAAGAACCCATGGGTCCGGAAACAAACTTGATTTGCTAATGCAAAAACATGACCAGTGCATATTTTGTGTGTGAATTTAGAAGAAAGTATGTGCATGATATTGAAATGTAATACAGTGCCACTACTACCAGGGATGGCATACTAATATTATACTACAGTAAATATGTTAAGACTGGTATATGTTGATACAACTAACACAACATATCTTGAAAATGACATCTTGTTCTGAAAATATCTGACCACAAGCAATTTGCTTTGAGAAAAAACGAGCTACTCTAATCACTGGCAAGTAATGTAGGGGCAAAGCCACATGCTCTAAACAATTTGTGCGTTAAAAATCGTCGCTAGGAATCCCAAATAACAAAGTATTAGATCACTGAAAATGCTGCATACAGAATTATAAAGAAATTAGGTGTGAAGTTAAATACAACTACGGTATAACAATTTTTCAAATGCCTGGAGAGATGTGCGATTGTGCGTTGAACGTAATAAAATTTTTACACCACATCATTATAAGTTGAATAGGCAAAGCTCCCAAGAAAAAATTGGTACAAAAAAAAATTAATTGCTTATTATTTTTTCGTTTTGACGATTGTGGAGTGTGGACCCTTTGAAGGTGGGGCCGAAACTAATGTCTCCAACATCTTCCTTCTAAATAGAACCTTGCTGGTATCCTTAGGATATTTTTTGAAATTAAATACCTCATGTTAAATTTAACAAAGTGTCTTTTGGCAGCCTAAACGTTTGCCATCATTTATTGATAGGCATTAGATATGAGACAGGCTGTCAAGTCATTGAATTGAAATAAAAAATGACTGCTGAACATAAAATAATGACAAATAATGACAACTTTCAAGTATAAATAATGACAATTTTCAAGTATAAATCCAAAAGACTAAACTGAAAAGCAGTCAAAAAAGCTCTTCGTGTAGTATTTGAGAAATTTTTAAGGTGAACTACAAAAAAAGATTTTCATGTAGGTTATGTGAGATCTTTTTGGATGATCTCCAAGAAAAAAAAAGGTCTTCATTTCAATGGCTCACGATTTATTGCAATTTATCCGGTAAACTCAAAAAATATCAGCAGATTATTTAAAAAATAATTAAACAATGACAACGGGTCCAAAATAATGAAAACTAATGAAATTGAAAAAATAATGAAAAAATGAAACAATGACACACTTGACAGCCTGTATGAAAAAGACATCATGAAATGTAAAGAAGAGATTGGCATAAAATTCGAGTTGGGAAATTGTGGAAAAACTGAAGTTCTTCTTACCTTAGCATTTAGGGTATTTTCTTTTCAAATTGCTTTAAAAATCTAAGTGTTTATTCCTTTTCAAAGTCACAAAAATTGCTGGTTTTTCCAAAAATAAAAATAAAAACACTAATATTATTCAACATGGGGCATAAGGACTTTGCCCTCGCCCAAGAACTCTGCTTTTTCGTAGTGACAAAAACTTGAGCTTACAAATTTACCCGGTACAGTATTTCAATTCATTTTAAAAACATAAATTTAAAGTATTTGCAGTACTTATTACATAACAATATTTTTTAAAATTTCATTAAAGGCAGTGGCTATTTTGCCTCTAGAGGCAAAATTGGTTGCAAACAGAGGTGAAGTCGATGATTGTAGGAATGGTCAAGGACCACGGACACAACTTTTTTGAATTATTTTGGGCAAATTTTTCATAATTTTAGGAAGTGGCTATTTTGCCTTTAGAAGCAAAATGGTGTTTTTCCTCTGTTTGGGTTAGGGTTAAAGTTGGGATTAGGGTTTGGGTTAGGATTAGGGCTAT